>OW386554.1:32088761-32688761 GCA_936435175.1 Glyphotaelius pellucidus
CGCCGTTCTACTACCAGCCCAGAAGACTGAGCCAACATCAACTACCACGCCAGGACCACCGGTAACGCGGCCCGTCACACTGCGTTCCAGAGATACCGTCTGCCGTCGCCGGAGTCGCCAGAATGTTGCACGTCCTCCCAAATAGCTTGGCGCACTCTGCGCCGGGGGGAGTATATCGGACATGCCTTTATTAATGAAATTTCTTATATATCTTGTGTATTTGTTAGTCCGCGGATGTGACATTAATAAACGATTAAAGCTTGTCCACATCCGCGGACCCATCTTGTATGTAAAATTTAGTATTTAGTTCTGTAATAATTCTGTACAAAATAAATAAACATGAACGATTAGCAGGTAGCCGAGCCCCAAGCAGGGTTGAACAGGCCGGCGGGGGATGAAGTTCGACCAATCAAAGTCCGGCATGTACCGTTAAATCGTAAGCTGTTGAAGTTTGAGCCCGACGCGGTCGGGTTTAAACTTCAACAAAAACCGCTTGCTTTTTCGGTACAGGCCTCTTTCGCTCGGACCTCTCTACTGGACGTGACTTCACCCCCTGCTCCTGCCGCCTGCCCCTGCCGCTGCCCCTGCTGCCTGCTAGTCGCTTCATTCTCTGCTGACGCTGACACTGTGCCTTTCATTTCTTCACCCAACCCGCGGCGGGAAATTGCAGCGAGCAGCGGACAGACAATACCTACAGCAACACAACCGTTCTTTTAAGAACGCCATTCTCAAAGCATTACACAAGGTGTCGAAAACCAACCGCCCTTATCAAGGCGATTTTCTTTATTTTGGCGTATACCAGGTCGTGTTATAACCAGCCCCTTCTTACAGTCTGTGTACTGACGACGGCCCGTCAGGTACAATCGGAACAAAACTAACGAAGATACAGCTTTTCAAGCGACCGGCCCTCTTGCTCAATTCAAGTATATTTCGAGTATAAAAAAACTTTAAATCGATTTTCTCGCAAAAAAAGTTCGTGAACATCATAACTCAAAATTTACTTGACCGATCTTTATGAAATTTTGTAAACTATTTTTACACATAAATCAACAGGTAGTGATGAAGAATTTTTTTTTTTACCATTTTATAATAACAAAATCACCGAAAATTTTAGCAAAAATCACATTTTTTACTTCAACATGCTGCAAAAAAAAAAAACGCTTTGTCACTACCTGGAAAAACGTATCACCTTTTAAAATCATTTCAATATTTTTGTTTCAAATAATCCGTTAACGAATTATGATTTTCACCGCACAACACCTTTTTTTCCAGGCGCCTCCGGAGATTCGCTCTCACGGACTCATTTATTAATATTTTTAGTTAAAATTTTTTTCAAAGATACTCCAGATGTCAAACTATAACATGTATATAAAAGAAATAAACCAACATTATTCATATCTCCAAAAAAATCATGAAAATAAAACCTTACCCCCCCCCCTTAAGTAAAACGTTTTGTACTAATATATTAAAGACTTACAAGAATAGATGAGTGCCGGGAAGATTTGCTCGTTTCTGGACTGGGCTGTTTCTACCAAGATTCTCAGCGGACCGTTGGGAGTGAGTACAGCCACCAGATCTGTGGGGAGAAGATATTCAGAAGTAAGTAGATGGCACACCCATCAAATCCAGATAATACATATTAATAAATCTTTGGTGTTTGTAACAAATTACATTGTAGCCACTGCTGATCATGTACAATACACTGGCGCCACCAGCGGAAAAACATCCAAACCAACTGGCATCTATCAAAAGCAATGGCATTTGCAACCCTTCTCTTGGACAACGGTATTTATGGGTTTCTAAAACACTTTTAGAAACCCATAAATACCGTTTACAACAAGACACCATGTACACATGTGATGTGTGAGGGAATTTCCAGTTTCCAGCTACTGACAATTATGTATGGTAGTCTTCAGTTTTATGGTCAGGGTTGCCAGTGCATACATTCTAAAATATCCACAATAGTTGTTCAAATTCCCCACAAGTTCCCTCACCCCCAAAATTAAAAAAATTCTATTGAATTTAGCGCATACTTTTTAATATCTAGTCATATTCAGACTTACTCTTTCTTTCAGTCTTTAAAAATCTTTTTTTTTTTTTTTTAATATGAGTACCTTACAGTGTCCCAGCTGCTTTCGTCTGGAGCCAGAGAGACTAAGCTAACCCCAAATGGGGTATGTTGTGAGGCTGAAGGTAGCAGGGAAGTAAAGGAGATTAGGAAGTAGGAGGTAGAGGAAGTACCTGGCTATTCAGAACTGGTCACTAAACACGGCTAAAGCCATTTCAAGCAACGTTTGAATATTTGCTGCTAAAGAAAATGAAATTACTGTTCATTCTGACAATTATGTAAATATATTATCAATATGGTCAGATAATCAAGAAATGTTCATAATTTTTATTTTTACATGAGCTCCACATAGGAGGCCCTGAGGAAAATAATTTCCTTCAGGGCCTATGTCATCTTTGGGGATGCTGTGTGGAGGGTTTTTTTAAAGGAAAAGGAGAAGAGTTCTGGGAAGGAAAAGGGTTTAAGGGGTGGGTAGGAATCTGGGGTTCAGTGTGTCCTGGTCATCCACCTCCAAGACCTAGACAAACCTCACCCCATGAACCCGGGCACCCTTGCTAAATCACCAAATGTAGCAAAACACTTGAGGTGACCTATGGAAGAGGTGTTGGTTATCCAATAAAGGTTCCCGGGGCGGCGGTACCCATTCCCGCCTCCCAAATTAAAATCCCCACAAAATATCCAATTCTTGAAAAATCTTAGAAATTCCCCGCGATTTGGGGAATTCCCCACAAATCGGCAACCCCGTTTATAATTTTTGGCTTTGATAATAATTTCCCAGATCCGGGAATTACGCCAATTTCTCCACTGTTATGTTTTGCATCAGCAGCATCTGTAGCTCTATGTATATTTCAAGAACTATGTCCCTGAATTCAGGATTTCCCCCATGCGGCCCTTGGTAATAATAATTTTCATTTACATATTTTTGGTGACTGGTTAAAATAACATTTCTTTTACGACAAAGTTTTTTTTTAAAACCATGGAGGTAGAAATAACCTAAGAGACCATGAAAACGTGGTAAAAGCCTTTCACATGACTGATTCAAGACTGGTCTTCCCTCTGATGAAGTTTTTCATAACTCAAAGAAGTTCCCGTTTTATATGATTTTCCATCTAAGAAATATAAAATGTTTTTCATTAAATATCAAATTATATGAAAATTCATTCATTTGATTTTTTTATGTAATGGAAAACAGGATTTTAATGCTAATATAGAAAAAGATTTAAAGGACTTTATAAAATTGATAATTTTTCGAGTTTTTTAATTTTTAATTAAAGCAATATTTAAAAGTTTTTGGAGAAACGCCTTTAACTAACAGTACATTATAATAAGACGGTATAGTAGGCGCCAAACTTAAAAGCCGACCTGAACTTGATCTCTCGCAGGTACAGTTACTTTACTGACTTTACAATGACCGCAAGCAAAAAACAAAGATGAGTAAAAACGTAATATGTGCAACTGAGAAAGGCGTGGGTGGGGAGGATTTCCTCTTTTCAAACCTTAAACTTGTCTATTGTGACGATTTCTTTATCAACGTCAGGTCAGTATTAAAATTTGGCGTGAACTATCTGTACTCAGCTTAAGGTTAATGGTGAAGTCGGCAGAGGGTCAAACCATTGCCTTTGCCGAAATTTAATATGAACTCTTTGGTGAATACATCACGAATCCTAGAGTGGTGACCCCAAAATAATATGAACATGATGTATAGAAATGTCTAGACTAACCCCACACGGAGATAACAGCTAGCACAACCCATGTGGTCCACTCCGGCAGGTACTTGATGAAGACCAGTGCCATGAGGGCGGCCACAAAGATCAGGTAGGCCTGCTGCAGGCGCAGGGGGCCCTTCCAGTGAATGCAGATCATGCCCATCACGCCAAAGTTCCACATGCCCAGCGACAGGGTGATGTAGTCCATAGGAACGTTGTAGGCTTTTAACACCACCCTGAAAAGTTACAATATTGTTTTATTATATTTCATGTAAAAGGTTTAAAGAATCAGTTCAAAACATTCAAACTAAAATATCATTCACTAACAAATAAAATACAAGATCTACATCTAGATCTAAATACAATAATTGGATTGTAAGAAATATCTGTGGTCTGTGGAATTGCTGATTTTGAGACAGTTTCAAAAGACCATTTGGAACACATTGAATACAAATGATAATTTGGTGACTTAGCAGGGGTGCCTGGATTCACGAGGTGAGGTTTGTCTAGGTGTTGGCGGCAAATGCGTTTGCCCTGCTGTGTGGCGGGCCAGTTTGGGAGACTGGTTGAGGGATACGCAGCCTAGATCTCTCCAGCCAGACTCTCTCGACTTATCGCAATGCACAGCAGTGGGAGGGATGGAGTCATATGTCCTTCACTCCTGGACACATTGACCCCCAGATTCCTACCCACCCCTCATACCTTTTTCCTTCTCAGAACAACTTCTCAGAAAAAGACCCTCCACACGGCATCCCCAAAGATGATATAGGCCTCTAAGGAAATTGTTTTCCCCAAGGTCTCTTGTGTGGGGCTAATGTAAAATAGCAACAAATTTTTATTTAGTAATAAGAATAAAATTATTTAATTTTTTAATTGAAAATATAATAATAAAGAAATAAAACCAACTGTAAATAATTAACAATTATTTTGTTGCCAAACTTTGTATAAAAGGAGCGATGGTTGGACAAAACATTTGTTTGTTGATTCAAACTATGGCGCATACATAGTCTTAAAAGAAATTTGTAGTGTTCGAGATAAGAGGTAATGTAATGTGAGCGAAGATATTTATTTTCGGTTTTTCAGAGACAATTAGATGTTGAACTATTCCCTAAGAGAACAATGCATTTTTTTTTAATTTCAGACTACAGACATATCTTAATAAATAATAATAATAGCCACCGGATTTGCTAGTGAGGATGCTTATCGAATTAAATCATAACCACAATTAAATAATACATTAATTACCACAACAGATAATAGCAACCAAATGTTCTATATTATTATGCCATACAAGAGTCAATATCATCACGGCCAGAGACAGAAATCTAATCACACTACAGCTGGGTTGTAATGTGTTAATGAAGGGATTAGTGTGGAAAAAAAACACTTTGCCCTTTCTGAACTATAAATTGAGCTACATTTTTATATACAGATTTCTATATTTTTTTAATGGACTGGCAATCCTTACTCACCCATAAAAAAAGAAGCAGGAATTTTTTCTACATATGCAAAAAGAACTTGTTATCCCCATTCAACCCGGTAATACTCTTCAGCCAAACGAGAGTTTTGTGTGAAATCTTAATTGGTTTTTTACATCACAGACCATATAATTTAGGTAATTTTGAAAAACTATACCGCAATTGATCGACATTAAAAAAAAGTTAACCCATTACTATTTGTTAAGATATTCAATATATCTATTAAACCCCCTTCCCGATAACCATTATTTTTACACCGCAAACAAGCTGCAAGTGCGATCGTAAAATGTGCGTGAAAAATTAATACAATATTACGTACTCGATTTTGTACTATATCGTTCTGCATTACATTTTTTTTTTAAAGAAAGACAAACATTCCCGGGTTATGAATAACCCAACAATGTTTGAAAATATCCTACAGAAAGCCGAAAATGTTGCTTGTGTTGTGATGGAGAACTTAGCCAGCCGAGGAATCAAATATGGGATGCTCGGGTGGGACCCAAACGCAATGCCCACTCAACCACTGACCGGTCAAAATAATGATAGACCGCTAAGAAGATTGTTAAAATGGTCCGGTTAAAACGGTATGTAGTAACTAATATCTAAGTGTTACTGGAAAGGGCAAGAGGAATATCAAGAGATACGATCGCTCCGCGATATAAGAGGAAGCGTGGTGATCCCCTTCAGGTGTTAAGTGATTTTTACCTTCAGGGATGTAAAGGTTAAAACAGACATGTTTATTGAGAAGGGGTAAGTACTATGATATACCATGGCTGCCTTTACAGACATAAGTTTTATCGAAACCAAAAGTCACTTACCATAATTTATAACAAGTTACGGAAGTTATTCTTATGTAAGTTTTTTGACAGGGTTAATAGCATCTGTACGAACTTCCAGCCTTCTCACAGCTTATCAAATCAGTTTGACAAGTTGAAACGCTTACTGTAAGAAATGGTATCAAAATGCGCCAATGCAAGATATCAAAAATTAAAACACGGTTGTTTTAGTAGGATTTTTTTTCCTATAAATACTGGTATTTTTATTATTTTAACTAAAATCTGATTAGGTTATGCTGATAATTAAATATTTTATTATAAAAATAGCACTAGATAAAATTAAAATAAGCCCTACCCATGAAAATTATCATAAACAGAAAGAAAGTTTTCTGATTCCAAAAACCGAAGATATATCTTTTATTTTTCAAGTGGAAAAAAGCTTTTCTGAAAATGAGCACTTATATTTAATTTTCGGTCAATTCCTTTTTAATCTCAATGTTTCGGTTTATAACATTAAATACGTATTTGAATTCAAAGTCAGTTGCTGTCATGTAGTTGTCATTCGGATAACATTAATTTCCGCCGTTATCGGAACAAAAGCGCGTGGAAAATTGTTTCTCTAAAGCCTTCTATTCCAACACTTTATTTGGGACATTTCGTCTTTATTGAACCGCTAATAAAATTACATGAATGGTGGTCGCAATGAGAACTTCCGTGAGCATTAATTACCATAAGTTGGATGTATATGTAAACGCTCCTGTGAGTAACTTGTCAAAATCTTACGTAAGTCGTAAATTTTTTTTATGTTTGCAAAGGCAGTGTTTGAGCTATAGCCGTAAATAAAACATTACTTACTCCAAATACAGGTATGAAAATATAAAGAGCAACATCAGTGAGGAAAGGATGAGCCAGCCGTGGACCACCTTATAACAGTTGTATTTGTAAAGCAATATTAACAATATTGTCATCACAATTATAACTGCTAAAAGGATCATGGAGTTGGCTACTGCGTTCCACACCTTGGTGCTGGTGTCTGGACTCTCTTCATGGAAAGGCGTATATACTCTGGAATGATACAAATATTTGTCATTTTGCATTATAAATCAGGAGTTTATGGTGTAATTAACATAAATTTAGTAATAATATATTATTACATACACCCAACTATCTGTATTATAAAGATACAGTTCTACATAACATAACAATCCTGGCAACACCCTTATCAAGTATTTTAAATGTAAGTACAAATGTTAGTTGTAAATCTCTAACTTTAAGCCAAAGTTGTAAATCTCTAACTTTAAGCCACAGTTGTAAATCTCCAACTAAGCCACAGTTGTAAATCTCTAACTTACAGTCATGGTTGTAAATCTCTAACTTTAAGCCACAGTTGTATATCTCTAAATGTAAGTCACAGTTGTAAATCTCTAACTTTAAGTCACAGTTGTAAATCTGTAAGTTAAAGTCACAGTTGTAAATCTATAACTTTAAGGCATGTTTGTCCATCTCTAATTTAAAGTCATAGTTGTAAATCTCTAACTTTAAGTCACACTTGTAAATCTCTAACTTAAAGTCATAGTTGTACATCTCTAATTTTAAGCGCCTCCGTACATGGAGCTACTTACAAACTATTCGAGCCTGATGCGCGTAGCACGCACACCGCTCGTGGGTACCCGCCATACAATTTTGCTGGTGTTCGTACACGGCGCTGCGCGACGGATGTCAGGTTGAAGTCGGTAGCGCGCTAACGACGGTGCTGGTAGCGCGCTACGCGTTGTAGCATTCGTGTCTGCTACTTTCGTTTGACGTTTGACAGAAATGGCGTCTGAACATGAAAGTAATGTTAGATTTGTTCTGGAAGTGAATAAAAATGCGTGTTTACATAACTTTACATTACCAGAATACGCAAGAAAGGATTTAGTGAAGAAGGCATAGATTAATGTTGGAAAAAAAGTCATTTGACATCGTTCGACATCGTGTTACCTCCACGGCTTCTCGTGAAAAATGATCAAGTTCAGTATAATTCGGGTAGTGCCGTGTACGGAAACCAGCTTTAAAAAGTAGTACATCTGCAGGGTACTTGTGGTTGTGTCACAATCACGTAGTTTGTAAGTATCTCCATGAACGGAGGGCCTAAGACATGCGTGTTAATCTCAACTTAAAGTCATAAATGTAAATCTCTAACTTTAAGTCACAGTTGTAAATCTCTAATTTAAAGATAGTCGTAAATTTCTAATTTAAGTCACAATCGTAACTATGTTTGTCAATAATTCACTGATCTTAAGTCAGCAGTCTTAGTCATAAGTCACTAGCTTTAAGTCTTCGTTGTAAGTCACTAGCTATAAGTCTTAGATGTAAGTCACTAGTTATAACCATAAATCTTTGTTGTAAGACAATTATATTAATTCTATTATACATTTATTTCTAAAGCGCCCTTGAATGATTTTTCACAAAAACAGCGCCTATAAAATTCAACCAAATAATATTATTATTACAACATCTTTAATTCTCTCTACCCACCATTACCCAATTTCTATAATCATTGTTGTTTCATAATCATCTAGGCAAACCTTTACCAAGGTGTTTAAGATATAGAGATATTCTGAAGTAAACAAAGAGAATAAGAATACAAAAAGAACACAATAAGAATACAATAAGAACACAATAATACAAAAAAAAAACATAAAAACACACCCAATTTTAAAAATAAAGGGTAAACATTTGCCTAATAGGGACACGCTTAATATGCTTAAGTATTTCAGTTTCTGGAAATGGAAAATAATGCATTTTAGTAGCTATTTCATTAAAAAAACAGACAATATAATATCTTTTTTTCACGCCATGTTTTGACGTAATAATATTCAAATAGTTTTTTAGGCTACTTTTTTTGTCTTTTAATTAAACCCAAATTAAGAACCTATTGTAGGGTCATTTGTTAATATTTTGGATTAAATAAGAGAACAAAAAAAAGCTAACCAACTTTGACATCAATGGCAATGGCCGCCAAGTGAATAATCGATTTTGATTTTAATTTTAACGAAATAACAATTAAAATTCATTATTTTTCAATTCCGGAAACTGAAATACTTACTTTCCATTATTATCTAACTGATGTTGAGTGTTTTTGAAATAAAAAGTGCATATTAAGCGTGTCCCTATTAGGTAAATATTTACCAAATAAAGAGTAGTAGGCATAGTAAGTAGGTCGGTACTTACAAATATATATCTTTGGTTGTATAAAAAGTAACAGAACTAATTGTGGCAACAACTACCAGCATGCATAGAGACACAGGCACAAATAGTTTGATGACATGTTTGGCTCCGTATTTCAGTTCTTCCTCTTGTTCCTCAGAGGTAACTTCTCTCTGAGCGTTGGGTGGCTGTGGACGCTCCACCCAGTCACCAGAGGGTCGAGCCACTGTCACGTCAGGTACCGCCGCTTCATCAGTCTAAAATAAATAAAAACAATTCGAATGTCAAAACAAAAGCGAGATCATAAGATTAGAAGTGTACTGCGACACATTCATATTGCGCAGATATTTTATAGATTTCAGAGTAATTTTACGTTACACAAGTAGTTTTGGTAATTATTTTGCGGTTTCTGGGTTTGGCAAGGTAAACATTGGTAGTTTTCTTACCCCGTATGAACTGGTCGGGGCATCAGAACGGAGGCGGCGCTTGCGTGCATTCCTTTCAGCGATCTCCCTATCCGGCCGCGATTCCCCCACATGTCCGTCCATTAATGCTGTAGATTCCGTAGCAGATTCTGAATCACTGTTATCACCCGACATTCATTTATGAAAATACTACTAAATAACAGCTATAAAATCGACATGACTAATCTGTCAAAAATTGTCATTTTGATTCCATAGATAAAGTTAACTGGATTAGAGTTTTTATTGTTTTTAAGGCTAAAATAAACATTTCAATAAGTATACTATGGTTGGAATAAAATGAAAGTAGGGACTTATTGGTCCATAGATCAAAACAACTGTCAAAAAACGTAGGTTATGTTATCGTGTAATAAACGTCAAAAGTCAAAAATATGAAATGACCTTTCCCGAGGAGCCACGAAACTTAAAATTATTGTTGGGAAATTCTCATTATATTTTAAATAAGGGCAGTGATATCACAGAACGGGTGTATTTTTGTTTTACCAAATGCGTATTGGTGAAACGTCCGTTTCATATTCGTTAACAGTTTGAAATAAGAATAATATTACGGTTATGCATTTCGTTAACAAATCATCCCAAATTTTATTCAATCTTGCTAAGAGAATCAATAATTTCGTAAGTTTTATCATTTGCTTGATTGTAACTCACTCAAGACCAATTATTAATTTCCATTGATAGATTTATAATTTGTGCAAATAATTATTTTTAGAAACAATATTCGTCATTAAATTCGAAGTACCTTCGTTCAAAAATGGACATTAATTTAAAATCCAGAGAAAACCCTGTGGTTACGAAACTCGACAGTCCAGAATTCAAATCCATATTTTCACAGGAAGTAGATGATTTGAAAAAATTGTTTGACAAGTATGGCTTTGAAATTAGGATAGCTGGAGGAGCTGTAAGGTTAGTATCCAAACATTAAATTAATTCATTTCCAATCGGGTCCATTTTTTGTACAACTGTAACAGAATTATTATTTTAATATTATATTTCAGAGATCTTTTGATGGGTTTAGAGCCCAAGGATTTGGATTTCGCCACAACGGCAACCCCGCAGGAAATGAAAGAGATTTTCACAAAGGAAGAAGTTAGGATGATAAACACAAACGGAGAGAAACATGGAACTATCACCCCGCGAATAAACGACAAGGAAAACTTTGAGGTGACAACACTAAGGATAGACATAGTCACTGACGGACGCCATGCCGAGGTCCGCTATACCACGGATTGGAAACTGGACGCCAACAGAAGAGACTTAACCATCAACTCTATGTTTCTAGGTAATACTCAATAGATTTTAAATACATTTAGTTCTGGTTTTGCATTGAGGCTAAGTTCCGAACAAATAAACCACTTTGTTAGTGCACAATGTATATGAAAATGGGAGAGAGGTTCTATTGTATGAAAATCGCTCCAGATTTTTTTACATTAGCTCCACACGGGAGGCCCTGAGGAAAATACCTTACCCCAGGGACTGTGTCATAGGGGATTTTTGTGGTGGGTCTTTTTAAGGAAAGGAAGAAGAAGAATTTCTGGGAAGGAAATGGGTATGAGGGGTGGGTAGGCATCTGGGGTCAGTGTGTCCAGGGTGATGGACGTATGAACCCGTCCCTTCAACTGCGGTGCAAGGCGATGGGTCGAGGGATTCTGGCTGGAGAGGTCAAAAGACCTCGTCAACCAATCTCTCTTGATCCGGCCTACCGCGCAGCTGGTGGGCAGGCCCATCGGCCGCCAAGACCTTGACAAACCTCACCCCATGAACCTAGTACCCCTGCTGAGTCACCAACCACGGTGAACCACTTTGGGCAACCTGTGGCAGAGGTGTTGTTATCCAATAAATGGTTCCCGGGGCGGCAGTACCCATACCTGCCTCCCAAAATGTGAATGTTTGGATGTTGCAATATCGTTTATTCCTATACTATTATTATTTGGTAGTGCGTACACCAGACTGGGGTGGGAAAAATCTAGGATTATCATAAAAATGGATATTACCATTATTACTCTTTGACAATATTAATGTCCCTCAAATGTAAAATGTGAAACAAAAAAGAGATGAACAGTTTCAATCGCGTCTAAAAATTAAATTCAGGACCTCTTCCTTGCCGGGGAAATTCTGACCACTGATCTATAGGCTGAATTATCAGCTCAGTGGTAAGAGCACTTTCCTGGCAAGGAAGAGGTTGTGGATTCAATTCCTAGACGCGACTGAATCTTTTTCACATATTTCGTTTGAGAGTCATTTAAATGTCTTCGATCCATACTAATATTATAAATGCGAAACTGCTCGAGTTTGTTTATGACCTTTTCACGCATAACACAATATAAAGACTTTAAAAATTCATTCACCAATAGAAAGCTAAATTATATGCGCAGACTATATTTTGTATATGATGGTAAGCTCTGGCGTAATGAAATTATAAATATTAATATATTATATTTGTTATACGTTTTCTGTCGCTAACTTAAGCAAATTTTTGCTAACGTCAGAAAAAATCGTTTCCATGGAAACGATTGCTACTGCTTCAGAAAATTCAAATATTAGAATATGTTTTATTTTTTTGGACAAGCTTCTGTTTTGGAATAAATGTCAGTTCCTACATTAAAAATATAATTCGTAACGATTTTAAAAACTGAATAAATTAACTGAATAAATAGTGTAATTTTTTATTATATTCAAACTTTCAAATATTTAATTAAAAATAAACATCCGAAATGTTTGTAAGCGCATAAATTCCGAACGAATGAACAAAATTGGATAATTCTTTTTTTCTTTGAGCTATAGCTTTATGAAATTTAGGTGGCAGGCGAGATGTTTGAAAACTGAATGTAAGGGAATGAATGTATGGAATTCGGGAGGGGGTGGGGGTGGGGAGGAGGGGGTATAATTGATAAGTTCAACCGCTACAGTAATTTCCCGTAATACCATGCGAGCGAAGCCGCGGGGAAAAGCTAGTAATTAATATTACAATGTAAGGTTTTACTCATTAAGGGCTGCCTGTTTCAACGTTTGCTAGAGTAAAAGAAATTTCACCAAAATGAGTTTTTCAATCAATTTAACCGCTTGTTTTATGTCACTTTTAACTTTTGCTTTTACTTTCCGAAAATCGATAGTAGATAACTCTAGAGTTACTCTACCATTTTGCCGGTGACCGGACAACTCGGAATGAAACCAACTCAGAACCATCTCAGATAAGTCATTTAGAGTGATAAAAAAATATAAATAAAAAATTTGTTAAATAGATTACGTTAGGTTAGGGTTATCGGCTAATTTAAAATTAATTTTTTCATAGCTTTTAATGACTTTTCAAGGAGGTGATGAGTTGACTTTATTCTCAGTTGGCATGGAACCCATTTTGACATATTTGGCAGTTCTGTTGGAGGTATAGTATGAAATTGCGCATTTCAACATTGATAATTGTAAGAACATAAGATGATAATAGTGACAATGAATTCCTCATCCAATATGACTTGCAGCGAAAACTAAAAACATTTTCACCCCTCTTTAATAATGTGGTTATTTGTGACAAGGCCGAATTTTTGATATTGCATGTCTAAAGATCTCGTAAAATTTGTGACATATCACATTCAAGGAGATGTTACAGCTACTGGAAGGTATATTATATTTCTGTGTGATATCGCCAGGGCTGGGCAGTATTTCAATTACTTCCTAAAAATGTATTTTGTAATTGGTATTTCAATTACCTGATGCTGAGGTATTTTGTAATTTGTATTTCAAATACTTATGGCTTCAAAATACATTTTCAAATACATTTAGTGATCTTAATAATGATAATGAAAAATAAACTGACATAATAACTATATTTAGACTAAAAATGCCAGGATCCAGAGCAATTTATGTTAATATTTAGAGTTGGCAATACTGTATGTCAAAGCAAGTATCTTGTCAATTGTCATTTTCAATTATCGTTTTCATCGTTT
Organism: Glyphotaelius pellucidus; assembly: GCA_936435175.1. NCBI lineage: Eukaryota > Metazoa > Arthropoda > Insecta > Trichoptera > Limnephilidae > Glyphotaelius > Glyphotaelius pellucidus. The sequence continues at coordinate 32,102,399 of OW386554.1, forward strand.
CACGGAATTTATTCATGAAGACGTGAGTTAATTGAAAATTGATAATGGATTCCATCAAAACCACAAAACTTTACAAGTGGAGCGGAGATGAGATGTGTCTTCTGAGCAATATGATTGGTCAATTTTTGCACGTCTTTGTTTCACTCTGCTCAGCTTTGCTTCTATGGAAATGCACCCTTAGGCTACGTCCGCACAGACAGGCGGTTTGCTTAGCACCTAGAGCCTAGCGAGTCACTTAGCGAGTAGCTTAGTAAAACGAACGTTCTAGAATTTTCGCGACCGGCCGCACTGCGCGCTTGGCGCCTAGCCAGTCGCTTAGCGTGTATCGAAATAAAAAAACGTGTTTATTTTTTGTCACGAGACACGAGGCATTTTAGAAGAAAAAAATTGATGAAATATTAATTTGCCTCGGTTTTTAAAAGAGAACCTCTGTGGAATCCAGCTAATGAACTCCATAAAAACGCAGTTGTCTTAAAGAAACTATTCCATACTAGTCATTCTTTGGCTGATTCGTTTTTTCTAAGACGAGTATCCAAAAGAGTTAATTTTCCTTTAACTTTACTGATTTAAAATGTTTCTCTGGACATACGCAAATATTCGTAAAATTTTTCGTCGAAGTTACGCAGTTGTTTATACATAACATTAAACTCCCCATGACTTGACCGTGACTTATTTATGTCATGAACCCAACATGATGGATAAGGCCGTGAAATAGTATATTTTAAAGATGAATTTTCCGTAAGTAGCAGTTTTAGAGCTATTTTTGAAAGTGACATCTCGTCAACGTGCCGACAAGCAAATGACCAAGGCACCTAGCGACCCACCACGCAAACCACCCTCAGTGCGGTCACCGTGTATCCTAGCAAGTAGCCAGAGTGCAAGCCACTAGGCTCTACGCGCTAAGCAATTGTATTTTAATTGCAGCGAAGCATGCATTTTGTAATTTGTATTTTAATTGCAGAATTATAATAAGTCATCATTTATTTTTAAATACTCACAAATATTTTATAGGAACAAAGCTATCAAAGATTTTGTAAGATACAACGCGCGAAAAAAAATATATACGGATATTTTGTCACTTGTGGTTTTCAAATTAAATTTTTGGTGTTGCCGCACCAAAAATATGCGGCTAGTTTTTTCACATTATTTTTAGAATTATTCTGCTTTTTAGACTGGCCATACTAATATCTATTATTTTAGCAAAAGTACATTTGAAACAGCTTTAAATGATGGTTAAAATTTAAATTCAGTTCGCGATTTAGCCTTCTGTTAAAACAGACGGCCCTTAGTTATTCCACTACAAAAATATTGAATATAAAATTATTGATTAACATACGTACCTTATTATTGCGTTGTTTCTAGGATTCGATGGTTCAGTATATGATTACTTCTACGGCTATGAAGATCTGCTTGCCAAGAGAGTGGTGTTTGTTGGCGATGTGGATGTGAGAATAAAGGAAGATTTTCTGAGAATAATGAGATATTTCAGGTACTTACTATTATTATTATTTTTTTTTATATTTTTACATTAACTCTACATGTTATCTTTGTGGATGCCGTGTGGAGGGTTTTTTAATGGGAAGAAAGGAGTTAACACGGGTCTTGAAGAGGCCCATGTTGTAGGAGGGAGGAAACACAGAGGCCAGCAAATCGTTCCACAGCCGAGCTGTTGAACTCAAGAACGAGTCGCAGAAACGACTCATTTTCATTTGACAAATGTCAACCGTGTACATAAGTCGGGCGCGGGTAGGGTGTGTTGTTATGCACCGGTGCCGAAGGGATCAATAACACTAGTTCCTTGAAATACCGATAAAACAAGGACAGTTTTCCCACCAGACGTCTGTGCTTTATCTTGATCAAGCTAAACTAAATCGGTTTAGTTAAAAATGTTTGGTTGGTTACAGATTTTATGGTCGCATTGCCGAGAAGCCCGACAATCACGACGATGTCACCCTCAAAATCATCAATCAAAATGTGGACGGCCTCGAGAGGATCTCCGGGGAGAGAATTTGGACAGAACTGAAGAAGACCCTGGAGGGAAATTTTGCGGGGGATCTTTTGAAGACAATGCTTCATGTCGGTATTGGACAACACACTGGTTAGTCCAACTTCTATGTCACTTCTTATTAACATAATCTGTAAGCTGCTGATTGCATGATTGTTTTTTAGTGAAATAAATATATGTGAAGTGATTGGTGCGATTGTAAAAAGGTTCATTAATATATTTACATGTTCATATTTTTTCTGTCTCTTGAAAAAAGAAATTAAAAAAAAAAAAATTGGAACCTGCTTAGATGTGTGGGGTTTCCCACATACAAGCATTTTTTCTTCTACCCCTAACATTATAAGAAAGTTTCACCCCAAGTATTGCCATTATTCAGAAAGTATTTTAATTCAAATTGAATGCTCAATTTTTTATCTACCTCATTACATATTTCTCTAATTGTAACATTCCACAAAGTGCTGGTAATAAATTGTCTATTATTGCCTATTGCCAAACAATTGTCTTGGTCGTCAATGGAATTGCCAGTCATGGTTTTGGACGTCAATATTGCCGTGTCTTGTCAAGGTTGCCATAATTTTGATTCTTGTATAATAATGACTATCCATTTCAAAATTTAAGTTTTCAATGTTGCCTTTTTAAATTTGCCTATCAAACAAATTTAGTTAAACTGGGATATTCTCTATATTAATTAAATAGTCAGAATTACATTGGAAATACAAATGTCATATATTCTGGTTTTTATATATATAAATTACATTAATTAAATAGTCATAAATACATTGTAAATTCTCTGTCACATATAAGTTTATAAATTTTAATTTCTAATACTTAGTAAATGTTTAAACATTATAGTTATATACTATATTTTTTAAATACTATATTTTCAATTATAAAATTTTAAATGTTCTCCGAAATGACCTGGAAAGAGTCTCAACCTTGCGATTTCTCATAAGAAACCATTCATTTTTCTGAATGCAATTATTAATTTTTTCCAAATCAAACTTAGAAAAATCACCTCTTTGCGATTCTTTCAAGGACATAAAGAATCTATTCCTACGCTCAGAATGCAATTATTAATGTTCTCAATAGTTATTTGGACATAATCTAATTTCTTGTGTTATCTTTAATGGAACCTTTCATCTGTTAAGAATATTATGAACTAAATATGCAATTTGCCTGTCCTGAAACGAGAATCCTTCCCAGTTGGATAGACAAAGCACCATTTTGTATTGTTTCGTTTTGAAATATGTATGTATATAAATAAATATTTAAACAAATAAAAAAAATATACAAGACAAATTAACAATACAAAAAAATCATCTTCTGTAATAATTCATTAAACCTGTATAAACTTCAAGCAAAATTTCGAAATTATATATTTATTGATTGCATTAAATATTATGACAGTTTGATAGATAGTAAGTGGCAAGTAGAGATGTACATATTATGTAATAGAGTGGAGAAGGAAATAGATTTGGCCCGGCGATATTGTCGTTATATCGATAGCCTGGCGAACTCACAGGCAAGACTTAAACGGTCAATACTTCAACCAGAATTATAGGCAATAAATGTCAATCTTACCCGCAATAAGCAACACCTTGCCATCAGAATTCATTTTAATTTAAATTATATTCACATTTTTTTATCTATATACTTTTTTATCTATGGTCTTCAACTTCAACCTGAATTATAGGCAATACACAACAATCTTACCTGGCAGTATGCAATACCTTGCCATCAGAAGTTATTTTAATTTAAATTGTATTCACAATTTTCTATCTATATTTTTTTTTGTCTATGGTCTTGTGAAATTTAGCCAATCTGAGGTCATTTTTTAATCACTAGGCCTCCCCCACCATCCCAACATATCAGAGCTGGAGCGGGTATGGGAGATTAGCAAGCAACGAGGGGTGAAGCTGCAGCCAGTGACGCTCCTCTCCTCGCTGCTGTCAGACATGGACGATGTCAATCAGCTGCACGGTCGCCTCAAGATGTCTTCCTATGACAGGGACCTCGCTTACTTCATCATGCAGCATAGGGATGAGAAGCACAGCTCTAAACCCTTATTGTGAGTCATTTATAATATAGCTGGACGTATGAATAATATCATTAAGATCCCATGCGTGGAAAACATGGAAAATACCAAGTGCGATTCCAGAGGGTAGACGTCCAGTGGGCCGCCCCAGATACAGCTGGGTGAGGCAACTCCAGAAATTGTGTGAGGAGAGGATGGGACTGCCATGGACGGAGGCCGAACAATCAGCACAAGACAGGGATGTATGGAGGAGCCTTGTCGATGCAGCGGGTCCCCGACCCGAATAGGATAAGATACATACAACAAATAAATATAAAAATATTACGTATTTCATTAACCTATAAATTTATAAAGAAATTAAACCGATATGTATACTAAAATTATTGCTGTTCTGTAAAAGAATGACTTAAAAACAAATTTTTTCAATGCATTAATAATTCTCTCAATTTTACTTTCAGACACTATCAAAAGATGCTGCTAAATACGTTTCTGAAGCCTCACGTCGCTAGAGAATACATCATAGAGCTATTAAAATACACAAATCAGTTAGATCTGATGGAAGAATTCAAGAACTGGGAGGTTCCTAAGTTTTGTATTACGGGCAGGACTCTGTCAGACCGTGGAGTGGCAGTGAAGCAGTTGTACGGAGATGTCTTGAGGAGGCTGAAGGAATATTGGGCAGACCGGAACTTTGATGTTCCAGAGGACGAGTTAGTTAAACTTATCCCGGACATGTACAGTCTCGCTTTAAAAGAGAAACAGACGAAGAAAAGAACATAAGTGTGTAATTTATTATTTAATAAAATATATCTAAGTCATAATTAATCTATTTTAATTTAATTCTATTTTATTTTCTGTAATGAAAATTCTTTGTTTGACTGTGCACTTAAAGGTAGGTCTCCTCTGAGCGAAACCGTGAACATGAACATGAACAATCACTTGAACATCACTATAAACATTGCCCACTTTGAACAATTCTTGTTCAAAAATGCTGTTTTCAAGCTTTACCATGGGCGATGGAAAACATTCCCCTCCTGGGTGAAGTGGGAAGGCAGGCGGGGCCGGTGGGGGGGGGGATTAATTCATATTTTTTACAGGAGCTGCACCGAGCGGTTGGTAACGGAGATAAATCGAATGAGATTTGGGGTTTTGTCAACTGCACGAGCCTAATAATTATGACTTTAAATTGTAAATAAATACTGTCGTAATGGATGATTATTTCTTTCGTGAACTCACTTGTAAATAAAGTATATTAATTTATAAATCTAAAAAATTAAAAAATTAATCAATTAAATCGGTATTCTATTTTTAATTCCTGATAAGTAAATACCCAATAAAAATTCGAGGTAGGTAGGTAGATAGTAAGGTCCAACTTGAAATCTGCGTGTTCTCCTTTATACTTTGTCTACAATCTTATCGCAAAATTTCGCATCAGAACTCGACTTTTGACGTCTACGTAATTAATTACGCACTCGAAATTCTTAAATAGTAACTTCAGGTCATGCAATAATCGATATTAGTCAGAAATCTTTCCTGATAAATAAATATCTATTAAAATATCTGTGTTTTCTCCCTGATTTAGCATCTCTTCTTCATTGGAACGCATTTCAACATTCATGTAAACGTCAAGTGTTCGGTGCGTTTGAGTGGACAGTGATGGTCTTTACCACAGACCACTAGCTAAATTGTGTGACCGCGCAAACTTCGCCCCAATCTTTCAAACCATGTTTCAACAAACGGAGGAGACGGAAAACAAAAAATATTTATAGTGACATTTAAGCGAACATTCATGTGCATGGTTTCGCTCGCTGGAGACCCGTCTTTAGACTTACGAGGGTCAATCAATAAGTACCCATATTTGAAGACAGGGGGCGTTGCTGAGGGAAGTCATGTACTACCATCTGTCAAATGACACCGTACTAAATTTCAGACTGATTCATGTTAGTTTTTATTTGGCAGCCAGTTGTATCACACGTTTTGTGCCTTTCGATAAAATGGAAAAAGAACAACATCGATCCATAATTCGCCTTTTATTTTTGGATAGAAAACATGCGAAGAAATAAAAGCGCAGTTGGATCCTGTCTCTGAGGACTCTTCACCATAGGACATATGGGAAATTTATTTAACCTTTCATTTTTTTAAATGCGATTTTAACCCTTATGTATAAAGAAACTCTATGAAGGACGAGGTCAGAATCGCTTGGGCCATTCTCGTTCTTGACGTAGCCAAAGGTTTCATTCATCTAGCAACACTAGAATAATATTGAATTAATTATCTATGACTTGGTAAGTCAGATTTTGCAATTGTCAAAGTCGAAAATTCCTAATGTTACGTTTTCAAATGCTTATTTATTTTTTCCTTTTATTTATTTGCAAACTCCTTTGAATTGTATTTTTTCATGTTGGGTGTATATTCAGGTTTGCGTAGAAATAATAAAATCAGTTCATTTTTGTATGAATATATTTTTTTGACATTTGTTGCCGAATGAGAATTTTTTTTTTTTTTTGTTAAAGAATTAAATTATTATTATTCTGGGAAAACTTGTAACGATATTATCGTAATATAAACGAATAATAAGATACATCATTATCTGGTAAACAGAAAACAATGGCAAAAAAACAATTCTTTTGTTTTTATATGGATATTTGACCAGAAAGCAACAACGTAAAATCTGCGTGTTTTCGAAATATGCCTGGCATTTGACAGGTTAAGTGGTCTTGCGACGCTTGCTGGGTATTCGCTAGTTGAATAAAACATTGTTAACTACTTTGGATCCAGTGTTGAAACATAGGTGCCTCATTCGGTTTGCCTAAATAAAACAATTAATGCAATCAAATACAATTTATTCACACATTATAAAATATAAACTAACATTTTTTGATGCACTTATTTTTGATAAAGCTGCGAGAATGCAATTTTTCAAGCTTCAACATCAATAAAATTTAACTATTAGTTTATTCCTTATGGTTACTTGTGAAAATGTGTATTATAATCCAAATAAAAATTAAAAACACTAACTTTATAAATGAAAAATTACACTTATCTATTATGTCTCTTTTTCTTTTTCGAAAATTTAATATCACAATACATACATTTAAGCTCAATTCAAACTTACAATGATTAAACTGCCTATTAATTACAACATACAGTCAAATCTTTTTAAAGAGGACTCGTTTGAATGTACGCACTGACGTTGTCGAAAGTTTCATAAAAGTTTTTCCAACTATTATTTTTGTTTTTGTTTTTGGGGTGTTATGCCGTGTTTCGCTACCTCCTTCTTTAGCCAACGTTTCGGACAGCGTTACAGTGTCCATCATCAGGGCAGATGAGCGTTACAGTGTCCATCATCAGGGCAGATGATCACTCATCTGCCCTGATGATGGACACTGTAACGCTGTCCGAAACGTTGGCTAAAGAAGGAGGTAGCGAAACACGGCATAACACCCCAAAAACAAAAACAAAAATACTTTTTGGCCGTGAAAACCTAAAAACATACCTTTTTCCAACTAGTTTGGAACACGATTATCAATTCCGATTAAATTTACTCACAATTCAATTCAACAATGTTCGATTCATGTTTTTGTTTCAACCTTCAGCTTCCTTACAAAAACAAAATGATATTAAATTTGTTTTTTATCCATCCGGTACACCACTGCACAAGAAAGTTTCTCTTTAAAATGATTTACCTGTACCATACTTCTTTATCAATAACGTGCAAACTTTATATTATAATAAATCTAACTTTGTTTTGTGTAATAACAATATGAAATCTGCGTGTGAATATTGAAGGCAATTTTAAATCTGCACATAAAATTATGTGGATGGACGGTTTAAAAATACATACATATTTGTTTATCACAAGCTATTGTAACAAAGTTAAAGCATTTGATCTTCTAAAAATTATGGCTAAGTAGTTGAGTGGATATTTACCTATCTTCTATTATTCAAACATACATTTGCAAGGGTTCAATTTTTCCTATAGGTTCCTTTGTTCCCAATTCAACAATTTCTTTAGGGTATTTTAGAAGTGTTGTTGTAAAGCAAGGGTTGCCAACCACTCGATCGTGGAGCATATTTTGGTCGATCCCCATAAGGAACTCCATTTCAATTTTTTTTTTAAATGAATAATGATCTTCTAACTTAAATAACTGCTTATTTATTTTTATTTTTAAAGTTAGTTTTAATAGTTAAAATAAATGTCAAAGTTTTAATTTTTAAAGATCCCCCGAAAACCACCGTATCAAGTGTGACGTCATCATGACCAAAAAGCTTTGGTTATTTTCAACAGATGTCAGATGTTGTCATTTTGGAAGAAGCAATGAAACTATTCAATAAGTAAAACGTTATTTAGGTGGAATTATTTATTTTTATATTATATTTACTATATTATTATGTTTTTCAATATTATTATGGGAGAGTGGTATAAAAATTGTTTGAAATTATTATTTTTTTAGCTTTACGAATCGAAATCAATACTAAGGAAACCGAAGCATGAATTTTGAAGGGAACTGGAATCAACTGTTCACCGCCGGCCATTTTGAATTTCAGCATTGGAGCGTTTTACTGGGCATTACGATCGTTTTTTGTACAGTTTTAGAGTTTTTGAATATTTTAAATAATATAGATAAACTAATAGAGATACTTTATTTTTGATACTGAATTATTTAGGCCTAAATAAAGTTTCAATAAAAACAATAACTATTATATATCCAAATCTCTATAAACCAATAATACAGAATGTTGGATAGCTTGTCATATCTTCATACAAATATGACGGTGACTGGAGAATTATGAACGCTGTGATGTCACGCCTCATAAATTCAATAATACCAACTTGACAGGGTGTTTTAATGAACTATTTTAAAATGGACTTTTTAATATTTTTTTTAAAACTCTACATTAAATATTATTTAATAAAACTTATATATTCAGAACATATTTTTTAAAGTCATAATATTTTTCACTGGAGTTCCTTATTGGTTAAAACCATAGAATAAAGAACACAAGAAATGCCTTGTGGACGTGTTTCATGTTTCAAATATTTGGCCAATCGATCCTTGAATTTCCAACACAAAATTATGTTTCACCATGATTATTAAATTCAAATGGGATGGAGAACAACAATGTTAGGTGAGTGTAAGTGAGATAGAATGCATGCTAAATGGAACATTTATTCCATTCAAATTTGTATGGAAGGCATTTCTAGTTTTCTTATTTATTCTACGGTTAAAATTGATATTATCATTTTAGGTACACTGTCTCAGCCGATGATCAATAATTAGCAAAGTCTCAAACCAATAGTAGTTGCACCAAAATATAAATTTCTACTAAAGGCGCCAAGAAACTTACACTTACTTAATACCGACATGTGTTTCGGAGATACATTTTGATTTTTTATGGTAAAGCAGGCATATTTCCTTTTTCTTCAATTGAATTAATTCATTCCCAACTTGTAACATTTGAGTCAAAATGCATGTGTTTAAGGCTGACAGCATTGAAGTCATTAATAAAACGGTATGAAGGAATTCTTAATAAAAAAGTGACTAATATTATTCAGCTGTGAAAATAAACTTTGATAAATAAATACAACTTCACGAATGCATTGGGCGGGGAAAAAGATTTATTTCTTCGTCTTTTTTTTCTTTCCCGAAGAATCTTCGTCTGAAGTGGAATCTTCTGACATGGCTTCGTCAGATGATTTTTCAGACATTTCTTCGGCAGACTTTTCGGATCCCTCGTCGGATAGCTCATCATCACTCATCTTTGATAGTATCTGGAAGAATTAGAAGTTAATTCCATTACAGTGAGAAAAGAAAGCTGTACAGGACACTTTTCGCAACAATAACAACAAAAAAAGTGATATTATATTAACCTTTGAACAGTCTAGCTGCCACGACCTAATATCTCCGCCGTGTTCCGAAGCTAAATTTTCGATTCTATTTTCATAAAACCTTACTTTTTTGCGCAAAATGATGTTTATCCACTGGAACGATTTTTACCACAATATGGTACCATTTGAAATACCTTCAGATTGCTTTGCTGCCAGTTTTAGACAAATTTTCCCTACGAGCATTAAAACATTTTTTGTAATATTTTCAAATATTCCCGCTGTTCAAACTTGACGTTATAAATAAGGTGAAAGAGACTACTTCTATTCATCTTTCAAAAATAATAATTTCCAACATAAAATGCAAAAATGTTTAAGCATTCACTATACTGCCGCTTTTTATCGTGTTTTAGTAGATTTTTCTAACATATTTGTATACCATTGTAATAATGTTGAATTAGTAATTCATTGAACGTGTTTCAACTTGTTTCAAACTTAAAAATTCAGTGAATATTTGAAAAACAAAATTTTTGTAGTTATGTTTGCGTATTTTTTTCTCCGATCGGACTGTTATTGACAATGCAGTATGTTCAATAAATAAACCAATAATCGAGTTAATTGGTAAGATAATTAATGTATCTGTTTGAGGGGCTGCAGTTATTTTTGTTGAGTATCTTATTAATAATTCCATTTTAGTCCACCAAAGTGTCGCCATTTCTCGGCCATAATTTTTGCTAAAAGTTTGTTCAAAGGGAACATTAAACACTTCACAACTTATCAAAATTCAGTTTTGTTTATTGATATTTGTAAATTGTGATAATCAATTAGTCCATTTAAAAAAAACTACATAGAAAATATTTAATATGAACACATAATTTAACTTCCTACGAGAGTTTATCGGTAGAAAATCCTAAGAATATTTCTGTTTCAAATGTTTACCATTTTATATTATATTTTTTTATAAATCCTACGAATATGTGATAATCGACAAATGACAGGTGAATTCAGGCTATATAGAACTATATTCAGTTTGTACGTTACGTATAAAATTTGGAGGTATGATTTTTTTTAATGCGAGCGGAAAATATTCAACACGGTTACCGAAAAAGTTCGATAATGGAGAAAAAAGTCTTAAAATGCTGTTGCTCCAGTGGTTGTGTAAATTTTATTGTCTTACTCGATAACATGTTTACGTACTTACAAAAATAGTATGTTATCTATCATAACTAGTTGCCCCAATTTTTTAATTTTTCATGGCAGACAGGCACTTCCGGCACACAAAAGGTTAAGTCACTCACATTAGAATCAACTATATCGTAAGTAAATTCAATACTGAAAAAATAGAGTCAATAAATTCAAAACACTTTTTTTGTCAATTTCAGTTGAACCGCACAAGCTGCATTGATTGGTGCTTTCAAATTGTGAAATTGATCAATAGACTGCTTGTACTTGGTTAAAATTAATACCGTAAATGAACCATCCCCGGTACAAAACAAAGCAAGAGCGTGTATATCCTTAGATAGTCTCTCCTGAACATTTTAACAAATGGTTCTTCTGCGGTAGGACTTACACTGACGATTAATATGTTCTTATATCGATGTTGTGATTGTTATGATTTTTTTTAGTTTCTTTTTATTAAATTTCTACACTTTCTGAAATGTAAACAAAGCTGGGTTTTCTATAATGCTGGGTTCCCACCTTATCTATTCTAGGAGAATTTACGGTCGATTTAACTATATTTGGTTTCTATTCCATAGAAAGCCTGTTCTCGCTGATCCCAGCTTAAGCTACTTTCTTCCTTGGTTTTTTACCTGGCTCAAGAGACGTTCTGCCATTTGTTCGTCTGACAAATTTTCCGTGGACATTTGTGGAATATTTGATGCGTTGGCGGGAATTCCCTTCAAAACATTGATCCGTTCCTGTATCTCCTTGTCTATGTTGCTTCTCCCCTCTTCTATGGTGGCCTCGTCCATGTACTGGCTGAGGAGATCATCACACTTCTGCTGGTCTGTCCTGGTGTCGGCTGCCGGCAAATTGGACTAAAAATGTCACACATTAAACAATTTACCAAATTATCTCTTCCATCTAAATTTTGAAAACATTTATAACAATAGTTTGCCTTGTCTATGGAAATTCGCAACAGCGATTTTTATCTCTTTTTATCATTATGTAGTAATCTCCAGTGGCGTGCAGTCTGCAAAGCCTGAAAATCTATGCCTAACTTAAGGACTTATGAAATTTTTAAGATTTAGTGCGTGAGTTTCAAAAAATAGTAACTTAGAAATTATTGTATAGGAAAGCGACTAATTTAAATTTAATCTTGTTTGTTGACCACATCTGTCCACAATCAAACGCCTATTGTGTAGGGTGTGCACCGGCGCACACGCCAACATTTTTTTTTTTTTTTGGCATGCGATTTTAACCCTTATGTATAAAGAAAACGTATGAAGAACAAGGTCAGAATCGCTTGGGGAATTCTTGTTCTTGACGTATGAGATACCGTAAACACACCTAGCCACTTGGAATAATTTGTATTAATTTCTCTATGGTGTCCGGGTGTCATTTTTCCCGGTATTTGAGCTGTCAAATTAATTAGTGTCGTTCTTGTGAAAAATATTGTAAAACCTATAAATTCATAAAATAAATGCAAGTAATGTTGTTTTTATGCATAGTTTATTGTTCAAGGAATGTGTTTCAGTAAATATAATATACGATAGCATAAAATAAACCCACAAAATATTACGTCAAAGTCAAAACTTTGCAATTTTATGTCGTTTCCTCCCTGGCATTTAACAGGTTAACAGAAGATACACAATAATAAAAATGGCCTCTTTCACAGCTAACAATTTCAATGTATTTAATACAATTTATTATGTGTAATCGAAAAAATTGCAGCCTACCCTTGGTTTTAGAGCAACGCACACCACTGGTAATCACAGATAAATAATATTATTGACATTTATTGTGTTATCAATTACGTTATCTTGTGAGATACATATTTAGTTGCAATGAGCAGCGCATTCAAGGTTAATAATGTACAGTAATACTTTTCGTTTTCAGTTTATTAAGCTAAATATAAAAACACATTATGATCTGATTTTTTACAGATTTATTATTAAGAAAGCTAAAGAATACATTTGATTTTGATCACATTGAATGTACAAGAAGGTTTGTTTATAATTCATCTTACTTTAGAACTGATTTCGATATTTTCGCCTCTCAATTTGGCAAGTCTCTCCTTGATTTCATTATCGGATGGAAGTGGACCTTTCTTTCTGTCTTCCCGGAGCTTCTCCAGGCGTTCCGCGATCTGATAGTCCTCCTGCGATAGTCCCTTTTTCAGGCGTTGCAGCCTGTCATTGGTCTGGTAAACCGTTATGGGCGGACGTGAAGGATTTTCCAGACTTTCCAACCGTCTGAATGAAAAAGGAGTTTTTACATTATACATTGTTTCAAATTTTGTACAATAGAACATTATTCAGGAGAACAGGTCAGTATAGCCAAAGTGAAATACTAATACAGGACATAAGTAACCCAGGGGTACCTATGGATATTAATGGGTCTGTGGAAAATGTAAAAGCTCAACTAGGCTAAAACTAAAAAATATAAAAAGCAAGCTGCGTGGATTCAATTTGTTCCAAACACCGATGTCAAAAAATTTTATGATTTGCAGATTTATTTTGCAGTGGATTGACACTACTCGAAAAACATTTTGTGTAAGTATTCAAAGATGAAATGACAGGACGCTGAAAGTGATGAGTATGTGAGTGCCCCAGGGGGAGTGATCAGTGTCCAGAGGCAGACAGAGGAAGAGGTGGACAGACTGCGTGGAAGAGAATCGAGTAAAGTAAAGTTGTCATGCTTCATTAATTACTACAAGAAATGACCACTTACATCAGGGAAGATGGAAACATGCACAAAAAAGGTTATTATTTTTAGTTTGGGTAATTTTAATAATTTTTGCATATTTCCTAACCTTCAAACATAACTTCTGACAAATAAGAAAAAAATATGTGGTCGCACATGAAGTTTTGAACTTTAATTGAGAAAAATGGAACTTTCGTGCATCTTTTACCATCTCCTCTGACATAAATAGTTGTTCCTTGTAGTAATTAAGTTGAAAGCTAGCTTTTTTTTTTTTAAATTGCATATTAAGCATGTGGTGGAATTTGGCAACTTTACTGAGAAATGAAAAAGGATGGAGAACTGGAGATGAATGGCGAGTCATCGGAAGAGGCAAATCCCATATGGTTATAGAACCGTGGTAATGATATTATGGTGAGATAAAAGGGTGGGATAACAACTTTAGATACACATATATATATATATATACATATATAGCTAGCTGAACCGGCCACACGTTGCTGTGGATGCGGAATAGACTAACGTGAAATCGAAACATAACGCCATCAACTGGATGGTTACCTAACCTAGGTAACCAATTGTTCTGTCAATAAATTAACTCACTCCGCCATCTGTTAGAAACTTACGGAACTTACAAATAATTACAAAGTATTGTCCTATAACAAACATTTAATTCGCAAAAATAAATATTGAGGTTGATAATCGAGATATAAACTATCCTATCTTTTAAGTTGGATGAAATTGTACACAGTAAGCCAAATTTCATCAAAATCGGTTAAGTAGTTTCGGAGTTCACCTCGAACAAACATTGTGATGTGAGATTTTTATACATATAAAGATATTTATATTATACCTGATGAAAAATGCTATAGCTGGATCTTCAAAATGTTGGGGAGGTTTTGGTTTAGTGGGAAGGGAAGGAAAATCACGTCTGGAGGAAAGGATTCAATCTTAAAACATGTTTCTATTGATTGAATTTTTGCATTGATTCAATTTTTAAAATTAATAATAATTATTACCGCAAGTACGCTTTTGGAGGTTCAATCTCTGTAGGCACAGCGTCGTTTCCTTTCTCATCTGCCATTTTACACTTGTAACAGACCTGGAAGTAGTAAAATCATTCATATTTTTACTATAAAAAAAAAGAAAAACTGCAGTCACTATTTATAATTCAATTTTTGCTCCACACTTTAACTACTGCTCAACTATCCTTTTCCTGTGTAACGAACGAGAACAAAATAAGTTTCAAATTCTCCAAAACAGGGCAATGAGAATAATACTTCGGCGAAATAGATTCTCAAAAGCAAACAAAATGTTAAAGGAACTAAATTGGATAACCGTGAAACAGATGTTGACCCTGCACACGATGATATTTATCCATAAAATAGTGAACAACATGTTATCAAAATACTTCTCAAACAAAATTATATACAACAAGGACATTCACAGACACAACACAAGGACTTGCAAGGAAATCAGACTACAAAAAAAGGACAAAACGAATACGCAGAACAGTTTACTATACAAAGGGATGAAGTTATACAACACTCTACCAGAAACTTTAAAGGCCGCACCAATTGGAAAGTTCAAAATGTATTGCAGGAGCTACATAAAACAAGAAAAAATATAGTTTGCAATATGATATGTTATAATTAATTAGGAAATTGTAAACTTAAATGTACAATTTACTAAAATAAATAAATATCATTACTAAAATATGCAAATTATTGCGAGTCTAAGATTAGCAGGAATGTAGGAATCTGTGCATATTTATTTATTTATTTAGCTTGTCAGAATTTACAAGGTTACTTTATAAAAAGAAAGCTGAATTCATTGTTGTCAAATGCTACATATGGAGCTCCCAATCAGAATGTAATGGTTTTAGTCAATGACGTTATAAAAATATTATATACTAGCTGGTCCTCGGCATGCGTTGCTATGCTATTCAAAGAAATAAATTGATTCTTCCTGCATGTCCTTTCCCGTGCGTCCCCGTTCCCTTCCACCTTCCCCGCCTTCCCCATCCCTCGTCTATTCCCTCTCTGCGAACCCCACCTCCCCCGTTCCCCTTTCTTTCCTCCCTGCCGCTAAAATATATGAAATACACACATTTTCATTTATACAGGACTCTGAAAGTGATGAGTATGTATGTAGTGCCCCAGGGGGAGTGATCAGTGTCCAGAGGCAGACAGAGGAAGAGGTGGACAGACCGCGTGAAAGAGAATCCGGTAAAGTTGTTGAACTCTGCCTCACGCTTCATTAATTACTATGGGGGAGATGGAAAACAGGTTGTTATTCTTAGTTTGGGTAATTTTAATAATTTATGCATATTTCCTGTAATTCAAACTTAACTTCTGACTAATAAAAAGAAACATGTGGTCGCACGTGAAATTTTGAACTTTGATTGAGAAAAGTGGAACTTTAATGCATCTTTTACCATCTCCCCTGACATAAATAGTTGTTTCTTGTAGAGTAATTAAGTTGAAAACTTAATATAGCCTATATGTTATTCTGTTGTATGAGCTATATTATTGTAGAGTACCATTAAAATTCATTCAGTAGTTTTTGCGTGAAAGAGTAACAAACATACAAACTTTTGCCTTTATAATATTAGTAAGATAGATGCGGTAGAAGTCTCAAAGCGGTAAGCCAAAAACAAGGCGATTGCATTATACAAATTCTCAATTTTGCATTATTTTTAACGAAATTGGTTTTCAAACAGTGAATTCGTATAAACAACACTCTTGTGCATACAAATATATTGGATTTTCCGTTTGGAGGTTGTGTGATATCAATTGTGTTATTTTAATGAAATATTAAACGAAGTATTGAAGTATTGAATCGAAAATTTAATTTTAACGATATTTCAGTTTTGTTGCTGGCATTAGTACGCAGGTGTGAGTGAACTACTGCGATATATCATGCAAATAGTTGAGTTCAAATAGAAAGGGATAAATCGATTACAATAAAATAACATTACATCGGACACTCCTCTTTGTCCTCCATGATTTCATAGTTTTAGCACTAAATCGCCATGCGATCATTTACATCTTTTCGAAGATTTTTAGCGACATTAGAGTAAATGAGATAGCAAACCTAGTAATAATTAAATGTAAAGACAACAGAGGACAGTAGGTGTCTCGTACAGCATTCCATATTCATCTTAGTGTAAGCGAGTAAGCGAATCTTGGCATCTCAGTCACACCTGTGATGTACAATGTAGTTTCGGCGCAAATAAAACACCACCCGGTCCTACGTCTATGCCGTTCATACACACGAATGACTATTTTTATCATGAATGAATAACTTTTGAATTAAGAAGTTACTGAAAACTTAGTGTTTCTTCCTTGCCACAGTCTATGTCGAGTTTGTGAGCAATGGCGAGTCTATACATTAAATATAACTTCATTGGTTTTAGAACTTCTTCAGTTGGCAAGATTATTGCAGAACTTTGTGCTACATACAATAATGGAAGTGTGAATATGTGTATATTCAGCGGAATAATATTGTAGTGACATTTATTTATATTATAGTGACTGGTTCATGTATGCTGTTAATATATCGGGGCACGCTGATGAATAGACACTTGCTAAAATCATAATATCTAAGTTGGGTATTGGTAGTAATCACAAAACAACAAACCTTTGTTACTTTATTAAATTTCTTCACAAAAATTGAATGTTCCAAGCATTTACTGCAATAACCGAATCCACAGCCAGGGCATCCACGCTGTGAATGAAATCATTACTTTATTCAGGTTCAAAAATATATAATAGGTACAATTATTTCACAACATAAAAACAAAGTTACCTCGCTTTTAAAAAGGGTGAATTTTTTAGCACAACCGTTGCAAGACATTTATTTATGTATGCTGTCACTTTATCCTTGTTGGAAATACAGATATCTTAGAAATGAATGTAAATCAAACCTTTCTGCGCAAAATAGCGACAGTAAACACCCGCAGTATATTGTTTTCTAATCTGACATTTGCGTGACAGATGATGACATCATCCAGTTTTACATAGAAAAATATAGAAATTTAACCATTTAGATATACAATCATCTGTCATAGACAACGAGTCAATCAAATTAAGTTCCTACCGAATAAGGTTATTTCTAAGCGTGCTGGCAGACTGATGCAAGTTTTGTGGGTGGTTTGGTATATTTATGGTGGTAGTTTTTTAAGCGAACATCGCATAAAGAGCCGTCTGATGCCAGCGAGATTATGGCAACCTAATCCCATGAATAAATAAAACATCAATTAGCAAGGTATGCAGTTGGCGCGAACTTTCTGGGAGGCAAATTTGCTCCATGAAAACCAACAAAAGGTGAAAAGCAATGCTTCATGCTGTCTTTTGACTGCGAGATAATGCATTTTCTTTTTGAAAAACATTTTCGTAAACCAATGTTTGATTCCAGCGTCAATTAAGATCCAAAAATTGGTTTAGTTCCGTTATATTTTGCGAACTTCGAGTGGGTCAAAAGCCTTCTGAGACAGGTTCATTGGATTTGTTCCGGCCGGAGGGACACATTTCTAGTCTTATAGTTACCATTAACTCAACTAATTGACTAACACTGGCACCGTGTGGACCAGTAAGAAATAACCAGTGGACCAGTGGACGAGTCATAATAATATCAAAATCTGTCAACTCTCATCAATAATTTTCTAATTCTCTCCCTAAAATCACGCATTTTCAAAAGAAATCTGCGATCGATGGAGAAGAAACTATCAAACTTTAATTGAATAAAGACAAACTCGAAACTGCGAAACTCAACCGAAAATCTGGAAACAGAAAAACCAGAATAAGATATGGGCACATCCGGGACTCGAACCCAGGACCTTCGGCTTTCTGGACCGCAACTCCATCAACTGAGCTAATGTGTCCCTACCAGATTTAGTCATTTTTAACTGTATCATACTTCGACTAAGAACTACCAACATCATCTTCATTTTCTTAACCCATATTTTATTGGATGCTATCTTTGTGAGACGGGCCCATATCTTTTTCTGATTTTTCTGAGTTTCGCTAATATTGTCTTCATTTAATTGAATATTGCAAATTGAGGTTTTACTCATAATCAAACTTTTATGTAGTTAATTTCTTATGTATTTCTTCGTTTTATTTTACATAGAATTTCCTTATTATATTTTTTATAAAATTGTTGTAATTACTAGGACCAAACTATACGATGCTCTTTCCATCGATAAAGATTTGAATATTATCCTTCCAGAAGAAAAAATATTGAGGGAATTACACTTCAATTTATTATTTTACCTATCTACGGCTCGTATCTTACGTTATATTGTATATTGTGAGTCGTACAGCACTCACAATATACAATCACTCACCATGGGATTGGTATATTTATGCTCACCATTAAGCTTTCAAGCTCACAGAGGTTTAATAGGTGATTTAGCAGGGATGCCTGGGTTCATGAGGTGAGGTTTATCTATGTCTTGGAGGCGGATGACCGGGACACACTGAACCCCAGATTCCTACCCACCCCTTAAACCCCTTTCCTTCCCAGAACTCTTCTCTCCTCCGTTATAGGTTAAATTAGGTTAGGTTATGGGCTATTCATAAAAAAATTCGTAACTTTTAATGACTTTTCAAAGGGGTGTTGAAATACCTCTTTGTTGAGTTGTAGTGGAACTATAAAATTATTATGTTCAAATACCTACATGTTGTGTGCGAAATTATGACAGAAATTAATCTAAGGAATCGAAGGTTCACATCACACATTCGGATTTTTTGTATTTTTTATTTCTATTTTTGGGATAAAACAGATTGTAAAAAAAAAAACTTTTTTATAATTTTTTCTAAAAATATGTTTAATTACTAATTCTTACATGTAAAACATTGGATATAATAAAAAATCGAGAAACATTTTCAAATGGCAAAAAACCAACCAAAATAAAGTATATAATAATATGTAGCAGAAAGCATTTTTTGCCTGGTTATGAAGCTCTTACAAACTGTCAACGGTAATACTTTCTGTTATTTTGAATTCGCTTGATTATGTCAGGTTCTACGTCACACATTTTTATGAACCGAATGAAATAATTTAATATGAATGTTAAATTATGGCTTGGGAAAATCAAATACAAAATTTAATAGGCGGTAAGTTTGAATGTACATTATGAAGGCAGGTGTTTTGAAGATGGAGTTATTCAGGGACAAAGGAGTGCTTCCAATTATTAACTTCTTTCCTGTCGATCTTTCCTGAGTGG
The DNA here is from genome assembly GCA_936435175.1 of Glyphotaelius pellucidus. NCBI lineage: Eukaryota > Metazoa > Arthropoda > Insecta > Trichoptera > Limnephilidae > Glyphotaelius > Glyphotaelius pellucidus. The sequence goes on from OW386554.1 coordinate 32,122,362, forward strand.
GTGAGAGGCAGTTTGTCCACGAATATGACTCCTCCTCTCAGCTGTTTGTTTGCAGAGAGATTGGCTGAAAAATGAATAATTTACTTATTAAGTTCATTCGTTTATGGTAAAAGAAAAGGGGAGTAATGTGTTTATCTATACATGCACGCCCACAGGGAATTTAATTTTTCTACAACTACTAATGAAATAAATTTTCAAGAAAAAATTTAAAATAGTAAGAGATATGCCTATAACGGAGATGAGTATTTTGTGACATTCTTCTTGAGCCAGCTTTTTGAATAACCTTGCAGTGACCATCAACATGACTTGCCAGTTATGTTAGTTGCTTTTTGCTAGCTATATGAGATATTGATATCGTCATGTTGCTTTATACTAGGAACCCTTACAACATATAAGCTGACCCTTGGAAGAAGGACAGAAGGAACCCATTGGTTGAATTTACCAATTCGCAATAGAAACCCTACACGTTTTGGCGTTTAATCTGAGTAGTTATGGGAGAGTGGTAGTTTGAATTTGATTGGTTGAACTAGGCACCTGCGACGATGTCCTTGACTTGCTGTGCTGTGACGATGGTTCCGGGCAGTTTCTCCACGAAGGCGAGGGGGAGGTCACCTTCCTCGGGGTGAGGCAATCCCACCACACAGCACTGCTCTACTCCGGGCACCTTTGCTATCTCTTTCTCCAGCTCTGCGGGGGCAATCTGCGAACAAGGAATGTAAATTATAGCAAGACCGCAACCAAAAAGATCTCTCTGGCCATGCGCACAAAGGGCCTATTAAGGGCCATTAGTTGTTGCTTAGCGTTCGTTGGTGACTGGCCTTCCGCACCTTGAGATCGGAATTTTTGTTTTTAGAAGATCTGTTTTAGGAAACGGATATATTGTTCTACTTAATAATATAGAACAAGCACAATGTTCTCCGTCCACGAAGGCTATTGACCAGTCTGTGTGTGGTTTGGTATATTTATGACCAGTCTGTATGTGCACGGTATAAATAATTTCGTATTAAAAGCGAGAAGCTGTTGAAAATGATAAAAATGAAAAAAAAATCAGAGTGTGCAACCGATTCTTTTCAAATTTTTATTCAAATTCTAAAAAATTCAAACTTCAAAAAGAGTTACACCACAAAACCAAATCTAAATAATGTGATGTTGATTCACCCGTTTCCCGCTTGTAGGTACCTAATTCTATGAGTTTCCGGACGAAGTGTAATAAAATGTGGGATTCAAAATGCTAATAAAATCAGATAAAAGCTTAAAAAGACACCATCTTAATAGAATAGAGTGAAGTGGATAGTTGACGTACGGATGAAATAACACAAAGAAATTCAATTTCTGATTTCTGGATGTTTGTTCTTTGGACATCAAAAAGGAAGTAAGAAAGGTACGAATACTCACATGGTGATTGCGCCACTTGAAGATCTCCTTTAACCTGTCGACAATAAAGAAGAATCCTTCTTCGTCGACCTTCATCAAGTCTCCGGTACGGAACCAGCCGTCCAGACCGAAGGCCGCGGCCGTCTCTTCGGGGTTATTATAGTAGCCCTGCAAGACAAAGATAAATTATTGCTTGTTTCACTATTTAGGTTTTAGCTTAGCTAGTAATAAAAAGGACTTTCAAATATTTCCACTTTTGATGCTGACAATTCGTGGTGGAATTCCTATAATGTGAATAATTCTCACTGTAATTCCATTACCGTGTGTGCTACACATAAAGTACTAAAAAACAAACATCTATCTTGGACCAAAAATATAAAACAAACCGTCCCCCGATGTAAGAAACTGCGAATTATCATTGTTTCTATCGTGGTACGAGAACATCGAGATGGAATGCAGAAAACACTTCTTCATCTTTTGTAGCACAATTTATTAAATATAAATAAAATACAAATAAAGCAAAGGGTATATTTTCCCTTTGCTTATTTGTATTTTATGACAAACTGATAAAGATGAAGGTCTAATTTCCCTCAATCTCTAGCGTCACTTCTTTACTATACTAAACTGCATCTCCCAGCTCTAGCGCAACTAAAACACTCACTATAAAATACAAATGCAACGGGTCTATTTTCTCTTTGCACGATCATACCACACTGACAGAGATCAAAGGCCTAATTCACCTCGATCTCTCTACAGTCAGTTTTTATCATTCAACTGAAGGTACACTGCATGAACCTTCCAGTTCCACCGCAATTACAACACTAACTTCTGCATTATCAACCTCGCTATATTTAAAGTAAAACCTAAAAAAAAATGGTACATTAAAAATGGTGGGAACAGAATCTAAGAAGTTCCCACAACTCGAATTTTAAAATCTAACGTACAGAAAAAAGAACTACAGAAAACAATAAAACCAAAAACTAACTACAGAAAATAATAAAACCATTAGGTACCTAAAAGTCGGCCGAAAGGGCCACTCCAATAAAACTGCATCTTAAATATTAACCTCTAAGAGTGAGTTTTTGAGAAAAAAATGTGTTCAGGAGAGTGAGATGTTTTCTCCAAAAAAAAAATTTAAACCCAAATTTATAGTATGTATTATAAAAAAAAATTTTTTTTTTTAAAATACCTATATAATAATAAAATATCCGAATTAATCAGATATTAATAATAACAAAAAAATTCATAAATATTAAAAATTATTATTATTAATAGCAGAATTTCGAAAAACACCGACGCACCATGGGCGTCCATACTCCTTTGAGCAGATTTTTTTTCGGACGCCAAGGGCCATACTCTCCTAAAGGTTAAGGGACAAACAAAAATTGCGAATTTTATTACATGAGAGGTTCCTATTATTAGGTAAGGCCAAAGCCGGCAGTGAACACTTCTCCTTGGGGGTGTCATAAACATTTATGCATAGATGCTATTTAATCTTCAAATTGGACGGTTTGAATAAAAAATTACTAATACATTCAATATTTTTATAAAACTACTTTTATAAAATTTATTGTTTGGAGAGTGTAGGACTCGTGAAGGTAAATAATCCGTGAAAACGAAATTTTTTATTTAATCTCCTTTCAACTAATTGACTACAGTAGCTTTAAAATGTTTGTGAAAATATAAATTAGTTCTGTCAACGGAATAGGTACCTGGGTATTCTGTTTATATCTTTTTAGTTTTTCGTAAAGCTGCTGCAAATTCGTATATGTAAGTACTGTTTTCTTTTCAAATGCGTACCTTGAATAGGGTATAATCTGACTTGACCCACAGTTCTCCGACCTCATTGGTGGGCATTTCCTTGTGGGTGGTGGGGTCAGTAATCTGAAAACAAATAAAACATTAAAACCACTAATTTAGCGATGATCTCGCAGTGCCTACAATCAGGAAAAATCTTATATCGAAGTGAATACATTTCATTATATCGCCTCTTTCACAATTTGATAGGTTTTGGGCCAAAGTGCTTCGGACTCCATAGATTTTATGGAAATGCTCCGCTTTTGCGGAGTTGTCCTACGTCGTAAAAAGAGGACGAGGAAATGCAATACAGTATAATAACTACCACGAAAATCGTGAATCATGTTCAAGGAGTATAATAGAAAATATAACTTCCTTTTGTAGCATCAACAACAAGGAGTTAGCTGACAAAACGATAAATCTCGAGTCAGGGTGCAATTTGTAACTTTTGGTCATCATTTTTTTTATTTATTTTTTTTGTTAATTTAAAAGAAAGACAAACGGGTTACGAATAACCCAACAATGTTTGAAAATCTCCTACTACCACCACAAAATGTCGAAAATGTTGCTTGTGTTGTGATTTTTTTTAATATATTTTTTTTTTATATGAAATACCGCACAATAGTCCCAACTGCTCCCGTCTGGAGCCAGTGAGACTATGGCATCCCTAATTGGGGTATGTTGAGAGGCTGAAGGTAGTGGGGAGGGGAAGGAGATAGGGGAGAGGAAGGTGGGAAAGTACCTGTCTATTCAGATTTGGTCACTAAACATGGTTAAAGCCATTTCAAGCAACGTTTCAATTCTGAATGGTGGTCTTACACCAGGGCGATACTGATAGTATCTTCCACTCTGGAACGTGCCGCAAATATACTATGTATCATTTTTAAATGAATAAATTGTGAAATAACACAAATTAATTAAATAAAATTTATTTGCGCATGCCGTGTTCGAACCCGCGACCTTCGGATTGTGAGTCGAGAGTCTTGCCTCGGGACCACGGAGGCCTTGTGATGGAGGACTTAGCCAGTCGAGGAATCGAATACGCGACGCCCGGATGGGACCCAAACGCGATGCCCACTCAACCACCGACCGGTCATCATATATTATGAACAAGCCAGTCAGCTCAAATTTGACATCTGCAGTCATAATGTTCGCGTCAAATTTCTATTTTAAATTCACTTATGAGTTAGTAGGTATACAGATGAAAATATATATTACCCTTGACTTCAACCAAGGACCCATGAGTCCACAAGAGTTACGCTTGTATCTAGGAGAGAAGCATATGGAGCCAGTGGTTTCTGTCATTCCGTACATGTTCATCACACTTCCATTGGGAACTCGTTTCTGCAAGAAAGAAGTCAACATTAGTAATGGAATCAATTCAACTGTATCTACTATATTTTGAAAATGTTTTAAAATTAATTTGATCAGATCAGATGCCATAATTTTCGGTACCTGTAGTTCCTCCAACTTCTCTGGGGCCAGAGCGGCGCCAGCACACATGAAAGCGAACACGCTGGACAGGTCGCAGTTTTCCATTCCTGTGTGGTTGATTAGGGAGATGACTGCTGTGGGTGTTAGCAGGATCACTCGAGGCTAGAAATGGAAAGAAACACCTCGGTAATAAAACTCACCACATCTCTTTTAATCCAAAAGCTCACCTGGAAAAATATTGTGAAATTCCTAATGTAACTCTCATCTCGGTGTTTGAAACACTAATGGGCCATGAGTCCAAAAAGATTAGGCACACATTAAAATGTAATTAAATAAGTACAGTAAAAATCTTAGCTTTTTTACGTGTCACCTTGATTACATCTTTACAGTCTTACTAATAAAAAAAAACACTTAACGTCCATTAAACAGTGTTTCTGTTCGGTGACCGTTAAACGTTTTTCCTCATCTTTATGTTGGCTTCATTGAACTTTGGTACATTTGCGCAAGCGCCGCGGCCATATTTTTTCATTCATTCGCGGAAATTTTTTTTTGTGACATGTGATATTTTATGCGCAATTCATTTAATGTTTTAAACGTGATTTCCATTGTAATGATCAATCCACCATTATATGAGATGCATAACTAACTTACCATTAGTAATGCCGCTCGGAAAAATGATTCTATTACTTAATTCCCTGTCCCCTGAAATCGATATTTTTCAACTAAATATTAAAAAATTTCAAAACGCCATTATTACTTTATAATAAAATGTATGTTTGTAATTGGTTTTGAACTGTAAATGTACATTTAAAATAAAATAAATAAATAAATAAAATAAATATTAATATAATTGTACAAAATCGTTTTTGTATTAGTAATATTTTCTCATCCACGGTCGTTTATTAATTGAATAAAATTTTCACAAGGTTTTTTAGTAAGGCTATTTGTGTTTATTTTCTGTGTGGCATTGTTTAATTGCATTGCTGCTCTTTTCATGAAATTGCTTTATACCAGATGCGCCGAGACACTTACTAGTGCCACTAGGTACTACAGCGTAACACATTTGACCGAGTCAGGAGATAGATGAGTTAGAAAGTAGATAGAAAAGTAAGTAAGAAGGTAGATGTGAGATCAGGTCGTTTACTCACTTTGTATTCTTTGATGGCCTCGAAGGTGATTTCGGGGGTAAAGGCGTTGGGGGTGTAGAGCCTGATATATCCCATGATGGCGGACATCAGCAGGGCCAGGACGCCAGAGAACCAGAAGGTGGTGGAGTAGATCAGCACCGTCACTTGATCCACACCTCCTTCGTAATCCAAGTTCTTCTTATTATTCGCACTGTTTACAACAAAACTTTGTATAAACAATTGTCTCAATTTGTGGAATTTGAAAGAGGTGACAGGAGAGAAATGGGAGAAGAATGAAAGGGAAATACCTGACTATGCAACTCACAACACTTGGCAAAAGCCAACTAAAACGCGGTATACCCGCTCAAAAAGAAAAAGATGGAGATAAATGTAATTACAAATTTTATAGAGAGCGCTCTAATGTTAAAATGTATAATATGTAACCCTAGATTCATAAACTATATTTACTGTTACAATGTTCATAAACATACGTCTGTTATACACCCTATTTTTTAAGTGCACCAAATTTTTAAACTATAAGAATACTAATAAATAATACCACATTATATTAATAAAAGGAAGGTTTATTTGAGATCAACACATTGAAAAACAATTTTTGAGATCATTCAGAGAATTCTAAGCACAAACTTCCCCGATGTTCCATGCACATGAGATGTTTGCAAGAGGTGCAGATAAATCTAGTCACACATTTTTTTTTGTAAAAACAAAAGTTGCATAGCTTCCTGGTTTGTATTCCAGAATCGGCTGGTACATCAGGCAAAGTATCGCCTAAAATCGCATCGATGTTCCGTTTTAGGCTTCTCCTCAAAGTTGGTGTTTCACGGCGACGCCGTAACCAAGGCTGGATCAACTTATTTGATATTTCTTTGACTAAAGCTCTCCTTGTCAGTAGTTTGTTTTAATTACGACTATTATTGTGGACATGGATGACAAACGAATTGACTATGGACATATTCAACATACCGTGAAAGTAGCATAGTAGCATAGTATATCTTAATAAAATTGTTACACTATTCATAAACATATGTACCTCAGACACCTTAGGCGTAGTAATTGCGCAACTACACGTTTAAGCGCCAAGGTCCCTGGCGCCACACTGAGCTCTAACCGTGTCGGGAGGGTACTGAGACGCACGTATTGCCATCGCTTTTGCGCTGCGCTCTATGAGCGTTTTACTCCTTCATGGTGTATGAGAGACGTATGTTTATGAATCTAGAGTTAAGTGAAAATTGTGAGAATGTTTAATAAAACACGACTCATTTAAAATAGAGCAAAAATCGCACAGGGGTTGTCTAAAACAGCATTTAAAGAAACACTGTGAATACTTTCATTCATGTAATTCGAAAAATAACTGAAACACATTGTTTGTGTTTATAATAATTTTCGGTGCACCCTTTGGATTTTTTCTATCAAGGGAATTTCATATAATTTGCGTTTCGGCGCGGGGAATGTATAGATATTATCTTCAAGAATAACACATATTTTTTAAGATAGATTACCGACTTTTTACTTTATTTTTGTGCTTTTGCACAACAATAATCGAAATAAACTTACGTAAGATACAATTGCGATGAGAAGTTCCTATGGGTCAAGCAGATTCCCTTGGGCAGAGATGTAGTTCCACTTGAGAACACGATGAAAGAGGTGGTTGTGGCTGGGTCGAAATCTGTCACCCTATAACGTATAAATGTACTAAATTAATTAACAAACACATTATATTACACATCAAATTTTACTGAACAGGTTGAGAATCTAAAATATACATTTACCTGCTTACTTTGTCTAATTCAAAAAAATTGTTTCCCGAACATCGTCGTTGTTAAGAGGAACGTGTACGTGGCCCATTTCACCAGTTTCATTCAAATCTTAGATTTGGATTTGAGATCAAAATACTCAACCAAACTGAAAAATTATTTTTGTAATCGAAAGGTATTTTAAATATCTAGTACTTATGTGAGCTACTTTATTTATTTTTTTTTTAATTATAAGATGTAGGCCATTAAGGATTTTAGTGTTTCATGTTTTTAGAGGCAACTTGGGCGATTATTTACGAGTAAATTAAAAACAATAAAAAAATAATTTTACTAAAATTATCATAAAAATATAATGAAATATAATGAAATATAAAATAAAATTAAGAAAAAATAGGTAAAACGTAGTAAAATTATTTTTTTAGTAAAATGTTCTTCATTTACTCACAAATGTTGTCCAAGTTGTCTCTAAAATCATGAAACACTAAAATCTTTAATGGCCTATATCTTATAATTTGAATCAAAAATAAATAAATTAGCTCACATCCATCCTAAATATTTAATATTCCTTTTGATTACAAAAATAATTTTTTAGTTTGGTTGAGTATTTTGATCTCAAATCCAAATTTAAGATTTGTATGAAACTGGCCGAAATGGGCCGTGCATACGTTCCTCTTCATGTGTGGCTCTACCAACTGTGAATATTAAATAAAAATTGATAAATTTATCCAAGACACTATTTAGATAGCATTTAGTTCTGGTCAAATCTTACAATCACACATAAATATAGCAGCCAATAAAAATATGCGTTAAGAAAAAGAAGACAATTTTGGCAGTTCTTGGTCGAAGAATGATACAGATAAGTATGACCGAATCAGATAGGGACACTTTAGCTCGGTAGAGAACTGCCCCGGCAAGTCATGGGGCCTGGATTCGAGTTCCAGATGTGACGTATTTTGTTATGATTTTTCTGTTTCAGATTTTCGATTGCGTTTACGATAAATGTTTTTGACTTTTGAGTTAAGAATATATATTTGTACAATACACAATACAGTAAGGTTTCATGTGAGTAAAGTTTTGTAGGTCTTATGTTTTTACTTACTCGAAGTCATCTTCTGTTCCAGTGTTCTTCTGGAAATCTGCGAAGGGAGTGAACCTCTCGTTGGTGGTCTCTCCGAAAACAACGATGTCGATATCCAAGCCCACGTCATCCAACACCTGGTGGAACAGTGCGGAGACGCAGGGGTCGCAGAAGACCATCTTCGGCTTTCCCAATTCGATGAAGTGCTTGACCTCACCTGGAAATAAAATTATTCGTAAATTGGCTAAAATAAAGACCAAGAAACAATTGGGAAAAGCTCTACTCTGGTGTGAATTGGTCTGCGTTAGCACGTTGATCTGTTATTTCGAAAGAGTCATAATAACTTATCCCTGCTATAATAAAAAAAACACTAATTACAAAAGTGATTGACATGTTTGTTTTGGCATCTAGCCAAAATCACATATATTTTTATTCTAGACCACTTTTATTTTATACACTACCGGTTTCGGTAGCACCCTTCCTTTTGTCAGGAGAATATTGCACTCACATACCTAAAATAATAATAAAATAAAGCACTCGCACACCTAAAATTTGTATGTCTGACAACATTCTATGTCGTAGATTAGTTACAATATTCTCCTGACGAAGGAAGGGTGCTTCCGAAACCGGTAGAGTGTATAAAATAAAAGTGGTCTACAACAAATTTATGTGTTTTTTTTTGTATCCGAAATCACCGTAACCCAGGTCAGAAACTGAATCAACCTCTTATTTATTTAAGATCATCCTTAAAGTATGTATGCCTTATATGCCTTTCTACATAAATATGTAATTCGTAAAAAAAAAAGAACAACATTAAATGTTGTTACTGCTTAAAGCGATTTATTCAAATTATTTAAGAGTATGGCCATTTGTTTTGATTTTTATAAGTATTTTACTTTTCAGTGACCAAATGACCTTAAGAATAAGCCGCCACTGATGCACACTTGCCTGATATCAGTGTTCATTGTGACTTGTAATGTGGCGCCGAAAGCAATGCAATAATGTGAACCGATTGAATTAATATATTGTTAAGTATACTGATAAACTGATAGCAACCGAAAATGCTTGTGCCAAATATTACGATGTTCTGTTTGTATTTTTCAAGGGCCCCGATAACAGCTAATTGTGTAAGTATTGTTTTGAATATAAATCGATAGTATGGGCACCGATGATCGGTATCGTGAAAATTCCAACTGTCAGTTTAACCAACTGAGATTCCCCAGGATTAATCCATTGCTGTGATAAGAATTCTGATTTGGGTCGATTTATTGAATAACTATTATACCATGTGTGTGTGGGCCAACTCCAAATCCTTATCACATAATTACAAAAAATCAATCTTCATTTGAAATCTTTGGATGAAAATATTTATAAACAAAACACACGGTGCTTAACAACACAATAGACATTGGATTAGATTTTCATTCCGATAGCAAATATTACATTATCAGCTGATTGCCATACAAAAATGAAATGTTATATTATTTTTATTGGTTAAAAATCAAAGTATTTAAAAACATAAATTTTAACCTTTGTTCCATCTCATTATTTGTCACGATTCATAAGGACGATAAATCAAAGAGAATAATAATAATTGATTACAAATGAATTACTTTACAGAATCAGATGATGATAATAATCTTCCATGTAAAAGCGTTACGTAAATCAGAAAAGTCACCTTCAGAATTAAGTTAAAGTGGAAAAGTTTGCATTTGATATTCTTCTTACCCTAGCACTTAACATATTGGCATATTTGGCATAGTTACATAACACAGACAATATGTTTTCTATCGTCGCTTACGTTATAACACCGCGTATCATTTTGCAGAGGTTTTCAGGAGCGACAAAAAACCGTTTAGTTTATTAAACAAAAATAGCACAACTTGAAAAAAAGGTGACAACTAATATTTAGGGAACAGTTCGCTTGCTGAGGATTGGTTTGTACTATGTCCACGAAAACTCGTATTGAAAAATAAAAGTTTTTGAGTTTCAAAAAATTATATCTTTGTGTACTTTATTTCAAACTAATCGTTATAAATATTTTTTTAAATACAGGGGTTATTCTATCTATAAGTAAAAGAACAACATATTTGGTTGAATTTTGAACGAACAAACATATATTTCAATTCACGGCTTAAAAAAAACCTAAAAATACAGGAGTACAAACCAATCCTCAGCAAATGAGTTATTTAGAGATTTTTTTTTTCGTTAAAAACATTGTTGGGAATTTTAAATGACATTCGCGGTTTAAAATACAAAAAAGGCTGAGAAATAATGAGATATGCTCGGTTCTTGTGCGAGTATGTAATATTCTGTTCAACTTTATTCAGGACACACTGAACCCCAGACACCTACCCACCCCTTAAACCCTCTTCCTTCCCAGAACTCTCCTCCCCTTCCTTTCCTTAAAACAACCCTCCACACAGCATCCCCAAAGATGATTAGGCCCTGGGGGAAATTATTTTTCTCAGGGCCTCCTGTGTGGAGCTCATGTAAAAAATAATAATAATGAAACAAAAATATTTATAAGAGGGTTAAAAAATTATAATTTAATTTTACTACTAAATAAAACTTTTTTATAATCATTTTCTGCTAATCACAGGTAAATACCAATTATTTTTATCTTGAACTTTGTATAAAAAGACCGGTGATTTGTCAAAACATTTGTTTGTCGATTCAAAGCATGGTGCATACGTTGTTTAAAAAAAATCTTGAGATACGCGGTGCTACAATGTAAGCGACGATATGAACTATGCCAAACACGCCAATACGAAAAGCCATATAAGGTGCCAGTGTTAGACTAGACACGGTTGAAAACTTTCCAGTAAATGAGCAATGTTAAGTATTTGAATTGAATTGAACAGAAATAAATTAATGAAATAAAGTTATTTTATTGTATTATAAATTTAATGCAACTTACTACGCAAATACAGTATAGTCCACGATAGCTTTTTGTTTGACAAGCCTTCAAAGGGCACACAAACCCCAATGGCTCGGAGGGCTTTGAAACAAAGAATGGACGGTTACCTCGAGAGTGTTTTCTCTTGGAGTAAGAATAACCTCGTCGAATTCAATGTTTCAAAGACCCAATCATGTCTGATTACGTCTAAAAGGGATCGTAATGAAAATCTAGTCTCCTTTAACGTAAGTAATCTTCCGAACAGGATCTTGGTGTAACTCTAAGTGACCAGCTCAGGTATGGGGGCTACATCGAAGCCAGAGTTAAGTTAGCCTCTCAGAAACTGGGCGTACTGTACAGGGCCCGCAGATACTTTAATAGTACACAACTGCTAACTCTGTACAAATCGCAAGTGCGCCCCACGGTTGAATTTGGCAGCCGCCTCTGGTCTGGAGCCCCAAAATACCTAAAAAAAACCCTCGACTCTGTGCAGAAACGGGCGGTTCGATTGATAGACTCTAACCTAACAAACGGATTCCAATCTTTAGAGCATAGGCGTCAGGTGGGAATGCTGTCCTTGTTCTGCCGGTATTACAATGGAAGATGCTCCGAGGAACTAGCTTCATTGATCCCTTCGGCACCGGTGCATAGTCGGGAAACATGCCAAACACGCGCCCAACATTTGTACACGGTTGACATTAGTCACGTTCTTGAGTACAACAGCTCGGCTGTGGAACGATTCGCCGGCCTCTGTGTTTCCTCCCTCCTACAACATGGGTCTCTTCAAGACCCTTGTTCACTCCTTCCTCTCCTCAAAAACACCCTCCACACAGCATCTTCAAAGATGACAATTATTTTCCTCAGGGCCTCCTGTGTGGAGTTAATGTAAAAAAAAATGCAGATTAAGTTGGGCAAGATTATTTTTTTTTAATTATTATCATTAACTCGGACAAAAATGTCAAAATTTCCTCCAAAATTAAGAAAAATTGAATTCTTTAATGGCGTATACTATATATTTAAAACACAAATAAATAATGTGACACATATCGTAATATTGTGAATATGAAGTTCCGCGCACACATCCGTACTAGATATTTGCTACACCTTTGGATTTAAAAAAGAAGTGTGGTTGGGTATTTTGGCCGTCAATCCAAATCAAAGTTTTTATAAAAAAGGCTAAACCGGGCGGCGTTTTGTTCGCATAAACATATTCCTCGATTTACTCTCTGGATCTTGACACTAGCGCAAATGTTTTTCATTTATAATACATATCGACCACCAGCGTGTCGGCACGTTTTGATTTTTTTGATAAGTTACTTCCTATAAGAGTTAGGACCCCCCAAAAATCGTTAAAATTGCCTGGTTTGAACACCATCAACAGACGTTCTGTATAAAAACTAGACAATGTATTTAAAAAAAAAGCAAAACGTACAGATTTTGTGTATTTTCTTCTTAAACAGTTATCTTAAAATAGTAATCTAATATCTTAAAATCTAATCTTAAAAATCGGTCCAGTTTTGGATCGTGAAAACTTAATTAGAAAGGAATTTTATTGTGTTTCAAGACTATTGAATATTGACCACCGTACGCAAATCCCTGTAATTGTATCACGCGAGAACAACTAAATTATTCTATTCTATTTTAATTTTAATTAATTTAATTCTGTTCTAATTCGAGTTCTATTTCATCTACATACTTACAATGTTTTAAAATGTGAGGTATTTATTCACATACAACATTGTCAGCAGGTTAAAATTCGTAATCGATAATCTCTCTCTTTTATTTGGGAATACGTTGCTCGCCAAACTGAGATTTGGCAGAAAAATCAAAGGAAGGTCGTGGAGTGACTTAAGTGTCATTGACCCTCCACGCAGTGCAGAATTGCGAGGAGTGAACGAGCTTTGTTCACCAAGGAAATTGGGTGAGGGCCCGACCCTCAGAATTGAGAAAGAATCGATAGGTGCTCAGCAGGAGCAATAAAGAACACACTACGGTCTGCATATGAGATCATTTAGGAACCTGGAGGAATCATGGATGTTGCGTGGATGAACCCACATGTTGTTTGTTGTGTTGCCGACTTACCATACATCATGTCGTTGGACAGCGCCATGACGGGGGCGCCGAGGAACAGACACCCAATGATGGGCACGGAGATATCGTCGTGATTCACCCCACAGATCATTACCACGTCGTTCAGACCGATGCCCCTGGACTTCATTTCCTGGGCAGCGCGGATGGTGCGCAGCCTTATGGACCGATTGGTTTCAGTACGGCCAGACGTCACGTTGGTCTGTGGAGAGGAAACTCATTAGAATATTGACCAGGAATTGGAAGCTACGCATAACAATGCTATAGTTTGACCAGAAGATACAATTATGCTGCAAAATGCTGAAAACGGTGTTTTAGTATCAATGACGTAAAATAATCCTATATTATGATGCAAGACACACTAATAGGAAGTAAGTACTTCAGTAGGATTATATATAATTCTTAAACAGCAACAAGGTATTTTCTGGTATTAAATGATCCTATGTGATGCAAGGTATGTACTTCACTTAGATTATATGTAAAACAACAACGAGGTATCTTCTGGTATTAAATGATCCTACATGATGCATGGTAAGTACTTCAGTAGGATTAAATGTAATTCTAAAACAGCAACGAGTTTTCTACTGGTATTTAATGATCCTTTATGATTCAAGGTATTTCAGAAGGATTATACGTGATTCTAAAATAGCAACGAGGTCTCTTCTGGTATAAAATGATCATATACGAATCAAGGCATGTACTTCAGTAGAATTATATAAGATTCTAAAACAGCAACCAGGGATCCTCTGTTATAATATGATTCTGTATGATCCAAGGTACGTACTTTCTAAAGGAGCAATGAGGTCTCCTCTAGTATTAAATGATCCTATATGATTCAAGAAGGTACCTGCTCTAGTAGGAATGTAATTACCTATGTGATTCTAAGACATCAGTAACGGGTTTTCTTCTAGTATAAATTGATCCAATAGAACTATAGTCATTGAAGATAGGTGCTACAGTAGCAGTATGAACGAATGTGATTCTAAATTTATATAATTGTAAATGGTCAACTTGGTTCAAGGTTTTGCCCCCTGAAATAATATACGACCTACTTTCAAGTAAAATTTTTTAATTTATAAATATTTTTAACTTTGTATACCTATAGCAAATTGTATACCTGTACGTCAAAAATCTCAAATATTATCTGCATTTTAAGCACTTTTGTTCGTCTATCTTCAATATCAATTTGCAGAAGATAATTTTGTGAAAATTCATCAAAAGTCTACTCGGATTTCGAAATACACTACAAAAGACATCATGATTGTGGTGTGTGCGATTTGGAGACGCTTTGTGGCGATTTGTGACAATTGTTACAATTTTTATTTACTTTAATGGACTGATTTTCACGAACTCCATTAACCGAATGATTTAAAAACACAAGAAATTACTTAACCAAACTATAAATAGATTAAGGTAAAAAAAAATTAAATCATTGCTAAATTGAGATTATCTTTTACATGTTACTACTATCTTTACGACAAGTGCATCACTGATTGTTTTGATTTTCTATTTAAAACACAATATCTTCTATCATTCTCTGTTCTTCACTCAGAACGCCTTTCACCTTTGACATACCATCTTTCCTTAGTTCGTCCTCATCCAACCAATGTAAAAACTATTTTAAAAATATGTTCACTTTAATTACGTTGAAAATTAAATTACCCTGCCTTTTTCCACACTATATTACTCTATGATCATGTTCAAATTTTTCACATTTCTGATTAGGACTCTGTCGTTTTAATAACGTATTGACTTCTTTCTTTCGTTTGATCACTCGTAGATATCTACGTAATGAATGTGTGGGATATGTAATTGAAGGGAGTGCATTTCGTTTAAGTGAAATATTGGTAATTACCTGGTGAGTCATGTGGGCGAACTTCTTCATGTTCCTCAAAGCATTTCTGCCGAGATGCTGGTCGACGCCAGACATCAGCTTTGCAATGGCATTATCGTCGAATCCGCTCATGTTTAGTTCGTCAGTCACTGTCTTTACGAAACAATTATATTATAATGCTTGTGATTGTAAAACCAATCAGAATTTCTTTATGAATCCAATGTTTTCCGACCAGAAACCAAATCGGCTCCGTTTTTGAAACTAGCGAAATAATGAGGTGAGATTTGGCACGCAGGTACTTTATAACCCCTAGAGCCTCGGCTATCAATTACATCTTACATGTGGCCTATTCTGCTAGTTAAATACACGATTACAATTCATCAACGAGTTCAATATTATAACATATCTGGCAGCTGAAAAGATTATCTTAATAGTTAATAAAAATTAAGTTACAATTACTTATTTCTTCAAACTTCGCAAATTCACTTTGTGGCGTCATTATTAATTTAATGAGAACAAATAACGTTGTGTACACCACTACTTAATTAACAATATCGACATGTTTCAAAAACTGTGTTTTCTTCGTCAGGATAATAAGTTAATAAAAAATAACAAAAGACAAACAAGTATAAAATTACTTAGTTTCGCATAATTCATGGAATATTATTTTTCGTCTTGTCATCAATTCTGAATACAAGTTTTACAATATATCAAGGAGCTGAATTCTAATTTCAACATACTACCCGAATTTCTACCGATTTCTTGCATATCTCCCTAGAACATTTGAAGTTTTTAAGCTCATAAAAATATATGTTATTTTTTAAGATAATATCTATACATTCCCCACGCCGAAACGCAAATTATATGAAATTCCCTCTATAGAAAAAATCTTTTTATTTTCACGCCTGTCTCTATTATTTAACAAGTTATATGAATGAAAAAAAATCACAGCGTTTCTTTGAACGTTGTTTTAGACAACCCCCACGAGATTTTTGCTCTATTCTAAACGAGTCGTGTTTTGTTAAAAATTTTCACAATTTTCGCTCCAATTTTATCGTTTTAAATATTAGCGCGCTCTCTCCAACATTCGTAATTACATATCCCTCCATCTTCTTCTTTTCGAGCGAGGATACGGCGCCATAACGATTTTCGTTTCTGAAAATAACATGTTGTGTTCGATTTTGAATCGTACACAATATTGAATCGTATTGAATTTTGAATCGTACGCAATACACGTGTAAATGGCTTCCAGTGGTTTTCTTCAGATTTTCACCATTTCACAAAAAAAATACGTTTTTAACCGTTGTCACAACGTCTTTTAAATCATATTAGAACTTGAACCTCTCTGGTAATGCTCCAAATAATATTATAAATTCCAATTGCGAAATGCTTGTTGTGTTTAGAAAAAGTTATTTATTGTTTATGTTTTTAGTAGAATTGTCCATAATATTTGCATCATCATCACCACGTGTGTTGTAACGACAGATAAAACCTTAATTGTTTTAAAATAATATGAACTGATTTGGTAATTGATTGCTAATTATTATTATTAGTCAAATCAATGAACATTATCAAATCTCAGATGTTTTACAGACAATTATTTATCATTGCACACTTTGCTCTATATCAACTGCCTACGTCAAAGATATTTATGACGTCACATAGATTGATGCTATCTTGTGCTATCGTAATTCGTCGATGGAAAGACAAAAATGGTCAAACGACAAGTTTACATTTTTTATTTTACATCCGCTTTTTAAATTTTTTTATGAGAATACCTCACAAGAGTCCCTGCTGCTCCTGTCTGGAGCCATTGAGACGATGGCATCCCAAATTGGGGGATGTTACGAGGCTGAAGGTAGTGGGGAAGGGAAAGGCGGGGAAGTGGTTGCCTGTTCAGATCTGGAACACGGCTAAAGCCATTTCAAGCAACGTTTCAATTCGCGGTCTTTCACCAGAGCGATAATGAGAGTATCTTCCACCGTGGAACGTGCCGCAAATATGCTATATATTATTTTTTAATTAATTAATTGTGAAATAACACGAATTAATCCGATAAAATTTATTTGTCCACACCGGGATTCGATCCCGCGGTCTTCGGATTGTAAGTCAAGAGTTTTATCTTTCTAAGGCCCAGTTGTTTCGCAGAAATTCACGTGGATAATGTCGTCAATTGGCCATTCAGCGTCATTTTGTTTTTTGACAGTTGAACAGTTCCCGTTAAATGCCCATTCTAAGCCCGTTTCAGCTTTTGAACAAATTGTGATCGGCAGAAGAAGACGATTATCACGTTGTTATGCTTCTCAGCCCGTTAAAATTTGATAGAAAGCTGAAATGCACAAAGAATCGCAGTTTAAGGTGAACTTTTCAAACATAAAAAGAAATAGCGCTGAATGACTATTGTATGAGTCTGTCGCACATGAATTTCTGCGAAACAACTGGGTCTAACTGTCATATTCAGTCTCTCCATTCAGATTTTTTTTGTACTGGTTAGGAAAGACAGTGTCACGCAAAGGGAGTCATGTACCACTGAGGACAGGTTGTTCCACAGAATTTGGAGAATTCATCAAATTTCACGGTTAATTTTCAAGTTCTGAGAAAGTCCTATTCAAGTACTGTGTTATCCAAAAAAACGGCCAATGATGAATTAATAACAAATAAAAACTTTAACAGAACTTGTATTTTAACTTTGAAGAATTGTTCAAATTCTGTGAGACGGTTAACCCATCATAAGATTTATAATTTTGACGAATCATATGGTTGAAAGATTTTTTTTCCGGTAATGTTTTTTCAACCCAGAGGTAAAACCATTTTCTCTTTTATTCATTACGATTTGTCGTAGCCAGTAGAAACTTATAGGTAGCCCTAAATTTTATAATTAGGTAGGGGAACAGAACGGGGTTCTTTAAAAATTAAAAAACGGGTTTTTAAAAAAAAAAAAGGATTGTTTAAAAACAGATTGTTTTTAAACAATCTTTTATATCTCTGTTGACATTATGCTATCCGCTGCTACGTACGCCGTATTATTCTATGTCAATTATTATCAAATTTAAAGCACGATTTTTCCACTATCATTTCTGGTTTATTTTGATAAAGAGATGCAACCTAATTAATATTTAATTGATTGGTTTAATATCATAATATCAATTTCAACTTTATATGGTTCATCTTACCAGGTGTTCAGACGCGTATCAGGTGATATTTGCCAGGTGTTCAAAGTGCAAAGAAAGCCGAGGAGAAACTTATTTTTAAGATTGTTCCTTATCTCCTGTTGTACCTACCTAATACACAGTGTTTTTTCACAAACTTTATGGGTTACCTTTCATGAAAAACGAATTCTAATAAAGTTTTTCAAATAATGTTTATTTTTAAAAGTGCAGACAAATATTTTACTACATGTTGTTTTAGTTACTAAGGTTACGTAATTAATTACATATGTTAATCGCATCGCGTAAAACCTAAGCACGTGTGCGCATACCCACTACGTCCTATCTAAAAAGGTATAGGATACCCGTCTATTAAACGATAGTAATTCAAACTTTCTCATTTAGGCTACATGAAATGAAGGTAAGGTTTATTATAATCATCAATTCCTTCTAAAAGTGTATTCATTTCTACTGTCCAGTACGAAACACACGATTAAACCAACTAATCTATTACCATCCCGGATTCTACACTCAATAACTAATCACATACAACTTTAATGTTGTAGAAGGATGTGCACAAAATACAAGATAACTCAGAATCAATCAACTCGACACCTCTTTGAAAAGTCATATCTGTCTCGACACAGGTATATCCTAGTGAGACAGGTATCGAAAAACCCAATGTAAACATAGTGAATATTGATAAATGAAATTTAAAAAAATAATTAAAAGCTATGAAAAATAGTTGAACAATAGCGCATAACCTAACCTAACGTAATCTATTTGACAATTTTTTTTCATCACTTTTAATGACTTTTCAATGGAGGTGTTGAGTTGAATTCATTTCGAGTTGTCCGCTAACCAAATACATTAAAAATAATAATATTACATTTGTCCTCAAATCAACAATATTACTAAACGGAAAAAAATAACCAAACGGTGAATTACGAACCCTCTAGACCCTGCTGCGTTTTTTTCATTTTCACTAGTTATGTTGTTTTTCTTTCCCTTTTGTTTTAAATGAACAATTTATTAGAAAAAATAAATAAAATAAAAGGTTTTTTTTACTTTTGGCCGTGAAAACCTAAAAACATACCAAAATAAAAGGTTAGTCACGAAACCTCCACACCTGATGTGTTTAAGATCTATAAGTTATTTAATTATGTTGTTTTTCTTGCTTGATCAAAGTTAAACAAAATTTATCTTATTAAAAATCATCTCATTCAGTCACTCCGTTGCGACATGACAGAAAGACAAACAAACACATTTTCCACTTAAAATATGAGTGTATTATAAATGGGAAATATATATAATTAAAAAAAATATAATAGTTGGAATGAATCTTATGCGAAAACTTCACTGGCTCATGTAATTATTTTGATAAAATATGTCTAACTATTTGTTTATCTAATAAACTAAAACACAAATTAAAAACAACCCTTTTTTTAAAGATTTTCTTTTTCCATATATTACTTTTTTTGTTTTTCTTTAATCATTTATATTTTTTTTATACATGGTGTTAAGCGATATACATGATTTACTTTAACCAGTGATTCCTAGCGTTATTTTAATTAAAAATGTAAATGAAATTCTGGTCTCGGGTGACATTTTTGATGTTTTTTTTTTCAACTTAAAACATTTAAAATATTGGACTGGTAGGGTCGGGATGAGGGATTGGATTACTCGGCTGAGTAACCAGTGAAGAAAATTTCTTCCACATGTCATGTGTAAGATTTTTTTTGGTTTGGTTTAAAAAAATCTTTAAAAAATAGACGAAAGAGTACTAGTGATGCGCACTCAAGCGGCTTGAGCATAGACAATTATATTATTAATACTGAACTAAATAATACTGAAGGTTGTTCTTAAAGTCCCGTTGAGGACGAGCACTGATTTTATTTTTAAGACACTAAATGTTCCTAACTTAAAAAAAATTGTATAAAAAAAATATCCTGCTTCATCAATTTAAAAATGCAGATATGTTTGAAGAACGAATAAGCGAGAGCCACAGGTAAAATCTTTCAACATCCCAGATTGTCAAACCTCTTATGGGCAAAGAAGTTTTAAATATAATGCTACAAAACTATTCAATTCTCTACCTACTAACATTAGAAACACGCAAACCACAAATTCATTTAAAAGTAAAATTATTGATCTCCTCCAATAAACATCATCAGGAGTATTTCATAACCATACATATTTGCATTTATGCCTACTGTGTGTATACATGAATACCTTTGCAATCTTCTACATACATGTTTGAATTGAATAATTTAAAAAACTTCGTAAATACTTAAATTGTGTAATATTAGAATTTTAATATTAAGAATAAGGAACTCCAGTGCAATTTTTAATTTTTTTTAATGAATAATGACCTTCTAACTTAAATAACTGCATATTTATTTTTATAGTTAGTTTTAATAGTTAAAATAAATATCAAAGATTTAATTGTTCAAAATCCCCCGAAAACCACCGTAGTGTGAATCGCGTGACGTCATCATGACCAAAAGTTTTAGTTATTTTCAACAGATGTTGTCATTTTGTATGGAAGAAGCTATGAAACTATTCAATAAGTAAAACGTTATTTAGGTGGAATTAATTATTTATTATATTTTCAATATTATTACGGGAGAGTGTTGTAAAAATTGTTTGAAATTATTATTTTTTTAGCTTCACGAATCGAAATCAATATTATGGAAACTGAAGCATCAATTTTGTAGGCAACTGGAATCAGCTGTTCGTCGCCCGCCATTTTGAAATTCAGAATGGGAGGATTGCGACAGGCTTTACAAGATGTTTTTGGACAATTAAACTTTTTGAATAATTTAAATAATATAGATAAACTGTCATCTCAGGCGTTTCACAGCTAGTGAGATGGGCAATACGTCATTGGTATAACCAAATTTTTATTGAAATAATTAAATAATCTATTTAATATTTATCTAAATGGTAGACAACAATGGACAATAATGGTCAAAAAAATTACGTGCTTGTCGTAAGCTAGATCGTCTCCTAAATCAATTACTCCTTTGTTTCTATTATCTATGGCGCTGATCTGATCTGAGGCGCTGATCACGGATTTGATGGCTATCAAATTGTTATATGCTACTTCCACACCGAAGCCAACCTTTTAATTCCGAACTTAGTTCGGAGTTCGTAGGTTGGCCGATCGTGTGTTGGGTGGTGGATATCGATCACTTTGCGGCCAACCTTCCAACTCCGAATTCCGAACTCCAAAATGGCGGACGTCGAGTAGCTGTGGCTGAGCTGTATCTTAACATTGCCTACAATTATTGACATGTTTACATACAATTATTATACCATTCTCCTGTAATAATACTGTCATGTAAATGGTAGGCGGTACAAACGCCTGCTGTTCGTAGAATGAGGCGATCCCGGGCCAACTCGAACTCCAACCTTCCAACTCGAACTTCCATCGCACGAACTACCCCTCTACACAATCGGCCGAATGTTCCGAGTTGGAAGGTTGGCTTCGGTGTGGAAGTAGCATTAGAGTTTTCAAAATCCAAAACTTCGTGATTCTGACCAGTTGAGACTTGTAAAGATTGCGCAATGAAGAATGAAGACATTTTATTAGGTTTTTCCATCAAAAGTGAGATTTATCAAATCTGAATACAGATTCAATCAATTACATTGTTAGATAACGAAAATTAATACTATCTATCGATTAACTTTCGTAGTATATAACACGATCACTCCGCCTAACAATGATTTGCTATCAGAATTGATAACTCACAACTGATCAACATCACATTAATAAATTGTGTAGTTCGTAACGTAAAATCACAACACGTCACGAATCGTATGATTCAGATGAGCAAGATACGCTGGAAGATGATTGAATCTACAAAATTTAATAAGTAAACGATGACAGTAATTGTGTTCCCGTCTAAATCAGGGTGACCCAATAGTTGATCCGCCGACAGTGACAGTACACACATTATTTACCAATTTCAAACGTAAAATCGACTTAAAAAATACCCTCGTAATATGATGGTATAAATATCTAACGAATTTATACACAGTGTCGATTTTTTGTGCTTATACCCTGCTACAGTATCTTAGACAGGTAGATTTTTCCTTGATACATTTGAATGAAAACGTGTTTTATACTTTTGTTATTCGATGGTACATCCTATCGGGTCACTTAGTTATATTTTTTGTTATTAGGCATACCGTATTTTCACTAAACCGACTGCATATTGTATATAAGTACGCCTGAGGGCCAATTGTCAGCGGATCAACTGTCATGGAACCTAAATCAGGTGTTGTTTTTAAAGGGTTGTTGAAAAAAATTCACACAACCAAGTTCTTAGTATTCTTCGTCTGGCGGGGAATTGAAGTTATAGGACATTCTTCTACAATACTATTTGTATTTTTCCACATTCACACAATTCTTTGTGCATCCATTTAGGAGGCGGGTATGGATACTGCCGCCCCGGTATCCATATCCATATCCATTTATTGGATAACCAACACCCTTGCCAAAGGTTACCCCAAGAGGTTCGCTACGTTTGGTGACTTTGCAGGGTTACCCGGGTTCATGGAGTGAGGTTTGTCTAGGTCTTAGCGGGAATTGCACTTGGCCGGATTGGGAAAGGCTGGTTGATGAAGACACTTTACCTCTCCAGCCTGACTCTCGCGACCCATCACATTGCACCGCAATGGAAGGGATGGATTCATACACCCGTGTCACTCCTGGATACATTGACCCCAGATTCTTACTCACCCCTCATACAGAACTACCTCTCCTTCCTATGCCTTAAAAGCCCCAAAGATGACATAGGCCTTGAGAGAAATAGTTTTCCTGCGACCATGATTGCAATGGAAGCAGCTTAGTCCACATCTTCCGAGGGAAAACTTTGGCATTTCAATAGTTGGATTCACAACAAGGTGCTCGTTTTTCACGCCCGGGGATTCCACCGAGTTCACCACGACTCTTCAAGAGAGTGTCGTTAATAAAATAGATAAGTTCTAAACCAAGTCTATCTGTAATATTAACAACTTTTACTGTTGAACCTGCATGAACCAATTTAGTAAAGTCCCCGCGGATAGTACAGTTTTACCCTTTTGAACGTAGGAAATTATAAGTATGTCATGCGCAAAATTTAACTTATCACAGAGGTATCTATTCATTTTTCTATCCAAATAAAATCTATCTGTGAATGCCTACGTAAACTTCGTTCATTTCGATTCAAATGAAAACTCAGTTACACTAAGTAGCAAACTCCCATTAATCAAGAGATTTATTGCCAGTCAGAACTCAAGAAATTATAAAACCCCGCCAAAATTGTGTATTTTGACAAAAAATTCTAGTTTCTCCCCTCTAACCACCCCTATAGTAATTTTTAACTTAATCGGTTTTTTGTAATGTTCTTAGGTAAAGCTCATATTTTCGACATTTATAATAGCCAAAAGAAACTGTTTCCAAAAATAGATAGTTCCTTGGAAAATCCGGTGATATAGTGGCAAGTCACCGGGACAAAAAAAACCGTGACAGGAATATCTTCGTACGTAAAGTTGGGTTCAAAAGTTAGATATTTTCTTTTCATTTTTATATTTGACTCTGAAAAAGTTGCTTGGTTCGACAATTATTTTTTTTATTTGAAGTTTGTAAATTTTTAATTTTGGATCTTGGAAAATTTTAAACTTTTTTGAAAAAAATTTCTGGGTAAATCCGAAAATTGGTCGGAAAAAGGTCGGGATTTTTTTTTGTAGACCTTACCATTTTGATATTATGTGAATTAGGGAAATTTCTCATTATTTTTCCGAAAAAAATCCCCCGAGAAAATTGTAAAATTTATAGCAGATCCAACATTCTTCTTCGGAACCGTTGATCTTTTGGATTTTGTTAGGTGAAGTTTAGATTGACCATAGAATTTTATTTTCGAAAATTTTGTTTTGTAAATTTTGTTTATGACATTAGCTCATCGAGGATGCCGTTTGAAAAATTCAACGGTCCTTTTTGAAAATAATAAAAGGGCGCCACTTCCGCTTACAACAATCGAAAATGTATAGTCCTTCAGATAAAAATACTATCAGATATAACGGATATAATGTAGGTAACTCAACCATTGAAAAGCATTTTAACGATTTGTTTTTAAAAAACTGCTAAGTAAAACAAATAAATACAAATGCATCACTTTTAGCCAAATTCACCTAAAATATAGCCAAATCCAAATAATTGACCAAAAATATAATATTTAACGGAAAAAATAGAGATGAAACTTAGATCATTTATAAACGTAATATACTGTGGGAGTACGTAATATACTTTATAATTTTGGAGAAGGGAATGGGTACCGCCGCCCCGGAAACCTTTATTGGATAACTAACACCTCTGCCATAGGTCACCTCAAATAGTTCGCTACGTTTGGTGATTTAGCAGAGGTGCCCGGGTTCATGGGGTAAGGTTTGTCTAGGTCTTGGAGGTGGATGATCAGGTCACACTGAACCCCAGATTCCTACCCACCCCTTAAACCCTTTTCCTTCCCCGAACTCTTCTCTCCTCCTTTTCCCTAAAAAAAAATCGTCCATACAGCATCCCCAAAGATGACAGAGGCCTTGAGGGAAATTATTTTCCTCAGGGCCTCCTGTGTGTACATGTAAAAAAAAACTTATGTGTATAACTTTCGTAGGTAGTATAATCCCTACAAAAAAACATTCCAAAGTCTAAATGTCTTGGGAAATCCGATGGATGGCATATGACATGACACATGACACGACTAATCGTGTAAAAAGGCTGTATGTTATCTTAATTGAAATTTTTACACCTGATACTGTATTACTAAATCTGCACATGTCAGCAGAGGAAGATTCAAAAGATTGGAAAACCAATTATACACTAATTATACATTAATTAGCATTACTAAAGGTCAATCCATCCCAGTTCCAACATCCATCATTTTTCAATTACGATATGTAGGTATTTTACATACTATATTATGTATGTATTAGTAAAAAAAATTTCACGTATAAACACTAATACATAATATGTATTTTGTTTAGCCAAATATGTAGTAGGTATAAATAAATAATCCAACTACCACATTTTTCAAGTAATAATTATATATAAATTGACCTCTTTCCGTAGTTTGTTGATCCAGTAAGAAATTATTAGACAAAGTTGTCTTTTAACACTTTGTAGCTTGGAATACATAACAGATCTGGGAATTGGCAATACTAATTCAATAAGGTTGCCAGTTTGCCTGTAAAACTATTTAATGTACTGTTGATAAAATTTTCGAAATTTATAGGAGAATCGGACACTTAATTTTTGTTGATCTACCCAAATCGGCATACTTTTGTTGATCACATAATCGTATAACGTGTGTACCTATATTTGGTTTTACTGTACTTTTATTGATCGGATTTAAATGTCCAATCAGAAGGCTTCGTTCATCAGTCATAAAAAAACATGGACCTATATCTGGTTTTACTGTATATTTGTTGATCCGATATAAATGAACCAATCAGGGGGCTTCATTATTTGTCGTATAAGGGATCCCATAGTTCACCTGGCTTTTAGAAATGTTGTAAATTTTTATGAGAATTGAAATAGCAGCAGTTCTTCTTACAGTTAATATTTACGTTAACACGAAATGCAGCAAAAATTTAAAAACATACAGAAATGAATTTGGGAGGCGGTTATATGTACCGCCACCCCGGGAACTATTTATTGGATAACTACCATCTCTTCCATAGGTCAACCCAAGTGGTTCGCTAAGATAATGGTCGCGACTGGGTCTCGAACCCGAACCTTTCGTCCAACCGGGACGTGCGCGTTTACCAATTCCGCCATTGCCACCTACTGTCAAACCATCATATTTCAATTTTTTTTTAGAATTGTCAATATTACCTTCAAAAAATTTTTTTCAACTACCCTTTTTATTGGAAACAATCATTTATGAATGCTATAATATAGCTTGTAACCTAGATAGCGTCTCGGAGAAAGATATCCGATTTTATTTACATGAAACATTTGACTTTTTTATAAATGACTATAAATTTTTTTATAAGAAAAACTATCTTTTTATAACTTTTGAAGATTATTCCCATCAATGTAATATATCATTGAAGAAGAAGATAACAATAATAATCTAAACTGAAATATGAAAGAGAAAAATAGAAAAAGATAATTGTCGCAATTATATTTAATAATTTTTTTCGATTATGTTTACGTAAAAGTTTTTTTAAACAGTGGCTCAATTAATGTTCTACAATGAAGGCACCTTATGGGTACGGTTAACGGCACTAAACGGTTAAAGGTACGGTTTTTTTATACATACATATAATCAGGGCCGGACTGCATGAGGGCCAAATCGTTTATTTTTTTACATAAAATTTAATAAATCACGCTCTTTTCCCTTACGTGTAATGTCTTACGTGCAAATAAATCATGTAATCTAGAATAAATGCGATTTAAAGAATGGTAAAGTATTTAAACTTGTTTTGTGGACTTTGATGTTGACATAAAGCATAGTAATATGGACAGGATCCGACTCACCCCAACTTTGTTCGGCTGAAATGATAAATCCTTCATTTTGGTCGATCTCGTGGTCCTGAGGGACACCACAAGCGGTTATCACTGCACAAGCACTTGAAAAAACAATAGAACTCCTGCACAAGTTTCCTATGATGGTCGATATGATTAATAACTGAGGAAACAAAGTCACAGCACAGCAATTAAGAATAGACTCTTTTAACAATTGATGTCGAATGCACCGAGAGACTACCGTGGATCGTTGCACAGCACATAACAGTCTTCTTTATCAGTTGATTTTGAATGCACCGAGAGACCACTGCGGATCATTGAACAGCACCACAATAGACTTCTTCATCAGTTGATGTTGAATGCATCGAGAGATCACTGTGAACCATTGCGCAGCACTTAACAATAGACTGACATGAATTATTATTGTCATTTTGTTCACTAGTCCGGGTATTGTCATCACCTTGGGAAGGTTTATGTGAGTAAACAGGATATTGGAGGCTATCCACCACTTACCCGCCCTGGTATAAGTAACAGATGGTTACTTCTTCAAGGCTCTCGCAAGGACTCTATTTTTTTTAAAGAACGAAGCTAAATTAAGTTTATAATGAATCTGGACCTCCAATGTCCCTGCATACAGTGTTAGTAAGCAGTATGCGAGCGAGTAAACAGGATAGATAGAAATGTAAAGGTTATTTATTGGGAAAGGTACGTATATTTGCGCCAACAGTGGGATTATTGGGGTAGACCTCCGATGGTTGGGACAGCCAGCCAGCCAAGCTCAAACAAACTCACTATTCTAAGCTAATATAAAGAGCGAAACTTTTATTTTTTTTTATGGAAATAACGAGAATACCGTAATTTTTACGCGATTTTCTGGAATTTTAAATTAAGAAAGTATTAATTACACTGTTAACAAAGTTTTCTGACGATAGGTAAAAAAAATCGGTATAAAACCCAAAATTAAACACATTTTTATGGAATTTTTTTTACAATTTCGCTAGTCAGTTCCGGCGTCAATTTAAGATCCAAAACTCCGAGTGAGTCAAACGCCTTAAGAATCAGGTCTATTGGATTTGTTCTGCCTGGAAGGTCACATTTTAGTCTTCTAGTGCTTTAGTTACTACTAACTCAACTAATCGACTGATACTGGTACCGTGTGGACAAGTCAACCCTCTTCAATTCGAAGAGAATAAATTTTTAATTCTCTCAAATGGAGAAGAAACAATCAAACTTTTATATATATTTTTTTTAATGTATTCATTGTTTGAAACATTTAAAGTGTATGCAATTTTACAGAACATAACATAATACTTAATCCACTCTCTTAATAAGTCCTTTCCTAAGTACAAGCTTAGGAAACGACAACTTATATATTTTTTTATTTTATATTATGACAACTATAAGAAAAGTTACAGAGTGACGAGAAGTAATTTTTTTCCCAATGTGGATTTCTAATATAAAATTATATTTTACATGGCAAAAAGGAAGACGATATATTCATAAGAAGAGATATGGTAATTTTGTAAGATTATATAAAATTAACAAAAAATGTACATAAGTTGTACAAAAAACATTCATTGAATTATTAGCCGATACTTCAGCATCTAATCTAATCTAATCTAAACAATTACACCAAGTCCGTGGACATCTTCAGTTTATCTTTAAACAAATATAAAATATTGTTACTGAAGCAGTTCAGTTATGTACAATAAATATTGTATTTATTACCATTAATATGTAAAAGCCCTGAAAAAGGGCGTTGATCAATAAATAAATAAATAAATCTATCCAAGAATTTTCTTCAATTGTTATCAATGTGTCATTTATCATAATATATAATGTTTCCAATGGTTGGGAGTTCCAACAGTTCATTTTCGTACAATGTAAATAATAAAGGGCCCAATACAGTTCCTTGTGGAATTCCAAAATCCAAAGTTGCTTATTCTCACCTGCTGAATTAAATTTGGTTAATTCTGCAATTATTGCATCTTGTTCTGTTGTTGTGTAACCCACAATTATTAGGTTTAAATGCCTACGTGTTGTGTTCCTAATTACTTCGGGTAATAATCTAATGAACCAAAGGTCACAAAAAAAACTTTTTCGTATTGTTTATAAAAATACATTTAATTACTAATTCTTACAAATAAAACATTGATATAATAAAAATCGAGAAAGATTGGCTTCAAATGGCAGAAAACCACCCAAAATAAAATATATAATAATGTATAGTAGAAAGTATTTTTTGTCAGGTTATAAGCTCTTACAATTAAATAAATTTTATTTTAAAACTATTATTTAAAACATTTAAATTCTATTTACAACGGTAACACTTTATGTCATTTTGAATTCGAACGATTACGTCGGGTCATCAAACATCATACATTTTTGTGAACCGAATGAAATAATTTGCTATTAATTTTAATGTTAAATTATGTTTTTGGAAAAATCAAATACACAATTTAGTATGCGGTAAGTTTGAACGTACATTATTAGAGCAGATGTACTGAAGATGGAGTTATTCCGGGACGTATGAGTGCTTCAATTTGTTAACCTCTTTCCTGTCGATCTTTCCTGAATGTGTCAGGGGCAGTTTGTCAACAAATACGACTCCTCCTCTCAGCTGTTTGTTTTGGTTTAGATTGGCTGAAAATTAAATAAATTTACTTATTAAATTCGTTATTCGTTTGCGTTAAAGGAAAGGGGAAATAAAGGGTGTACCTAAACACGCACGCACACGAGGATAAAATATGTCTTATGGTAGGAAGGTGGAAGGAACACATCGGTTGAAATTACCTAATTCGCCATTGAAACACTACACGTTTTTGGCGTTTAATCTAAGCAGTTATGTGAGAGTGGTAGTTTGAATTCTGGCACTGCAATTATAATTTGAGTGATTGGACTAGGTACCTGCGACGATGTCCTTGACTTGCTGTGCTGTGACGATGGCTCCGGGCTGTTTCTCCACGAAGGCGAGGGCGAGTTCACCATCCGAGGGGTGAGGCAATCCCACCACACAGCACTGCTCTACTCCGGACACCTTGGCAATCTCTTTCTCCAGCTCTTGGGGGGAAACCTGTGAACAAAGAATACAAATTATAACTAGGCCGTAACCAAAAAGTCCTCTGTTGCAGTGGGAAGAAAGGGTGCAATTTATTAGTAGTGCCTCCGCGTTCGTTGGTGTCTTGCCTTCCTCACCTTAGGATCTGAATTCCAAACATCTCTGAACGGAACTTTTGTTTTTGGAAGAGCTGTCTTAGGAAACGGATAAAAAAATATAGAAAAAATTTTCTCCGTCCTCGAAGACTATTCACAAGACTTAAGAGGAATATAAACGCTATAAATATTTCGAAAATTTAAAATCGCGCGACCTATTTGCACGAGGCAAGTAAGCGAAAAAGTGTTTTTTTTTATTATTTATTTTGTGCATAATTTTATAAGAATGAAAAAAGTTAGAATTTAAAAAACCTCAAAAATAGTCTTAGCCACAAAGGGGTATTTTTTAAAATTGTTTCTTACATTAAGTAATAATAATATTCATAGTTAAGTGCGCAATCCACACGCGGTAAAAGTGAAACCATCAGTAAACTAAAGTAGACAAGAGTGAGGAGACTATGCAGCACTTTTTATCGGTGCAAAGGAGGATTTTTTTCCATATTTTTATCGTCCAATTCCAGTGCTCCCTTTCCTATATATTTTGTCATCTTATTAGTATTTGTCGTGACTTTTTTGAAGTCGCTAGATGTCTGTATTATATTGGAACCGAGTACCGGTGATTGAAATAAATATTTTATTGCTATCTCATTCTCTCGCAGGCTAAATCCTGTAGATCTATGTGTTTGTCTGTTTTAATATCACTCGTTTCCGGTTCATCGAGTTTCAAATCAGAACGGTGCTAAAGAAGTGTTCACTTCAAAAATATCAGCAAAAATTCTTACAAGATTGTTGTTAGAAGTCGAGCCCTATGAAAATTAATCGAAAAAGTAATTCTCATCCGCAAAAGAATTGAACATTTGTCCTTATTTCTCTTTTTAGTGTCGCTCGTTTCCGTTTCATCGAGTTTCAAATCGAAATGGTGCTAAAGAAGTTTTCACTTTAAAACAAAACAATCTTTTCCTTTTTTTTTGGCAAATATAGAATTAAAAAAACTTTTGGATTCAGGTCTATACTTCAAAGCACGGCGCATTTTAAAATAAAGCTTGCAGCCTAACAACCGTTTTTTTTTTTTAAATTTACCTAAAATATTTAAACTTCGGGCTCGATTTAATCGAAAACGAAAGCTAAATTAAAAAGAGTTAAAAAATCAAAACCAACTATAATAATGTGATGTTGATTCATCTGTTTTCCGCTTTGTTTGTGTGTAATAAAATGTCACTCGCTACGAGTTTGTGTATAATAAAATGTCATTTGCTATGACTTTGTGTGTAATAAAATGTCACTCGCTACGAGTTTGTGTGTAATAAAATGTCATTCGCTACGACTTTGTGTGTAATAAAATGTCATTCGCTACGACTTTGTGTGTAATATAATGTTGACTCTGGGATTCAAAATGTCAATATTATCAGATAAAGGCGTAAAAAGACACCATCTTAAAACAGTGTGAAGAATATGGTTGACGTGTGGATGAAATAAAGTGTAAATTTTAAATTTGTGATTTCTGGATGTTTGTTGTTTGGACATCAAAAAGGAAGTAAGAAATGTACTCACGTTGAAACCACGATATTTGAAGATCTCCTTCAACCTGTCGACAATAAAGAAGAATCCTTCTTCGTCGACCTTCATCAAGTCTCCAGTTCGGAACCAGCCGTCTAGACCAAAGGCTGCGGCTGTCTCTTCAGGGTTGTTATAGTAGCCCTGAAAGAAAAACACAAATTATTCGACAAAAAAAAATTACAAAAATTAATTAATCTGGAAAAAAAGAGGTCCGAGAAACTGCCGAAAAACGTAAGAGTTTTTTTTTCTTTTTCAATTTCGTAAATCAGTGGAAAATAAATAAATAAAATTAGTAATTATTTAAAAAATAAGGCACCTTATAACTCAACTCAATATTTTGTAACCCACCAAAAAAAATTCCTTTGAACAGGCAGCATGTCTAGTTAGAATTTAATAGGGACAACGCAAATACAATGATAACTTGAATTCACGTGCAACCTCTATTCATATTAAATTAAGAATGTATTCTGTTTTGCGTATTATATAAAATGTAATTTCGGAAAAGGGTAATAATATTAAATGTTTTGTTGAAACAAACTTTGTATTTTTTTCCACTTTTTTGTTTCTGACCAAAAACATCGGAAAAAGTTCCTGTTTCAATAATAGTTTCCAGTCAAAAATAAAAAGGGGAAAAATATTAAAATTGTTTCAATACGTCGCGTCATCCAAAAACGGTCGTTCAAGTTGGACGGATTGAATAATAATGAGGAATTCATGACAACAAAAAATCAATTCAATTCCTCTTCGAAAA
Source organism: Glyphotaelius pellucidus (assembly GCA_936435175.1). Lineage (NCBI taxonomy): Eukaryota > Metazoa > Arthropoda > Insecta > Trichoptera > Limnephilidae > Glyphotaelius > Glyphotaelius pellucidus. Next base: position 32,154,887 of record OW386554.1, read on the forward strand.
GTCTTTAAAAAAAAATAGCCCATAACCTAACCTAACGTAACCTATTTAACCAATTTTTTTTTATCACTTTTAATGACTTTTCAAAGGAGGTGTTGAGTTAAATTCATTCTCTGAATTGTCCTGTCATCAATGATGAATACCTACATTCAGTGAGTAGAAAACTCTTTCGTAAACTTTATTGTTTGAAGAATATAAACCTGTGAATCTGTGGTACAAACAGAATCTTCCGTTTAATTTCCTTTCAACTAATTGATCTTCAAATTTTTTTTTGGCTTTCCTGAGAGGGACAAAAATTTGAAGGAAATACGAAGGAAATTTACACTAAAGTAACAAGGTAAGTAGGTACATAATATGCGAGTGTTTTATTACAAGCTCTGTAAGATCTAAAATGTTTGCGAGAATATAAATTAGTTTTGAAAAGAGAATACACAGGCTTTTAATCACATTTATATCTTTTAGTTAATGCCACTACAATTTGGTAGAAAGAAAGTACTGTTTTTTTCCAAATATGTACCTTGAATAGGGTGTAATCTGACTTGATCCACAGTTCTCCGACCTCATTGGTGGGCATTTCCTTGTGGGTGGTGGGGTCAGTAATCTGAAAACAAAGAAACATTAAAACCAAACACAATAGGAGAAGTACTTTAGCGATGATCTCGCAGTGCCCACAATAAGGAACAATCTTATATCCAAGTGAATACGTTTCATTATATCGCCTCTTTAAAAAGTTGACAGGTTTTGGGCCAAAGTGCTTTGGACTCTAATAGATTTTTAGTTTTATGAATATGCTCAGCTATCGCGGAGCTATCTTACGTCGTAAAAAGATGTTGAGGAAACGCAAAACAGTATAATAACGTCCACGAAAATCGTTTCCAAGGAGTATAATAGAAAATAGAACTTCTTTTTGTAGCATCAACAACAAGGAGTTAGCTGACAAAACGAGAAATCTCGAGTCAGGATGCAATTTGTCGCTTTTCTCTCTTTCTCTCCGATGACGCTACAGCCCATATCAAGCCTTAGCCTCCCGTAACATTCGCCTCCAACTCCTGTTCTCAGCGGCTGACTTCCAGTTTGTTACTTCCGTCAGTTTGTTACTTCCGTCAGTCTGGGTCTTCCTACTTTTCTCTTTCCATCTGGGTGTCTAGTCAAAATTCTTTGTCACTTTTAGTCATCATATATCATGAACAAGCCAGTCAGCTCAAATCTGACATCTGCAGTCATAAGGTTCACGTCAAATTTCTATTTTAAATTCACTCTTATGAGTTAGTAGGTATACAGATGAAAATGTATATTACCCTTGACTTCAACCAAGGACCCATGAGTCCACAAGAGTTACGCTTGTATCTAGGAGTGAAGCACACAGAGCCACAGGTTTCTGTCATTCCGTACATGTTCATCACACTTCCATTGGGAACTCGTTTCTGCAAGAAAGAAGTCAAAATTAGTAATGGAATCGACTGAACTGCATTACTGTATTTTGAAAATGTTTTAAAATTAATTTGATCGGATGGGATGCCATAATATTAGATACCTGTAGTTCCTCCAACTTCTCTGGGGCCAGAGCGGCGCCAGCACACATGAAAGCGAACACGCTGGACAGGTCGCAGTTTTCCATCCCTACGTGGTTGATTAGGGAGATGACTGCTGTGGGAATTAGCAGGATCACTCGAGGCTAGAAATGGAAAGAAACACCTCAGTAAAAAACTCACCCTTTCTTTTTTAGTCCAAAAACTCGCCCGGAAAAAGCTCGTCAAATTCTTCATAATGTAGATGATTCTCATCTTGGGGTTTGATACATTCACAGTCCAATGGCGCAGGCAGAAGATTAGTCGCACTTTGAAATGTAACTAAATAAGTATAGTAACGATCTTCGCTATTTTCTGTGTCTCTTTTTGATTGCGTATTTAGGGTTTTTTCTGTATGGAATTGTTTAATTGCAATTTTTTTTTTTTTTTTACATGAGCTCCACACAGGAGGCCCTGAGAAAAATAATTTCCCTCAGGGCCTATGTCATCTTTGAGGATGCTATGTGGAGGGTTTTTTGAGGAAAGGAGGGGGAAGGAGAGTTCTGGGAAGGAAAAGGGATTAAGGGGTGGGTAGGAATCTGGGGTTCAGTATGTCCTGGTCATCCGCCTAGACAAACCTCCCCCCATGAACCCGGGCACCCCTGCTAAATCACCAAACGTAGCGAACCACTTGGGGTGACCTATGGCAGAGGTGTTGGTTATCCAATAAAGGTTCCCGGGGCGGCAGTACCCATTCCCGCCTCCCAAATTGTTGCAATGCTGCTCTTTTCACGAAATTGCTTTATAAGAGAGGCACCGAGACATTTGCTAGCGCCTCTACTGCAGCATAACACATTTGAATGACTCGGGAGGTAGATGAGTTAGAAAGTAGGAAGGAAAGTAAGTTCGATAGTAGATGCGAGATCAGATCGTTTACCCACTTTGTATTCTTTGATGGCCTCGAAGGTGATTTCGGGTGTGAAGGCATTGGGGGTGTAGAGCCTGACATATCCCATGATGGCGGCCATCAGCAGGGCCAGGATGCCAGAGAACCAGAAGGTGGTGGAGTAGATCAGCACATTCACTTGATCCACGCCCCCTTCGTAGTCCAAGTTCGCCTTATTATTTGCACTATAGTTACAACAAAACTCTTAATAAACAATGGTATTTCAATTTGTGGAATGTTGAAAGAGGTTGCAGAAAAGAAATTGAAGAAGAGTAAAAGAGAAGTACCTGGCTATGCAGCTCACAATACTTAAAAACCCAATTAAGGCCGGTGGTAAGCGTTCAAAAAGAAGAAGATGGAGAGTTATGTAAATACAAATGTTAGAGGGAGTGCGCTAACATTACGAAAACGGTACTAAAGCGAAAATTGTGAAAACATTGAATAAAATACTTTTTTTTTTAAACAGAGCAAAAATGTCTCAAAAAATTAAATTTAAAAGATCGCAAAAAAAGCTGTGAATTTTTTCATACAACTTGTTAAATAACAGAATAACTCTATAAATGTCTGGATACTATCTTTAAAATTAACATTTATTGTTTTCAAGAGAAATAAATAAATAATAATAAAGAAATCTGTAGTCATTAGGTTAGGAATGCCGCGGCTTAAAACAACGTTTGGATTTTAGGTGATCTCTTGCCTTTCTTTTTTGCCGTTTCCATTAAATAATATGAAATTCAATAGTAAAGTTTTCAAAATTTGAGAATCAGATTAGGTAGAATACCGACATCTTACTTTATTTTTGTACTTTAGCCCAATAATAACCGAAATAAACTTACGTAAGATACAATTGCGATGAGAAGTTCCTATGAGTCAAGCAGATTCCCTTGGGCAGAGATGTGGTTCCACTTGAGAATACGACGAAAGATGTGGTTGTGGCCGGGTCGAAATCTGTCGCCCTGTAACGTACAAATTCATAAAATTATTTAACAAACACTAAATTACACATCAAATATTGCTGAATTGGTTGAGTGCCTAAAAAATACGTTTACCTGTTTACTTTGTCTAATTCAAAAAATTATTTCTCAAACAACGTCGTTGTTAACATTTGTGGCGAGTCACACAAGTAACGAAAAATCGTTTTGGAATTCATTGGTTTGAGAGGAACGTATGCGCGGCCCGTTTCGGCAAGTTTCATATAAATCTTAAATTTGGATTAGAGGTCAAAATACCCAACCAAACTGAAAAATTATTTATGTCATCAAAAGATATATTAAATATCTAGTACGGATGTGAGCTACTTTATTTATTTTTGTTTTAAATTATAAGGAACAGGCCATTCAAGATTTTAGTGTTTCATGATTTTAAAGGCAACTTGGGCAATTATTTGTGAGTAAATGAAAAACATTGAAAAAATAATTTTACCATATTTATTTTACAAATACAATGTAAAATAAAATAAAACATCGTTTGGAAGTAATTTTAATGTATAAACCACAAATTTTTGTTCCACCGTAAATAGGTCATTTTTATTTTAAATCAACACTTACTAAAATGATTTTTTTTCTTAATTTTTATTTTATATTTCATTATATTTCTATGAAATAAATAGTAAAAAAAAAATTTTGTTTTTCATTGACTCACAAATAATTGCCCAAATTGCCTCTAAAATCATGAAACACTTAAATCTTTAATGGCCTATGTTTTATAATTTAAAGCAAAAATAAATAAAGTAGCTCACATCCGTACTAGATATTTGATAAAACTTTTGATTACAAAAATAATTTACCAGTTTCATTGGATATTTTGATACGGGCCGAAAAGGGCCGCGCAAACGTTCCGTTCGCTAGTAGAGTTTTGTAGGTGTTTTGTGTTTTTACTTACTCGAAGCTCTCTTCTGTTCCAGTTTTCTTTTGGAAATGTGCGAAGGGAGTGAACCTCTCGTTGGTGGTCTCGCCGAAAACGACGATGTCGATATCCAAGCCCACATCATCCAACACCTGGTGGTACAGTGCGGACACGCTGGGGTCGCAAAACAGCATCTTTGGCTTCCCCATTTCTATAAAGTGCTTCACCTCACCTGGAAATCAAATTAATCATAAATTGGCTAAGAGAAACGACGGAGGTGAATTGTGTCGATCGCATGCCTCCTACCTATTTACTTACGCGCATCGATAAGCTGACACTGCCTGTCACCACACACAATAAGGAACTCCAGTGAAAAATATTATGGCTTTAAAAAAATATGTTCATATAGACCAATATACGCTGATTTTGAAATAATAAGAATTATTACATAATATTTAACGTAGAGTTTTTAAAAATATATTATAAAGTCCATTTTAAAACGTGTCATTAAAACACCCTATTGCTGGATTTTGGCGGCGTGACGTCACCGCGCCGCGTCACCTGGGTCAAAGTTGTATAGAAATCAACAGAAATGAAGACGCAAGCCGTTTGGCATTCCGTGTTATTGGTTTATAGAGAATTGGACATATAATAGTTTTTGTTTTTATTGAAACATTATTTAGGCCTAAATAATTCAGTATCAAAAATAAAGTATCTATATTATTCAAAATATTCAAAAACTTTAACTGTACACAAAACGATCGTATTGTCCAGTAATGTCTATGAAAACGCTCCAAAGCTGAAATTCAAAATGGCGGGAGTCGAACAGCTGATTCCAGTTCCCTACAAGGTTCATACTTCGGTTAGTCATGATGACGTCACACTAGATTCGGTGGTTTTCGGGGATCTTGAAAAATTAAAACTTTGACATTTATTTTAACTATTAAAACTAACTATAAAAATAAAAATAAATATGCAGTTATTTAAGTTAGAAGGTCATTATTCATAATAAAAAAATTGGACTGGAATTCTCTATTAGCGGCTGGCGCGAGTATGATTAGATGATACGTTTCCATACCTACTAGGTAGGTACTCGGTAGGTGCGTCATAATATGATCATGGGGTGTATAAATAGTATAAATACCCCTAAAAATTATTTTTGAATATTGTATACACTCGCGGATATTTGTCAGCAAAAAAATGACAATCAGGCAAAATCTAAATGTACATAAAGAGACACCAACCTTGTAAGTCGCTCTGTCTAAACAGAGCGACTATATATGCTAACATAGGCGGCCTTTTTAATGTATTTTCAGTCCACAGTCTTAAACCACGCACAAATTCAATATTTATGACGGACACAATATGTTTTATGACTGACCAGGTTATGCTGCTCGCCCGGAGTATAATAATAGCCTCGCACATAATTATTGTTTCTTATTTCATTGAACACATGTTAATTGTCTGTATAAGTGTAAAAAATTAGCCGAATTACGTTAAACAATAGATTTTTGACATTTTTTTTTTTTTTTACAGTTAATACCGCACAATAGTCCCAACTGCTCCCGTCTGGAGCCAGTGAGACTATGGCATCCCCAATCGGGGTATGTTGTGAGGCTGAAGGTAGTGGGGAGGGGAAGGAGATAGGGAAGAGGAAGGTTGGGAAGTACCTGGCTATTCAGATCTGGTCACTAAACACGGCTAAAGCCATTTCAAGCAACGTTTCAATTCTGAATGGTGGTCTTACACCAGGGCGATACTGATAGTATCTTCCACTCTGGAACGTGCCGCAAATATACTATATATTATTTTAAATGAATAAATTGTGAAATAACACAAATTAATCAAATAAAATTTATTTGCGCACGCCGGGTTCGAACCCGCGACCTTCGGATTGTGAGTCGAGAGTCTTGCCTCGGGACCACGGAGGCCGTCACATGTCTAAAAAGTTTCGGTTTTGGTTTCGGTTTCAGCCGAAACTGAGACACATACCGAAGATTCGGTTTCGGTATAAAGTCCTGTTTCGGTCGGACACTATCTGTAATAAACATTTGCTACACCTTTTGATTAAAAAAAGGGTTGGTGGGTATTTTGGCCTCAAATCCAAATTTAAGTTTTGTTTGGAAAGGGCCGCGCAGCCTTTAAACGCAATTAAAACAAATTTCTACCGATTTATAACATATTTTTCTTGAATACTTTAAGTTTAAGTTTTTAAGTCCATAAAAAACGTATTATTTCTGAAGATAATATCTGTACATTTGTAGAGCCGAAAATTTAATTATATTAAATTCCCTCGATAGAAAAAATCCCAAAATACGCTCCGAAAATTATTAAAAATTGTTTTTATTTTTAATATTAGCGCCCTCCCTCTAACATTCTAATTACGTATCTCTCTTTCAAACCTTATTTTTCTTTTTTTAAACGTTTACTACAGATCCTTAAAAACTAACGTGAAAAAATATTCAGAAAATAATTTTATTGAATTTCACAAACATTGAAAATTAAACACCGTGCGCATATTATTGTAATTGTATCACGCGAGAAAAACTAAAAAACGCTTGATTTTAACTAGTTTAATTCTATTCTAATTCGAATTCTATTTTATTCATATACTTAACAGTGTTTTATATATGTAAGGGATATATTAAGTTTAAATATTTGTCAGAAAGTTAACATTACGAGACGTAATCGATAGTTTTTCTGTCTGCCTGCAGTGAACTATAAAAATTATTTTGGAATACGCCAAACGGAGAACCTGGAGAAACTCATAGTCACTAGCAAAGTGTTTAATCGCGAGGAGTGAAGAAACTTCGTCCTCCAAAGAAGTTGGGTGAGGGCCCGATCTTCAAGATTGAGGAACCGACTCGTGAAGAAAGAATCGATCCTCAGCAAGAGACAATAATGAACTCACTACGGTGCGTAAATTAGATCATTTAGAATTTAGAGGAATCGTGGATGTTGCGTGGATGAACGCAAATTTTATTTGTTGTGTTGCCGACTTACCGTACATCATTTCGATGGACATCGCCATGACGGGCGCGCCGAGGTACAGGCAGCCAATGATGGGCACGCTGATATCGTCGTGATTCACTCCACAGATCATTACCACGTCGTGCAGACCGATGCCCCTGGACTTCATTTCCTGGGCAGCGCGGATGGTGCGCAGCCTCATGGATCGATTGCTCTCAACGCGGCCAGACGTCACGTTGGTCTGTGGAGAGGAAACACTTGTTAAATTATTTACTAGGTGTAAAAATTTAGGACTAGGGCAAAGAAAAAGTAGTTTTCGAATATCTTTCCATTTATTGTACAGCTTTTAAATTAACAAATCACCACCGACAACAATGAGAATCTCAAACCAACGGAAAAAATTATATCACACAAAAAATGGTTCTTCTCAACAAGAGGTAACACAAGAGACGCTGTGAAAATTTTACTTTTATAAAGGTATGAAAAAAAGCTCTATTCATTTGTTTTGTTGGAAGAGAACAAATAATGCATTTGAAATATTTAAAAATAAGTACTGGCCATCTATAATACAAATTAAATAACGTTCCTAATTGGTTTGGGATTAAGCTATCACAAAACCAAACACTAGGAATTTGAAGCCACGCAGAACAATAGTATGCTGCAAAATGCTGAACACTGTATTTTAGTATCAATGACATAAAATAATCCCATATTATGTAGAATGTAGAAGGCACCCTAGAAGGAAGTATGAACGTACGAGGTTCTAAAACAACTTATCTGCTGGTATTAAATGATCCTATGTGATTCAAGGTTTTAATTCAGTAGGATCATATGCAGGGGCGTAGCTACCGCCGAATCAGCTGTATCAATGATACGGGGCCCCGGGGCTTTTGTTTCTTTTGGGAGAAATCTTTACCCTTCATTTGGGCCCCCCAACTAATTTTGATACAGGGCCCTTCTAAGGCACGCTACACTGCTGATCATATGTGATTCTAAAACAGCAACAAGGTATCTTCTGCTATTAAATGATTTTATAAGATTCAAGGTATGTGCTATATACGTGATTCTAAAACAGCAACAATGTATCTTCTACTATTTAATGATTCTATACTATTCAAGATATGTATTTCAGCAGGATTATATGCAATTCTAAAACAGCAAAGAGGTATCTTTTGCTATTAAATGATTCTATATGATTCAAGGTATGTACTTCAGTAGGATTACATGTTGTTCTAAAATAGCAACAAGATATCTTCTGCTATTAAATGATACTATAAGATTCAAGGTATGTACTTCAGTAGGATAATATGCGATTCTAAAACTACAACGATGTATCTTCTGCTATTAAATTACTCTATAAGATTCAAGGTATGTACTTCAGTAGGATTATGATCCCAAATAATTGAAGGCATTTACTTCAGTAGTTTTATAAATATGTGTTTCTAAATTAGTAACGAGGTGTCTTCTGGTATTAATTGATCCTATACGATTCAAGGTATACCTCAGCAGGATTATAAGTGATTCTAAAACAGCAACGAGGTAATAACGTACGTGGTTCTAAAACAACGAATCTGCTGGTATTAATAAATGCTGACACGGTATATCAGCCAGTTCGTATCCTTGCTATGTACCACGTTCCTCGCTCCAATTTAAGCGGGCTTAATCTACCCCTCAAGCTTTGCTGAGTCGCAGAATAGTTCCTTCTTTAGACGCCGTGGCGCTAGCCAGATCTGATATTTACGTAAATAATATTTGAATACTTCCCACCGAAATTTACGTAAATTGCCTAATTTTACAAGTATTGACTATTATATTCATCGGGCGACGAGGAATGACGATGTTATTTATTGATAATTAATCAAAAATAGTCTGATAAGGCATTTTAATGTTTCAATGACGGGGCAGTCTGTTTTCAGCGGTTAATTTCATTAATAGTGCACTGACTCGAGCAAAACAAATACTAAAAAAATGTGTAATCGCATATAGAATGATGCTGACTGAAGCGGGAAACTTTATCAAAAATTAACTCTTAAATTAAAACCACCTAAAAATAAACTGCCGTCGTTTTGAAAGATCGCGATAATACCGCAGACAAAGAGCGTAGAGAGTAAGTAGAATTGTTTGTCAAAGAAAATAGAAACACATTCCTCTGTTAAATTCATAAACAATTCTAGTGACCGACCGAAGGTTCGGTTTCGGTTTCAGCAAGTTTCGGCAAAAAAATCTAGTTTCGGCATCAGTTTTGGTTTCGGCAGAAAATCTGCCGAACCTTCGGCCGCACCGAAACTCTGCGTTATCGGGCGTCGTTCGGAAGACTTCGGGTGAGTTCGTGACTTGTGTGTCACCCGCCATCATCAGCTGAGTTCGCCGGCCGGTTAAATACTCAATAATGAAAGTTTTGATTATTGACAAAATTTTCGTTCCGAGAAGTTGTTAACATGTTTTATTAATTTTTATAATTTTGTTTGTTTTATAGCAGTAATCTAAAAATGATAAAAATATTTTTTTCACATACTTCAAACATTGTTTTTTATTTCATTTAACACGTGTTAAATGTCTGTATAAGTGCATAAAATAAGCCGAATTTCAGTAAACAATAGATTTTTAAAATGTCTAAAAAAGTTTCGGTTTCAGCCGAAACTGAGACAGATACCGAAGATTCGGTTTCGGTAGAAAGTCCTGTTTCGGTCAGACACTAGACAGTACACGTAATATTGGCGACATCTAGGCTTTCGACCTATATACGGATTATGTTCCAAGCTGTACTAAGCTCGACATTGCAACCAAGCTGAGCTTATGATCAACTGATATACCGGGCATATAAGATTCAAGGCATATACTTCAGTAGGATTACATGTGATTCTTTTTTTAGTTTCTTAGGGAAACAAACAGTTATAAATATTTTATCAAGGTAATTACGTATTACATGGTTACATAAACCAGCAAAGTTTCCGCAAACTGTATGGTATCTATTTATATAAAAACATAGATTAAAACATTAAAGAAAACAAAATGTGGTAGAAAAAAAAGAAAATAATATAAGAGACAAATAAAAATCACAGATTAAAGTATGTTGGATAGATAAAATCAAATTAAAATCTGAATCTATACAGAAGTTATACATTTTCACATCATAAGATAACGTTCAAGGATAGACATGATTAGCCATTTGCAAGGCCCTTGAGGTGATTTTTCACAACAACAAAAAATAAATAAACGGTGCTTTATAAATCTTCCAACTATTATTATGAAAAGAAGAAAGAATAAAATAATAAGAATGATCAATTAACACACAGCATGGATAGAGGGTTCGTAATTAACAATTAGTTTTAATTTTTTCTATTTTACATTTGGTAAATTGGCCTGAGGACAAATGGAAAATAATTCTAAAACAGCAACGAAGTAAGAAGGTAAGAGAATCTAAAACAATGAATCTAATGATCCTGTACGATTCAAGGTATGTACTTCAGTAGAATAATATATGTGATTCTAAAACAGCAGCAAGAAGGTATCTTCTGGAATATGATTCTAAATTATTGAAGGCGTGTCGTGTAGGATTATGTGTGTTTCTAAAACAGCAGCGAGTTATATCTTCTCGTATTAAATGATCGTGTATGATTCAAGGTGAATACAATACAACATGACGATTTAATTAATTGTACCTAATATTGTACCTAATATCCTCCCCTTACCCGTCTCAACCCAAATACCCACTTCGCAGTCTATTTAAGTTTAGTTATAATCACATATATTTTTATTGTTGTGTCTTATAAGTTTATCATTTGTTGAATTTAAATTTGTTATATGATTTTTTTTATTGCTGCTTTCCTCTGTTTTTTTTTCATAAATATTCTAGTTTACATTCAGTTAGTATGTTTCTAAACACCTATCTGTGCACATTTATAATTTGTCTGTTTTTTGTCATCCTCTTATGTACATTATAGTAAGACTGTTTAAATAAATACTTCAATAGGATTACACGAGATTCTAAAAAAGCAAAGAGGTATCTTCTCGTATTCAATGATCCTATATGATTGAAGGTAAATATTTCAGTAGGATTATATGCGATTCTAAAACAATAGAGTATCTTCTAGTATAAAATGATCCTGTAGAAGTATAGAGATTGAAGATAGATAGATGCTACAGTAGCAGTAAGAAAATATAAGTATAAATGGGTAACTTGATGCAAAGTACATTGCCTCTGAAATAAGTATAAGACCTAGTATTCAAGTAAAAAAATATCAATGCAAATATCAGACGTACCAAAAATCTCAAATAGATTTCATTTGCATTTTAAATTGTAAAACTTTTGTTCATCTATCTCCAATAATTACTTAAAGTTAATTTTGTGAAAATTCATCAAAGTTTACTCGGAGTTCGGAAAAGACGTCGTAAAAGACAACATATAATCATATATTTAGAGGCACTGCTGAAAACTAGCTACATTCCAGGAGAAATCCTGAATGTATAGCTGAGCAGTAACCTTTTCGTCAATGGAATAAATGAAAACGAACAAAATGTTTAAAACTGAAAAGTCTATTGATGAATAAATGTTTTTTATTATTTTAATGAAAAACAAATAACTTTGTGTAACACCACTATTTCATTAACAATATCAACATGTTTCGAAAACTATGTTTTCTTCGTCAGGATAAATGATATAAAAATAAATAAATATGCCTATTTTGAAGAAAAAAAGTTTTTATTATTATTATTATAACATAATTGAAGGGAGTGCATTGTGTTTTTAGTCTAGAATTTTTTTTTTTTTTTTAAACACAGCAAACTTATTTTGTGGCACCATTTTAATTCAAAATTAATAAAAAAACTTGGTTTTTACCACTTTTATTGTTTACAAACGTTAATTTAGAATTTTTTTTTCATTTTTCAAAAATTTAAATATTCAAACATATCTCCTTAAAAGGATTTTTGAAATTCACATTATTTTAAAAGTTATAACCATTTTAATGTCGCGGTTTAGACGGAATCTATCCAGAATCTAAATAGAACAAATTTTTAAACGCATTTTCCTCAAAAATACTTTTTTCGAGACGGTTGACACGATATTTCAAGTTCTACGAACCAATTTGCTTGAAATTTGGTTTGAGCTTTTTCTACACATTACTCTATCGCCCCTACCAGAATTATAACAAAATTTCAATTTTTACTATTTTTTTTAAATTTCGAAAAGTCAAAAAACTAGCAAAAAAGTGTCTCTTTATTTCAGACAGTTTTTTTGAAAATTTTGTGAAAATTTTTTTTTTACTTTTCCGAGGTACGGGCCATAGCAGCATTTAATTTTTAATTTTTTCGTTTGATTTGTTTTTTGTATTCTTTAATGTTTAATCAATATTTGGTAAAATAATGGCTTTTAAAAATATTATTGTTTTTTTAAATACACCTGAAAAAATACCTATAATTCAAGCTTCTAGACTAGAATACCACCTTAAGTGAAATATTGGTATTTACCTGGTGAGCCATATGCGCGAACTTTTTCATATTTTTCAAAGCATTTCTGCCAAGGTGCTGATCCACGCTGGACATCAGCTTTTCAATGGCTTTATCGTCGAATTTGCTCATGTTTATTTCAACAGTCACTGTCTTTACGAAACAATAATATTATACTTGTGATTGTAAAACCAATCAGAATTTTTTAATAAATCCAATTTTTTCCGATCAGAAACCAAAATGCCTTCGTCTTTGACACTAGCGAAGTAATGAGGAGAAATTTGGAAGGCAGCTACTATATAAACCCCAAAGGTTCGGTAATCAATTACATTTATAGCGTGATTTTTCCACAATCGTTTCTGGTTTACTTTGATAAAGAGATGCAGCTTAATTGACGTTTAATTGATTGATTTATTATCATAATTTGCATTTCTATTTTGAAGGCTTTGTCTTACAAGATGTTCTGACGCAGATTAGATGTTCAAAGTGCGAGGAAGGCAGTGGGCACACTTATTTTTAAGATTATTCGCTATCTCCTGTAGTACCTACATAGTGTTGTTTTAGTTACTAAGGTTAAGTAATTAATGACGTACGTTAATAGAATCGAGTAAAATCTAGGCACGTATGAGTCCTACGTCCTACCTAAAAAATATAGATACCTAGAGTCCCTTCCAGTCTATGAAACGGTAGTAATTCGTAGCTTTTCATTTAGGCTACATGGAATGAAGGTAGGTACGAGGGTAGGCTGAAAAGAAATGCACACATGCTTGTAGAACTGCAGAATACGAACAAAAGCAATTAGAAAGATCGGGCAGTACGTTGAGAGAAACGTACGCAAGGCCCATTTCTGCCAGTTTCATACAAATCTTAAATTTGAATTTGAGATCAAAATACCTAAACAAACTAAAGCATTATTTTTGTTATCAAAATGTATATCAAATGTCTAGTACGGATATGAGCTACTTTATTTATTTTTGCTTTCAATTATAAGATAGGTCATTAAAGATTTTAAGGTTTCATGATTTTTGAGGCAATTTGGGCAATTATTTCTGAGTAAATGAAAAACAATAAAAAAATTATTTTACTTTATTTATCATAAAAATGTAATGAAACAAAATAAAAAATTACATTAACAAAAAAATTGTTTTTGGTGGGTGTAAATTTAAAATACAAATTACCTTTATACGGCTGAACAAAATTTTGTCGTTTACATATTAAAATTACTACCCAACAAATTCATTTTTAACAATATTTTATTTTTTATTAATTTTTCATTATATTTTAAAACTAAATACAGTAAAATTATTTTTTCAAGCCTTTCATTTACTCACAAATAATTGTCAATGTTGCCTCTGAAATCATGAAACACTAAAATCTTTAATGGCCTATATCTTATAATTTAAGGCAAAAATAAATAAAGTTGCTCACATTCGTACTAGATATTTGATATACCATTGAATTAGAAAAATAATTTTTCAGTTTGTTTGGGAATTTTGATCTCAAATCCAAATTTAAGATTTGCATGAAACTGACCGAAGTGGGCCGCGCATACGTTCCAAGATTAGCAGTTAGGATCTATATACAGTTATTCATAGCATCTAAATTATGTGTAAGATAAATAATTTTCTTGATAAACAGGAAGGTATATTTTTTTATGAACCTCCCGCCACCGGTAAAAATAATATTGTGATATAATATTTTCTGTCCCGAAACAATTTTTTTAAATTACTTTTTAAATGTTTGGGTTGGGCTATGTTTGGTTGGGTGTTACAATCTTTTGAGTAAAGTGAGACCTTTTTGTTGTCTTTGATATGTTTTTGTGAAGAATTGTTGATCTATTTGAAGATAATAGTTGCTCCGGTGTGGTAGGCATGCAGTTATATAGTTTGGTTTTTGGTTGCGTAATACTTCAAGTTTCTCTGCCCGCGTGAGTTATGAGTTAGAGATGTACGAGATATTATAGCAGAGATTTAAAAAAAATAGTATGAGTTCTACTTATAAGTATAAAAAACTAATAAAATTTAGCAAAATATATGTTTTTTTTAATTTTTTTATTGAATATAATGGTACAGAGGTTACATGTTTTTATAAATTAAATAAAGTTTTTCTTTTAAAAACTACATTAATTAATAAGTATTACACCTTTTTTTAGATCAGAGCTCGAGTAAAAAAGGCGGAGAAAACGAATGTAAAGCACAAATTAACAAAGAAAAAATGGTAATTTTTTTTTATGTGTAAAACAAAAGATAGGTATTTAACAGTGAGATAAGAAAAAAGTCATATATGTAAGTATACACACACACACACACGTAGATATACTCAGATATACACACATACCTACATATATACACATATACATCGACTACTAAAACAATTTAGCAAAAAAACTTATATATCATATATAGAGACCGGTCAGTGGCTGAGTCGGCATCGCATTTGGGTCCTCAGCTGGCTTAATCCTCCATCACGACACAAGCAACATTTTCCGCTTAGTGTGGTGGTAGAAGGAGATTTTCAAATAATGTCGGGTTATTCATAACCCGGGAATGTTTGTCTTTGATAGAAAAATCAGATAGATTTCTCCAAACAATTAATACCTATTTTATAATCTCGGTGTTATATTCCGCGAGAATCTACAGTTCAACATACATATCGATGAAATAACAATCGGTGCACTGAGAATACTAGATTTTATCTTGTGAATTTTAAAAGTATGTCAACATTAAAACATGTGTATTGTTCATTAGTACGAAGAAGTTTAGAGTACCATTCCATCGTATGATCACCGACTACAAAGTCCACTCTCAATCAGTAGAAAAGGTACAAAACAAACTCCTTCGGTACATTAATTTCAAAATGAAAATACTAATCGAATTTATAAATCGTAATGACGTACGCGCTGAAACTAGACTTTCAGATACGAGAGAGTTAATTGATTTGTTATTTTTATGCAAAATTATTAAATCTTTGATTTACAGCCCTCATTTGTTGGAACTAATTTGCATTAATATACCTGCCAGATAAACTCGTAGAAAAAATACTTTAAATATAACAATAATACTAATTACTCTATCCACCAATTCCCAGAATTCAGAGCCTTACAAATAGACATTGGGAATCTATAGATATATTTAATGTTGACAACTTTGCAAGTTTGAAAAGGTCACTAATTTCGGTTTTATCTGCTAATAATTTACATTTATTATTTTTGATAAAATCTTCTCTAATCTGAAACCATACCAATAAATTTTTCCTTTTTTTACTATTTACAGTAATATACATGCCTACGTAATATATGCACTTCGTATAACTTTGTTCGTTTGGATTCAGATGAAAAGTCAGGTATGTTTTAAGGTTTTCACGGCCAAAAAGTATTTTTGTTATTGTTTTTGGGGTGTTATGCCGTGTTTCGCTACCTCCTTCTTTAGCCAACGTTTCGGACAGCGTTACAGTGTCCATCATCACTCAATGATGTCTGTGTCTGTGTCTACTCATCTGCCCTGATGATGGACACTGTAACGCTGTCCGAAACGTTGGCTAAAGAAGGAGGTAGCGAAACACGGCATAACACCCCAAAAACAATAACAAAAAAAGATGAAAAGTCATTTATACTAAGTAGCAAACTCGCATTAACTTGAAATTTACTGCTAATCAGAACTCAAGAAATTATAGAACGCCGCCAAAATTGTGTATTTTGACAAGAAATTCTAGTTTCTCCCCTCTAACATTTTTAACAAAATCGATTTGAGAACTCTCAAATTTCAAGATTACGATTTATGTAATGTTCATAGGTAAAGAAGCTAGAATTTTATAAATGCCAAGAGGAACCGATTTCAAAAACAGCTGTTTCCTTATAGTGTTGGGTAGGACATGACATCAGGGTGAGTTTGTATGAGGTAATCAAATACTGAAATGAGGTGTTGAGGTGTCCCACCTTAATTGAAAATATTTTCGCTTACGTGGGAGAAGAGGGAGAGGGGTTTGTCTAGAGAATTTCAGAGAACATGTTTTTTTACATTAGCTCCACACAGGAGGCCCTGAGAAAAATAATTCCCCTCAGAGCCCATGTTATCTTTGGAGTTGCTGTGGAGGTATTGATCCATCCCTCTAGCGGCGATGTTCTGAGAGAGTAAGGCTGGAGAAGTCAACGAGACTCGCTCAACCACTCTCTCCAGATCCGGCCTGCCATGTAGCTGGTGGGCAGACGCATCCGACGCCAGGACCTGGACAAACCTCACTCCATGAACCCAGGTACCCCTGTAAAGTCACCAAACGTAGCGATCCACTTGAAGTGACCTACGGCAGAGGTGTTGGTTATCTAATAAATAGTTCCCGGCGGCGGTACCCATACCCGCCTCACGTGTTTTTTTTAAATTTTTGTAATACGAAAAATGGATATAAAAAGGCCTACCCTCCCACCCCCTCTCATCCCCCCCTCTCAACCCCCCTCCCCCCCTCTCACCTCTCCCGCTGTTGGGACACTCGTGCGGTACTCACATAACAATAATTTAATAAAAAAAAATCTGTTTAGGTTGGATTTAGTTTTAGTTTGTTCGAAGACATCCAGTCTGTTATGGCAGCGGTGCATTTAACAGAGATATATTTTAATCTGTCTTTCTCGTTCTGTGCACAGTAGAAGTAGATTTGCTGATCATCAGCTTAGCAATGGGAAAGAAGTCCGAATGATTCTATTATTTTGACAACATCGTTGATGAACAAAATAAAAAGCAGAGGTCCCAGCACTGGGCCCTGGGGGACTCCAGAAGTGAGGGTTACAAAGGGAGAGATTTTACCACCCGCTTGTACAGATTGTGTTCGGCCACAGAGGTAGGATTTTATCCATTGAATTGTTTCACCACACAGTCCAAAAGTATTTTCCTGTCTTTCGATGAGGAAATTGTGGTCTATGGTGTCAAATGCTGCACTCAAATCTAACTTTCCTGACTCGTTTGCAGGCTTCAAGTCTGACAACACGCGCAGTAGCCCTGTCTCTGTAGAATGGTACCTCCTATAAGCTGACTAATACTTTGATAACAGTTCATTTTTGGCCAGATGGACGGTTTTCTGCCTGTTCGCAATTTTTTCCAGGACTTTTGAGATAAATGGTAAATTTGACACAGGACGGTAATTACTTAAATCTACAGAATCTAATTGAGGTTTCTTTAAAATTGAAAAAACAAGGGCCTTTTTGAGATGTTAGGGCACCTCGCCTAAATCGAAAGTTTTGTTCAGATACTTTTTGAGTAGCCGCGCTGGAATCGGGTCTAATGCACATTGTTTGTTTAGAGAACTAGTTACTGTGCTCGAACTGTATTTTGTTGCGTTAGTACATTTGATTTTATAAAACACGTGTGATCTAATATCATCTTCGGGTTTGTTATGCAAATTAAAGTCTCCAATAATAATCACATTTTTGTTGGATAAGAAATTTGCCTTTTTATTGATATGCTCATAAAATTTGGTTCGGATATCTCTGTCATCTGTACGGTTGACATATGTCACACATCAGCTCGGTGAAATTTGATTTCGTTATTTTAATACTTACAGATTATTCGCCTTCCATTTTCAATTGGTGCATTATTTGTGATACGATCGGCTTGACATATGACACGGCTAATCTAGTAAAAAGGTTGTAGGTATTTAATGTGTTATGTTTTGACCGTTATCTTAATTGAAATGTTTACACCTGATACCTACTGTAATACTAAATCTGCACATGTCAGCAGAGGCAGATTTAAAAGATTGGGAAATCAGTTTTACACCAATTATGCATTAATCGTAAGACTAAAGGTCAATTCATTCAAGTTGAAGTTCGTTATTTAATTACGGTAAGTACGTATTTTATAAATATATTATACTAGCGAGCTCCAGGCATGCGTTGCAAGGCCACTAATAAATAAATTGTTTCACCCTGCGTGTCTTTTCCCACTCGTCCCGTTTTCCTTCCGCCTCCCCTTCCCCTCACGCGTTTCCCCTTCACCTTCCACGCCTTCCCTCTATCCTCTCCCGCGAACCCCGCTCCCGTGATCCCCTCCCCTCTCCCGCGTTCAATATATTCAGTCCCGGTACAATCAGATTTTCAAACAGTCGTGCCACCCATTGCAATTTTTTTTTACAAATTTTCATTTTTCATATAATACAAACATTCATTTTTGTATATTATAAGAACAATCGATCAAATTTGGTACCTAACATAGGTACCGATTTAAAATAAATATATTTTTTTACTAAATTCAAAGAATTTACATTACAAGAAGACATTTTTGACAGTTTTGTAGGAGTTTTATTAATGATTAAAAAACTATTCAGATGTATTGTCAGGTGGTTGTCATAATCCAGAAACCTTCGCGAGGGTGGAAAGAAGGTATTTCCACAGTCACTGGATTTTCGAACAGTTTAAGGCTTGGCGGTTTTTTTAATATGTTGTCAATCAGGTTGAAAACGTGTTAAAAAAGTTTCGAGAAAAATCCATTCAATGGCTGAAGGATAATTCAACATCAGACTGTTTCAAACGGTTTCATAATATAAAATGCTATGGCCCTCCGTTCATGGAGATACTTACAAACTACGTGATTGTGACACAACCACAAGTACCCTGCAGATGTACTACTTTTTAAAGCTGCTTTCCGTACACGGCGCTACCCGAATTATACTGAACTTGATCATTTTTCACGTGCAGCCGTGGAGTTAACACGATGTCGAACGATGTCAAATGACTTTTTTTCCAACATTAATCTATGCCTTCTTCACTAAATCCTTTCTTGCGTATTCTCGTAATGTAGAGTTATGTAAACACGCATTTTTTCTCACTTCTAGAACAAACCTAACATTACTTTCATGTTCAGACGCCATTTCTGTCAAACGTCAAACGAAAGTATAAGCGCCTCCGTACATGGAGCTACTTACAAACTATTCGAGCCTGATGCGCGTAGCACGCGCACCGCTCGTGGGTACCCGCCATACAATTTTGCTGGTGTTCGTACACGGCGCTGCGCGACGGATGTCAGGTTGAAGTCGGTAGCGCGCTAACGACGGTGCTGGTAGCGCGCTACGCGTTGTAGCATTCGTGTCTGCTACTTTCGTTTGACGTTTGACAGAAATGGCGTCTGAACATGAAAGTAATGTTAGATTTGTTCTGGAAGTGAATAAAAATGCGTGTTTACATAACTTTACATTACCAGAATACGCAAGAAAGGATTTAGTGAAGAAGGCATAGATTAATGTTGGAAAAAAAGTCATTTGACATCGTTCGACATCGTGTTAACTCCTCGGCTGCACGTGAAAAATGATCAAGTTCAGTATAATTCGGGTAGCGCCGTGTACGGAAACCAGCTTTAAAAAGTAGTACATCTGCAGGGTACTTGTGGTTGTGTCACAATCACGTAGTTTGTAAGTATCTCCATGAACGGAGGGCCGTAGACACGAATGCTGCAACGCGTAGCGCGCTACCAGCACCGTCGTTAGCGCGCTACCGACTTCAACCTGACATCCGTCGCGTAGCGCCGTGTACGAACACCAGCAAAATTGTATGGCGGGTACCCACGAGCGGTGTGCGTGCTACGCGCATCAGGCTCGAATAGTTTGTAAGTAGCTCCATGTACGGAGGCGCTATATCTCCGTCAGTTTTTTGAATTTCTTTAAAACGTTTGGTGAGAGCATTCTTAACAAATGCATCTTTCAAAAAATTAAATTTAAAAAAATACAACATTTTTTTACAGTGTCCTGGTGCCTTAAAGCCTTGTTTAGGATTTGATCAAGGGAACATGCCACGCCCCGTTAATCCGCTACTGGGTATTTTGAAACATTTCCAATACTTAATAAAGCAAAGCATACTTAAAAACATATATTGATTTTTAAATATATAGATTATTTACCCATAAGTTTATTAATTTATTATATGATAAAATATTTTTAAAATGTTGGAATAATACGTATAAATAGAATTTTAAGTGTATATTATATGTTTAACTATTTTATTATGTATAAACATGGGTACATATTTCGCCATGTTTAGCAAAATACGTAATAGAATAATATTATTAATTATTCTATTATTATAAATAATACTTATCAAATATCGCATATTAAATTTATCTACCACATCTTATTAAATATATCCACCACATTTTTATTTAATAAAAAAATTATATGTTAGCCCAGTCGATTTGGATAAAAATCGGCCCTAACTAAAACAATTTAGAGAAAGCTGATTTTTTTCAGGCGACTAGTACCTATCTCAGGAAAAAATTTCACACAAGTCCCCACTTCTCCTCTACTTGCTTCCCTTGTCTTTTCATTGTCTTTACTTTTTAAGATTAAGCCATGCGTAATAATTGAAAATCATACAAAATCATGTATTTTTGTTTTGAAAATTTGATGGCTTAGAAGTATTATAGATGCTTCAATTAAATACTGCGTGTAGAACATATCTTGGCCCTTAAAAATATCGGTCATTTTTTTATAAATTTTTTAATAAACCTAGAAAAAATAAAGTATTAGGTCTATAAAAAAACACTTTCAAGTGCAAACTCTCCCACTTATAAATTTTATTGTTTACTGTTTGTAGCAAATTTAGTTTCTATTATGATAATCGCAAAAAATTACATTTACGCCCGATATTCACAAAATAAAATAAAATATGCATATTCGAGTTGTTATTTCACAATACGGCCGGCAGTCGACGAATTTGGATTTTCAAAATGAGCCTTATGTCGTCTACCTAAGGACTAATGGCTTGCCACACCCCACTTTCTTTCAGTACTGCCCCGGGCGGAGCGGGGAACAGACGTATAGACTCCACGTCGCTTGGTTCCGTGAAATCAATTTTAAATTTGCGTTTTATTAGTATAATCAATGCGTTGAAAAGGATTTAATGTTTTTTACAGGCCTTTACGAAATCAACCTGTAAAAAAAAACTCAAATACCTTTTCCAACCTTTCCAAAAGCTTTTTCTCAAGTATTTTTAAACTCCTCCCACAAAGGGGCGTGAATTCCGATTTCGATTTTTCCCTGGACTATTGGATCACCTTAATCTATGTGATATATTATTTTCTTTTCCTCCAACTAGATTATAAACTTATATCACTACCCTTCCCGCTTTTCTACCCTCAACTCCTGCGGTGATCTTTTTATTATTACCTTCTGTTTTTTTTTTTTTATGTACGTGCTCCTAGGGAAAATATAAAAAAATGAAGAAAGGAAAGGGAAATAAATACATTCGGGTATCAACCATTTTCGAAAATATGACATGAACTAAAATTGTGAATTTGACTGGCCTAAAACAGGATCCATTCATAGTTGGCTAGTCAAAGTTTCCGAAAATGTTGTATTGTATATTGTGAGAAAAAAAAAATAAATAAAAAAAAATCGTTAGGTATGCTCCGAAAATTATTAAAAACACGTTTTTTCAGTTATTTTACAAGTTATATGTATGAAAAATTTCACAGTGTTTCTTTAAATGCCGTTTTAGACAACCCCCACGAAATTTTTGCTTTATTTAAACGAGTCGTGTTTTATTAAACATTTTTACAATTTTCACTTATATTGTAGATTTTAACATAAGCGCGCTCTCTCTAACATTCGTATTTACATATCTCTCCGTCTTCTTCTTTTTGGAACAAAGGAAACTATGCATATGCCTATGCATGCTGTCACACGATGTCATGGCCAAAGGTCATGTCACCTTTTCAGTGTATGGGGTCGGAAAATGAAAGCTGGTAAATCTAATGACAACACAGACAGATTTGAAATTTAATTCAGACATTTATTTGCTGGAAAGCACATGCTCTTGCAAAGTTCGTAAGAATTATCAAATTATCAGAATCTTGATGAAGCTAAATATTTAAAAGTTAAGCAATTAAAAATCAAGATGCCTCTTAAGGGTCCACTATTCGAATTTCGCCCGATTTCTTACATATCTCCCTTAAACATTTGAAGTTTTTAAGCTCTTAAAAAATATATGTTATTTTTGAAGATAATATCTAGATACGTTCCACGCCGAAACGCAAATTATATGAAATTTCCTCGATAGAAAAAAATCGCCAAGTATGCTCCGAAAATTATTTAAAACAAGTCTATTTCTATTATTTTACAAGTTATATTTGTGAAAAAATTCACAATGTTTCTTTAAATGATACTTAAGATAACGTTCCACGAGATTTTTGCTCTATTTTAAACGAGTCATGTTTTATTAAGCTTTTTCGCAATTTTTGCTGCGATTTCATCACTTAAAATATTAGCGCGCTCTGTCCAACATTCGTAATTACACATCTCTCCATCTTCTTCTTTTTCAGCCGAGTAGCGCCGCCTTTAATCTAAAGCTGATTTGGCGAGACTTCCGCCAACAAAGAACGCGGCCCGCCAGCATCTCAAAAAGACGAACCTCCAAATTCAAACGTGAATTTGAATTTCCCTCAATTTCAAATTAATAAAACCTGCAAAAATTCAGCTTTCCCCTAATTTGTTCCAGTTCCATTGACTGGGCTAATATTTAGAATACTTTTTTAAAAATATATTTTTATAAATTATCATGTAAGACGGTACAATTTACAAACACACCATTTAACAAAAAAAAGTAAGTCATTACAGTGGCGGACTAAGGGGGTGGGCGGCCCGCCCCGGGATATACGACAACACTGAGCGAGTTTACTAACAGATAGTGAATTTCCCAGATAGTAGTAGCTTGTAAACTCGCTCAATGTCATCGAGGCTTTAGATGTCGAAATTCCCCTACTTGGTGCCATTGACACTGGATTTTCGAGCAGTTTAAGAATTGGTGCATGCAAATCGGATGTATAGTTTGTTTAATATGTTGTCAACCAGGTTGAAAAACGTGTTAAAAAGTTTAGAGAAAAACGCATTCAAAGTTTTGCTGAAGGATAATCCAACAAACTGTTTCAAACGGTTTCACATAAAATGCTGTATCTCCGCCAATTTTCCGATTTTTAAAAAAAATATTTGGTGAGAGCATTCTTAACAAGTGCATCTTTTAGAAAATGAAATATTTTTTTGTTTTTGTTTTCAGTATCCTGGTGCCTTAAAGTCTTGTTTAGGATTTGATCAAGGGAACATGGAGGCGTTTGCCCCCCCCCCCCCAGGACCAGAGGCCCGTGTGAACTAAATAAAAAGCTTGTAAAATTACATCAACTTCTTATTAAGAATGTTGGACAGAGCGCGCTAATATTTTACGTGATAAAATTGAAGCGAAAAATACGAAAAAGCTTAATAAAACATGACTCGTTTAAAATAGAGCAAAAATCTCGTGGAACATTGTGAATTTTTTCACAAATATAACTTGTAAAATAATAGAAATAAACTTGTTTTAAATTAAAAAAAAGTGTTTATCTGCGTTTCGGCGTGGTACGTATCTAGATATTATCTTCAAAAATAACATATATTTTTTTAAGAGCTTAAAAACTTCAAATGCTTAAGGGAGATATTACGTAAGAAATCGGTCGAAATTCGGATATCGGCGGCTAAACTAGGGGGGGGGGGGGGGGGGGGGGGGGGGTCTCATTCGGCTTTGCCGCCCCGGGCCTCTGACGGGCTTAGTCCGCCACTGAGTCATTAAGAAAATAATATCAGCCAGCACACAAGGCCGGCATTTCAAGGGTTCATTAAATGGTTTGATAAAAATTCAAATTAAAACAGATTCATTACAGGTGATAGCAAAATGATAACAAAAAAATCACATCTCTTGTATTTTGCAATCTTGATAGATAATAATGTTATTATAGGTTTTTCCACCAGTTAAATGATAATACAAAACAGCAGAGACTCGATCTGATGATTATTTTAATGGATGCGTTTTGCAGGTGTTTCAACAAAAAAAAAATTAAATACATTTTAAATGAAGAATTTTTTTCTGATTATTGACAATTTCTTAATTACTTTAAACTTTAAACATTTTTCCAGATTTTGTTTGTGTTTCCCGCTAAAATAAATAAAGCCCAAGGTACAGCAGACAAGGGCGTATGTAATACGGGAAAACATTAAAAAGACTAACTTGTATCCGATACAGGGGCGTAGCTACCGCCGTATCAGCCGTATCAATGATACGGGACCCCCGGGTTTTGGTTTCTTTTGTGAGAAATCTTTACCCTTCATTTGGGCCCACCAACTAATTTTGAAACAGGGCCCCTCCTAGGCACGCTGCGCCACTGATCCGATCCTAATATCACAAAAAATGATCATTTAATTGATTGAAGACATGCGAAATAATGCAAAATCTTACAAAATCTGTGTTTTTGTTTTGAAAATTTGATCGCTTAGAAGTATTATAGACGCTTCAATTAAATACTGCTTGTAGAACACATCTTGGCCCTTAAAAATATCGGTTATTTTTTTGTAAGTCTAATAAGCCTAGAAAAAATAAAGTATTAGGTCTATAAAAAAACACTTTCAAGCGAAAACTCTTCTACTTATAAACTCCTTTTCGGATATGGTTTTATTGTTTAATGTGGCAAATTCGGTTTCTTTTATAACAATCGCAAAAAAAGATATTTTTGTTTCAACGAACATCACAAAATAAAATAAAATATGCTTTTTCTCGTTGTTATTTTGGACATCAATCAATACGGCCCGCACTCTACGAATTTGGATTTTTAAAGTGAACCTTATGCCATCGGCACAAGAACCATGCACTTGGCAAAGCCATTTCGTATCAGTTACGCCCCGCCTGCGAAGGGCAATAGACGTCCTAGACTCCGCGTCGCTTGGTTCCGTGAAATCAATTTTAAATTTCCTTGTTATTACAATAAACAATGCGTAAAAAAGGATTTAATGTTTTTTACAGGCCGTTACGAAATCAACCTATAAAAAAAATTTCTCAAGTACCCTTTCCAACCTATCTCCCGCGCTTCATCTTACCTTACTTCTACGGGCGCCAATAGAAATATCTATATCGATCACGGAAATTTTAAATGCTGTAAAGAACAAAATGTTAAGTGTTCAGGAGAGCGAAAAGAAAGATTTTTAGTTTTTCAAAATTCATATCTCTTGTTTTTGTAGGCCTACTTTTTTGAATTTTTCATTATAAAGATCAGATTGTTGATCAGATCCTCCAGAATACTTAACATATTTTGTAAATTTCTTTAACGGCCATATTTCAGAAAAAAAATCCTCTTAAAACGCATGTCTTAAAAGATGCACTTATTTTCGAGAAAAATTAAAAAAAAACATATTCAAGTAATTTTAGGATTTATTTTCCTTTACGGCCTACCAAATTTCCGCTATCGACATGGAATGAAGCGCTCTCAGTAGGTGTAGGTATTCCTCGCGGTTCCATGGCTGTTGATACCCCGACAGTTGCCCCCCGGCGTACTTATATACAATATGCAGTCGGTTTAGGGAAAATACGGTATAGGTACCTATATCCATCCATACTAATATTATAAATGCGAAACTGCTCGAGTTCGTTTATGACCTTTTCACGCATAACACAATATAAAGACTTTAATAATTCTTTCACCAATATAAAGCTAAATTATATGCGCAGACTACAGGTTGTATATGATGGTAAGCTCTGGCGTTATGAAATTATAAATATTAATATATTATATTTGTTATACGATTTCTGTCGCTAACAAAAGCGAGTTTTTGCTAATGTCAGAAAAAAATCTTTTCTATGGAAACAATGTTGATATATTTTTGGGCTCTATGCTGGTAGGTACTCAGTCAACTGGTCAGCTACTACTGCAGAAAATTCAAATATTAGAATTCTTTTTTTTTTTTGGACAAGCTTGGATTAAATGTCAGATTTGAGTTCCTATATTAAAAATATAATTCGTAACGATTATAAAGACTGAATGATAAATAGTGTAATTTTTTAATTATAATAACAAACTTCCAAATATTTAATTAAAAATAAACATCCGAAATTTTTGTGAGCGCATAAATTCCGAACGAATTAAAAAAATTGGATAATTCTTTTTTTCTTTGAGCTATAGCTTTATGAAATTTAGGTGGCAGGCGAGATGTTTGAAAACTGAATGTAAGGGAATGAATGTATGGAATGCGGGAGGGGGTGGGGGTGAGGAGAAGGGGGGATAATTGATAAGTTCAACCGCTACAGTAATTTCCCGTAATACCATGCGAGCGAAGCCGCGGGGAAAAGCTAGTACAAAATATAACTAAGTGACTAACAAAGTATACCTATATATTTTCATTCAAATGCATCAAGGAAATTCTACTTGTCTGTAAACCGTGTACACTAGCGCGTAAGTACAAAAAATCGATACTGTGTGTAAATTCGTCTGGTATTCGTACCAACTTTTTATTAAGTGTATTTTTAAGTCAATTTTACGTTTAAAGTTGGTAAATAATGCACAAAAAATTATAATTTTATAGTAAACATCATTTCGGGGGCCAATTGTCGGCGGATCAACTGTCGTGTCACCATTCCTTGCCGACCCATGGAGTGGTCATGAATTTCCCAATCAAACATTGTAAGACCGGTTACAGGTGGTTCATGTGGTCTCATTTTATGAACAAAGTCCTAAAATAAAAATTATCAGTTATTGTTGCCACAATGGGGGTGATAAGATCGCAAAATATTATTAAGAATTTTAAATAAGTACCTACGTACAAAAGAATTTGGTAGGTACAATAATGTTTGGTATTGGTTCCAAAATCCAGAGTTTAAAAACTTGAAAAAATTGCAACGCATTAAATAATTTTTTTTTTAAGCTAGCGACAGATACCACTAATTCTAAGATCTAATCAGATTAAACAATACATTAAATCAAAACATTTCGACGTTATCTGTTAAGCTGTGCAATGTCATCAATGTAATCTCACGAAACTTCACATCATCATCATCATCAGTTTAAAGTGGAAGATCGTGCGTACATGACCGGTTGGTTTAATATCATTGTTTTAGCGATTATTTAAACACAATAATTAACTAACTCGCCACCCGGTCAGGCGATGTTGTGACGTAGGGATAGGGTTGTAAGAAGTCGAATTGGGTTGTTTTGTTGTTGAAGAGGCCTGGATAAATCGATAACGCCGCGCCAGCCCATGATAGAAACGAGTCCTGAAAAAATACTTTTCAAGATTCCTCACGCTGAGATAAACTCTAAATAGCTCTTCAATACTTTCGCAGATTAGGTATATCGCAGTGATTTATAGAGTTAGATATCTAAGTACTGAATTACCTGTAACTTTTCATTTTAGATGTTCAAGTGGGGAACCAGTCAGTTTTTCCCATGGTTCTTAGAAAATGTATCGAGTTGTTACTTCCTTGAATTCATTTATGTCAGCCGTAAGTGCCATATTTATTTTTTCATCAATAACTTCTTCCAGACACAATGCACGTGAGCCATTCTCAACTAGAAAGTAAGTTTTAATTGTTTAGAAAAATTATGAAGTTAAATTGCGGTTTTTTCAACGTTTGCGGTTTGTGTATTTCTAATGATATTTAATTTATTTTAAATTTTTAAGAAAAAAAACAACACACGACGTAAAAGACTTACTTATTTTTCTAGTAATATTTCGAGAAAAATGACAAATTTAACTCATTTTTGGATTTATTGTCCTTTGCAGTATTTCAAATTTCCGTGATCGAAAATTCGTCAATTGCTTAAAATGGTTTGCCAGATAAATAAATCTGTTTAGATATTATCTGTCTATGAATTAAAAGTCATTAACCGATATAATTATTGTTTGGTTGAAAGGGAAACATTATTTTAGGAACTAGGACAAATGTTCAACTCTTTTGAGGATTAGAGCTACTTTTTACTTTAATCTTCATGTGGCTCAGCTTCCAACAAGAATCTCATAAGATTTTTTTGCTGATATTTCTGAAGTGAAAACTTCTTTAGCATCGTTGTGATTTGAAACTCTATGAGTTACATACATCTATAGGATTTAGCATGCGAGAGAATGAGATAGCAATAAAATATTAATTTAATTTACGGGTAGGTACTCGGTTCCAATATAATACGATAATTCCACAGTCTCACGCAATTCTCCTTCGGTGTAGTGGTAAAAAGCACCTGACAAACCTTTGCAAACATTTAGCCGACCAAGGATCGAATCCTACGAAATCAAAAAAATAAAATATTTTTATTTTTGTAAAATCAATATCCAATCTTCAAACCACTCCAGAATGAACAGGCAAAAGAAAACACAAAAGAAAGCGACATCTAGCGAAACCACAAATACAAAAAGATGACCAAATGTATAGGAAAAGGTGCACTGGGATTCGATGACAAAAATATGGAAAAAAATCATCCTTCACATTGATAAAAAAAGTGCTTCATTCCCCACTCATGTCTAATTTTCTGACGGTTTTGATTCTACCGCGTGTGAATTGCACTCTTACATTTTTATGAAAGCAGAGACAGTTTATGAATAATTTTGGTAAGCACTTAGGCCGTAAGCCCATTGTGCTATCTCCTATTTTACCTCATTCCTTTAGCATAACCCGATTACAAATCATTCCTTTAGCAATAACCCAGTCCCTTCTATAAACTTCACCACGGTTGTCATTGGGTATGTGGCTATGTCTTCTGGTTCCACAATGTGTCTTCCCAGTTCCCCTTCCTAGTCCCCATCAGGGCGGGACATTGGCACCGTAGGTAAATTGTAGTCTATTCCTCCTTTTCACATTTCCTGCATCTGTTCCCACTCCTTTAGTAGTCCTACCAGTTCCCTCAGTGGGTTTCTGTCCATACGAGTAGATGCCTGGTTCATCTGGGGTCTGGTCCTTTTTTGAGTACTTTGGATTGCCTCATTCCGGGTGTTCTCTCTCATTCCTTTCAGGGCTGGGATTTGACCCACCTCCCAAAATGTAATTTTGTTTTGCAAGCTGCTACTCCTACAGCCGGTTCGGAACCCTCGAGTGGTGCTTTCGCCCGCCCTTGCTAATTCGTCAACCCTCAATACCTTTATGTCCCGGTACCCAGATCAGGGTTATTTTATTCATGGTAGCAAGTTCTTTAAGAATAGTTCTACATTCCATCTGGAGTCTGGAGTCGCATCTGTTATTTTCCAGTGCCATTAGGGCTGCTTGGCTATCAAAACATACATTCTTATTCCTGTACCCGATACGTACATTCCCCTGTGAGCAGGCCAAGATGGCTTCCATCTCAGCTTGAAACACAGTGTAGTGTGTTCCTAAAGGTATACTGACCCTCAAGAGGGTGATGAGATGATCTCTGCAGACAGATCACGGCCCCTATTACTTCCTCCATCTTGGAACCATCTGTGAACCAAATTAGTTCCTGTTTGGAGGTTGAACCTGGAGCAGGGTCCCGTTCCTCCCTTGTAGGATATCACACCAAACTTTTGTCTGAAGAAGTATTCCCTTTTTGCCACCCTGATTCATTCCAGCTTGCAGATTAATTATCCTCAGCCTTGTTCCGATCTCCGCATGACTGTTTTTGGGCAACTCACCTCTCCATTGACCTTTGCATTATAACCTGTAGGCAGGGCTGGGCAAAACACATGCTTTGCTGTAATTAAAATACAAATTACAAAATACTTTTTCGCATGTATTTAAAACACGAAATACAAAATACTTTCACATTGTGTATTTGAAATACAAAATACAGTATTTTAACCATTTTTTTTTCAAATACAAAATACAAACGACAAGATACATTTGCTTTTGGTAGAACCTTTGGTTGCAATAAATTGTCGTAACTGCCCTTATCTAAGGGTGCGTTTTCATAGAAGCAAAGCTGAGCAGAGTGATACAGAGACATGCAAAAATTGACCAATCATATTGCTCAGAAGACACATCTCATCTCCGCTCCACTTGTAAAGTTTTGTGGTTTCGACAGAATTTGATCATCCATTATCAATTACCAATTAACTCATGTCTTCATGAATAAATACCGCGAAACAATGAAAATGACAATTGACAAAATACTTGCTTTGACGTGCAGTGTTGCCAACTCTAAATATTATCATATATTGCTCTGGATTCTAGCATTTTAGTTTATGTATTTTATTATTTTTCATGATTTTTATTAAAATCGCTAAATGTATTTGAAAATGTATTTTGAAGCCATAAGTATTTGAAATACAAATTACAAAATACCCCAGCATCAGGTAATTGAAATACCAATTACAAGATACATTTTTAGGAAGTAATTGAAATACAAATACAAAATACGTATATGTATTTCAAATTTACAAACACAGGCCAACGGAAGAAATAAAACAGCATTCACAATTATCTAAGTTCATTTTTTAATACACGTAAGATTACACATACCTTAATTTATAACTATTTTTTGTTATATATTTATAATATATATTCGTATTTAACATACACTCAGTGGTCTATAAATAATTGTGACACAAATTCATATTATGGATAACATTTTAAAGATCTTTAACACATCACGCTTATTAACACCCAATTGTAGTGACACTCATCAAGAGATTCCTTAGTATACCGATGGACTCATGTCCTTCACAACTGCACTGATGATGTGTAGTCAGACTATGAAATTACACAAACCCTCCGCAAGTGCGCCACATGGAAACAAGCAGACTTTGCATGGCACGGGCACGGGCGTCGGAGGGGTCCCTAGTCCGTACTTCGTCGTTCCAATGTTACTAAATAAATATACGTACATTCAACTTGTAATGTGTGACTGTTAATAAAGCAATTTGTTATTGTAAATTAGAGTGATTAAATAAATATTACGCACTTTAAATGTACAAGATAACAACTTCTTGAAAATGTACAGCAAACGCAAAGCCAAAGTGACCGACAAAAGGAATACTTAACATTGTCATGGATAAATTCAGGCATGACACAAATGTTTTTTTTCTCAAAGACATCAAGACCTTCAATGATAGTTTACAAGCAATAATTTTTTTGTAAAGTTAAATTTTATTTCAATACGGTAAAAGTTATTTTCAAATATGTTCAAAACGGGGAAGGCATTATGGTATCCCTCTTGGTATTATTAAATGGATACATAAATCTTGAAATAACATGGTTGAAATGTTATGGTAAGTTTAAGTAATTGCACATGATTTTAATAATTGAGTTCAAACAAGAAATGTCACTTTTAATTATTTTCAAAATCTGTAATGAATTTATGTTTAGTTCGTAGATTTTAATTGCATTTTGGATTTGCGTTTCCATGCTACTAATAATTTTCAAGACAAGAAATGCATTGATATAAGAAAAATTCAAACAAAACAATAAATTACCTATTACATGATTCAAGTGATAAGAGGAGTTTTTTGGCACAAATTTATAACAATAACCATCAACAGAGACAATATATAAAAATAACATGTTTAGTTTTACATTAAAAACTTGATCTAGGCTGTGGTAAATGATAACAACACAATAATGTACAAGAGAACCGTAAACTGGCAACTGTAGTGAACTGTTGGTGAATTTTTACAACACACGCAACTAGAAGATTCACATAAAATCAACAAAATAACAAGTAACATTCGGTGATTCATATTATCTACTCGATTAAGTTTGTGCAAAGTTCTACGGTATTCAGCAAAATTGTGTTACTTTTATAATGTGGCTTATTAAATTTGTGTCTTGTTCTAAACTTGAGATTCAAATCAATGAAATATCTATGACTTATTGTTTGAAACATTGACATTCTTTAGCGAATCTTTTTGTGCGATTTCATGCGTGTTCCATACGTTCGAATTGGCAACCATCTTACTTTGAAAACATTCAGGGTGATATATAATATATACGCTATTAATCTAATCATTTCTTTTTTAAAAAATAAAATAACAACTGTAAATAATTCCTAGAGAGGGAAAGACAATAATTAGTTTTGAACTACAACACCTCTCTATGCAATTTTTATTGTTTTCCATTAGTTGGACTGACAGCAGCGCCAGTTGTGGATGCACGTTATCACCAAAAACGGTTCCACGAAGAAAGTGTGACCGCTAGCGCCGGGATTCACCAAATGCATTATTTAACAGTATCTATAACTCGTACATACATAATATATCATATATGTATATATATTTATATCACTATCACGCACACAGATGCAAAATGATCATTCATTGCTGAAATAAATTTTAAAATATTATTCTAATTAAATTCTGCCAGATTACAACACTACAGTAATTTAGCATTTTACTGCTAATGGTGCCCACTGCACACTGTACGCTGGCCATGACCTTAACGCTTAAAGTTCCACCCGCCTCATGCCGCGCTCACGTACAGTTACAGCCGACTACCACAGTACAGTATTACATTACAGGACTGCTTTACATCTGTTCCTATGATAAAACAATACGGAGTATAGCTAATTTACTGCAGATAAATGGGTAGTTTCATCCTTTCAATCAAAGCATTCACTTTTAACTAAATTATAGCCGCTTTTGTTGATTTCTAATCACAAAGATCCCTCGAAATCCTTCACAATGTTATGCAGTTAAAAGTGACGCATGATCAATTTAAATATAAATGCAGAAAGAAAATGAATCGATGACTAAGTGTAGGAATTGATTGCAAAAAGATAATTGGAGTTGCGTGATATACAGATTTTGCGGACTTGTGTTTTGAGAATTGTATATCCAATAGATAGAATACAAGATCTCTGCCCCAGTCATGTGCCGAGTGGTCAAGCATTATTTTATAATAGTACATAGTTGTACGTACGCAGGATAAATTATTAGTGCAAATGACCGTACGCTATAATGTGTAGTGTAGAAGCGTAGAATAAAGAAGAACACTAGAAATGCCTTCCATATAGATTTAAATTGAAGAATGTCGCCACTGACGTATCTTTTGATTCTACGCTCTGTCGCTCTTACACTTGCCTGACATTGTATATCGCCGTCCTTTTTCCAACTTGGCATTTCTAGTGACCTTCTTTATGCTAGGTAGAGAAGCCACTAGTGAGAATATAAACATTATATATTTGATAAGGGACAAATGAATAATTATAGGCAATAGCGGTTAGTTGGTTGGTTTGTACTAGGCAGTGTTAAACACCGTAGACGGCGGATGCAGATGCAGACGGATGGGCGGATGGCTCTGCCTGCTCGCTAAGGTACCGCTACTGCATAAGGCATGTTAGCAGCTTGACCTACAAGTGTTTAACACTCTATGACGCTACCTCTCCGTTGCGGACTATCTCACTGGAACCGTGACAATAGTTTGCCTAAGCAACAGTGACACAAATTCAGCGGCAATATTTAATATCTAATATAATTAATATTTTGTTTTGGAAACATCAACATTTCTTTATAAATAGGTATCCATAATTTCATTACTCTTAATATAAATATATTTGGTTAACTTAAAATGTTAAACATTACAATTCTCGTATTATGTTACATTTTATAATGTTTTTATAGACAAAAGCACATATCTCTCTTTATCTCAATTGCAAAAACAAGCTTCATTGTGTTAGAACCGTACATATATGCACAAGTCAGTGAATACACTAACACTATTGAAGAAGCCTCGGAATCGTGGGTAGTTACTGCGAAATACCCAACATTCGCAATACGTATTACATATATCGTGGACACACAAACAAGTTTAACACGGAACATCCAACTATTCAATTGAGGACAACGCCCAACAAAGCATCAAGCGTTCCTTCCGTTCAATCCGTGCCCAAACTAATACATACCACACCATGCCGTGGTCAACTATTGCGTCTACTTGTGATGTTTGTTGCAACTAAATAAATACACCGCTTTCTATCAATATGAAAGAAACAGACCTGGCATCCATTAAATGGAAATTCCTAGATTGACACTCGCCGGCATTCACCGCGGCGAATGAGGCAAATAAAGGTCGCCTAGAGCTAAATATGTACCGTACGAAGGGAGCTTGGAGCCAAATCATTGTGAACGCTTCAGCTAACAAAGTGTACTCTAACCTAGAACCAGTGGAAAGCTATTCCGTTGCGCATCCTCAAATGGATTCAAAATATATCTTTAGTTCATTTATTTGATAGTTGGGTGCGCCATTTGCTTTTCTACATACAAGAAAACATCTAAAGCATCGTTAACAATAAACACCTAATATTATTTGATAAGGGATTTGTGAGAATTATTTGATAAAAAGGTATCCATATATGGCACTAAATGACTGAAATTAAATAATTTTTTAAAATATTGGCAAACCTACAACGAATTCAAAACTATTCAGAATATTCTAACGAGGAACTAAATAATTGTGTAAACATCTTCACTGCACGTACGGCGGTAAAAGCCCTAACAAGCAATGCTTTTTGTTCATTACAAATTACCATTTTAAGTATAGATAATTTAATAATAGATGAATATTCCTAATTCAGAGATAAATTCAATACGGACTTCAACATCTGTCCACTGAAATGTCCTAGGCCAAACATTGGTGATGATTATTCAAAGACATTAAATACAAATTCTGAATATCACAATATTAACAACTAATAAAGAACTTGTTAGGTGGGACAACAGAACACCTAAGCAATAAACAAAATACTAATACTCAACTTGCGTACAGGTATTTGTGGCCATTTTAGTGAGTGGTTATTGGAGCGTTATTCTTTTCACAGAAGGTCCTACGCTAGTCTGAACTGAGTGGAATTACGGCTGCAATCACGCTCATGTAGTTTTAGTGAGAAGATTTGGTGACAATCTTTCCGGGCCTTAATTTTGACAATCAGCTCTTTACGCTTATGCAAAAATCACAAGCTTAATTGTGTTTCTTTTTACATTAACTCCACACAGGAGGCCACTGGGAAAAATAATTTCTCTGATGGCTTATGTCATCAGATGCTGTGTGGAGCGTTTTTTTTTTTAGAAGAGGAAGGAATGAACATTGGTCTTGAAGAGACCCATGGAAGCACTGAAGCAAATTGGTCCACAGCCGAGCCATTGAACTCGAGAATGAGTCAAAGAAGCGATCTGTTCTCATGTGACAAATGTGAACTGCGTACATATGTTGGGCGCACTGTGGCGTGTTTCCCGAATATGCACCGGTGCCGAGGGGATCAATGACGCTAGTTCTTCGGAGCATTTCCCATTTAAAATACTGTTAGAACAAGGATAGCATTCCCACCCGAAGCCTGCAAAAATTGCAAACCGATTGTGGAGATGGGAGAATCTATCAAACAGACCGTCCATTTCTGCAGAGTTATTTTCCAGACTCCAGAGGTGGCTGTGGATTAGTATCAGGAAAAATCGTTGAATAAACGTACATTCAGAGACTTGGCGTTTAACCAATACCCCTTTCAACGCAAACTATCCAGTCACGCGGCAAGTTTTGAAAAGTGCTTTAGTGAAACTTCATGGATCACATAAGCAATACTCGCTGAGATCAAGTTCTGAAATCCAGTTCCAGAACATCCCGTCTCCCGTGTCACCTAATCTCCTCACATAAAATAGAACGTGTGATTTTCTGAACACTCAAGGTCCATTACTTCAGACATACTAAATGTACCAACTCAAGATCCTTCCGTTACATAGTACTTATTTACTTACAAGTTGAGAGAAAAAAGAAAAAAGCACTGCATATTATTATTAAAACCAGAACATCAATTTTTTTTGATGAACAAGATTCTTCGGCATTTTAGTGAAAAATATTTATAACAAAAGTTAATATATCACTAAAAACATATATATAGTATAGTGATGATTTAAATAGCTAATCGAAGAAACAAATTACAATATTGCACAGTTTTGCCACCCAAAAGAAAATAAGTTTTCAAATATTTTATATATATAGGAGCGATTACGCCTTTGTGACGATTTTACCCAATATTTATCTTATTCAATTAAAAAATGATTAACTAAACATATGTAATTATTCATTAACATATAATTAACTAAACATAGATAATTCTTTGGCTTAATGAAAGTAGTGAAATAAAACTAACGTTTTTTTAACTACAATCTTAATGACTTAGGTTTTAAAATATTAGCATTTGAGATGGCGGTTGGTAGTATTCCAAATAATTATTTTAAGAGAACACCCTAAAATAATTAAAAAAAAATTATATCTGAATATTAAATTATCAGGAAAATCTATATAAATTTCTAACCTATGTAGTAGTACAAATTAATATAATAATTCATAGTTATTTTTTCTATGGTCTTATAACAATCCACCTGTTAAAAAAAATGAGATAAGCAAATACTGAACAAAAGATGTCAATAAAATTTGACATTTTGGTTTAAAAGAATTAAAATCAGATCAGTTGGTGACATAAATATAAATACTTGTGGATCAAACTAATACTTTTAGAGGGTTGTAAAAATAGGAGATTTCAAAATTCATCAAACTAAATAATAATACATCAATTATTATAAAACACCTGAAGCACGTCATCTTCAGAGATAGACGTGGCAGGTAAAGTACAAATAAATTATACAAATCTCAATTGAACAATTTAACATTTCTAGGCGTAAAATATACATTTGTTCTAATTTGATTCAATTCAACAATTTGAAAGTAGCCATGTTGTTCTTCTTTATCTTGAGTCAAAGTTTCGGACAGCCTTGCAGTGCTCATCATCAGGGCTGCGAGTCTGCCGGGAAACTTGACCCAAGAAGTAGAAGTAGACAGCACATGACCCAACAACTCTTCTGAAAATCTGACATCCAATCCCAATTTGAACCTATTTGTATAATAAGAATGGATGAATAGAAAGACAATATATAATATTTATATTGTTAATTAACTACAGCTATAGGATTCCTCTCCACATAAATAGGTTTCTTTGTTCAACTTTACAACTATTTTGACTAGATAAATAAATTGGCATTATGTCACATCTTTCAGAATATTTAGAAAAATCTGCATCAATATAATATAAACTAACAGCGTATGTTTCAGTGAGGATATTACTCTATTGGCAATATAATTGTATCTCTGAACTTATAATTTACTAGATTGAATCTTAAAATATGTTAGCACAAAACCAAATATATATATTTATTTTTTGTGAGTTTAATCACGTTTTAACAACAATTCCGAACAAAACTGCAAGCGACGGCACAATTTAAACAGAATAATAAATTAACATTACAAAAAGTGTTACTATGAGAAATATTTTTTTTTTGTAAAATAAAAATAAATTGCGAATGATTTGGCAAAAACAAGGAGGCTGTGATATAAAATTTCACCTATTTCACTTCCTAAACTTAGTAGGAAGCCTCTAGTTTCTATACGCACTGTTTGCCAGGGAACTTTGATGTTCTGCCATTAATGAACTTGAATGTTAATTTAACGTGAGAGGGAAAAACAGGACGTTGCAACTATTCAAATCTAATTAACGAACTTAGCTAAAGCCATTTCAATTAATATTTTAACTGTGAATGGAGGACTCTCACCAGGGTGGCACTCAAACTTATTGTTGTAAAGAAGGCTTTGATTAGCGATGCCATCTTGATGGATTTTCCGTCATATGTGACGGATTTGGAGTGTCCCGGGACGGGAGAATTTTTTGTCTAACAGAATTTACAGAATGACATATTTCCTGGCGGAAACTAATGAAATAACAAAGAACGTCATTTTATAGGCGAGAAAACGCCAGAAAATAGAAATTTTTATCTTTGAAATTCTCTTTAGACTTCCCACTCCATGAAAATATTCAATAATATGGAATTCTGACCGATGATCTGTTGGGTTTTAGCGGGAACAAAAAATCCAAGATGGCAATACTGGCTCTTTCCTGAGAATCACTTTGTTGAATCTCAGTGATCACCCTGGCTTATGGCAGACCAGCTCCACGTCAATAGCAATCATATAGCGGCTCTAATAGTCCAATACATCTATTAAAATGGCAGAACACCCAAACGCTTCCCCGACTAAAATATGACTTTATAAATAGCATATCTTAGAATAACAAAGTCCTTTTCCCGCAAGTATTGGATCTTTGTAGCCTCTCACCCTCGATCACCTCACTTACAATTAATGTGGTAATCATTTGCTATTTAATTCTTTGCATGCAGAATTCGGCCCAGATTAATAATAATAATAAATACACATCATTAAACAATAATTAGAACATATTTCACATAGACCTCCTCTAGTTTCCTCCTTGCATTCTTTGGACACTTCTGCAACAAACTGCCCAAACAAACAAACAAACTCTGGCAATTCTAGTTACTAAATGGGGTTTTTTTCATCCATATTTACAAAAATGGATCTTACTCAACTAGTTTATATTTAAAAAAAAAAAAAAAAGTGAACTTCATTGACTGAATATAATATAATATATCTTTACGTATTCAAAAAAATACTCAAGAAACGATAATACAATAAAGATTCATAAAAAGAAAGATAAATTAAATCTTAACTAATCATCACATTTAAATATAATATGTTTATATTATATTAATCGAGAAAGATCGCAAGAATGGAATAAACAAAGTGTACAAAATACATAGCACATCTCTAGAGAAACAAACAATACACAGTAATACCTAGGTCTGAGATTACCATCAAATAATAATATTCTTCAATGTTACAATAATTAATCTCCCACAAATAAACAATACTGTCTTATTACCAAAACACCAAATCAACGGAGATCGGAAAGACGTATGTAACACGGTTATAAAGATATACGTAGTTCTACAATGAATGCAAACAAGATGTAATATTGAACGTACCATGAACGGGCGAATTCTCTCGATAACTAATTTTTGTCATCCTTAACTTACGTCTTTAGAAAATTTAACGTGAGATTCAATGAATTTAATTTGCATTCATTATTTACTATATTTTTTAAATATGTTGCTTTTTTGGTGGTATGAAGTATTATACACCAAGTTAGTTATTTGTATTAGATTATCTATTGAATTCTGTGGTTTTGGATACGCAGTATTGTTTATTCGCCAATGATTTTATTAGACATTCGTTTAACCGTTCTGCAAAGCGTTCAATTTAAATACATAATAAAATATGTAACTACTTGGCAATTATCACGGAGATATCTCTCCGGAACCTTTGAGACGGTTAAAGCGCGAACGAGCGATGAGTGTCGCTCGTTGGCTCGCTTGGTATTGCGCCGAGTGTACCCAGACCCAGTGCGAAACACGAAGAAGTAAGCTATTAAGTAGAAAGACAGATCCAAGCGTGAGATGGTTTCAGTGGAACTCTCCGGAGGGGCTTAGGCCAGGGGGGCTTTATCGGGCGTGCCCCGGGGGGGACAGAAGTCTTTGTTCACAAACGAAAATCCTTTAAATTCATCCTGCAACACAAAAACATACAAGTCACTTTTGTTCTAGAATCAAAATAGCTAAATGCAGGGAAGCGTTTTCAAAACTCATCTTTTAGATTGTTTAGCAGAAAGGTTTGGCAACGCAACATAATAAGGGCCATCTGTTTCAAAGGTTGCTGGAGTAAAAGAAATTGCTGTTGTTAAATTTCACAAAAATGCATTTTTCAATCAATTTAACTGCTATCAATTTAACTGCCTTTACATCACTTTTTAATTTTTCTTTTACTTTCCGAAAATTGATAGTTACTCTAGAGTTATTCCGCCATTTTGAAATATTTGACAGTTCTGTTCGGTTCTGTTGGAGGAACGGTACGAAATTGCGTACTTCAACATTGATTATTAATCATGATTATTGAAGATGATGATGACAACAATGAATTCCTCATCCAATGTGAATGACAATGAAAACCAAAAACATTTCGATCCCGGGTTAATAATGTGGTTATTTGGGATGTTTCTGAATTTTGCGATGCGAAACAAAATACAGCCAGATATTTTGACAGTTGTTCTGGTTTTCAAAATTAATTTATGGTGTGGCCGCACCAAAAAATAATGCGGTACGTTTTTTTCACACAATTTATAAGAATATTCTACTTTTTAGACGGTCCACACTAAAAACAAGTACTTTAGCAAAAGAACACCTAAAACAGTGCGTGGTTCTATTTAACAGCCTCGCTACTTTAATTGATGGTTAGAATTTTAATTTTGGTCTCGATTTAGCTTTCTATTGAAACAGACGGCCCTAAGAAAGCAAAATATAAATACCTGGTTAATGCAGCGCAACACATCAGCGGAGACGGGTGTCAGGACTGGTTCCTCCTTGGTGAATTCTGCATCGAAGTTCAATGCATCCTTCTTGTTTTTCTGCAAACATTCACATTTACATCAACATCTTGCCAAATAATACAAACAACTTATCATAAGAATAACTAGATTGGCAAAGAATCAGAAATTAATTTAAATTGAAAAATGGATCACTATAATTTTATAGTTGGGCTCTGTAGATGTTAGAAACAAAGTAAATGAGCCATCATAAACCGTGCAAATAATGCATGTTGCTAACATCGTTCACCCACTCTGTTACAGATCCATCTCCTTTGGTTTATGATAGCTACAAACACCAAACTCATAACTTTCATAGGCTCCGTTATAATTATTCACTTTACTGCTAACACAAACAATATATTAAGTATAGTACGCTTTCAGTAATCCGCTGCTTGATTATCCATTATAATCGGCACTTATTTTTACAAGTTGAAACCACAAAATCACGCTCTTTGAATTATAGATGCATTCGCATGTGAAATTCAATAATTAGCCTTGAATTAGACCAAAGCAGCAAGCTAAGTACACCGGCAGTTTGGGTTAACTTTCTCTTATACGGGTTTGTTCTTCTTTTTAACCTACATAACTTTTACCACTATGTCACATTTCCACAACTATGTCACATTACTATAAATGAACCTCTCTGGATCTCAGAGGGGAAATTGTAGCAAGGCGGGAAGGAGGCCTAAAATGCCTATTGGGGGTGACAAACACAAGCTGCGTGTATACCTATTTTGAATGACAACCCATGTGACAGAAGTGTTGTACGACATGAAAATTGCAGGAGACAAGTTTTTGAGATTTTTAAAAATATTTTATTAAACATCATTAAAAATAATAATCGCTGTTACTTGATAGGTTATACCTTTTGGAGTTTAAAAATAGTTTTATATTTTATATCGTCATATCATTTTTTTGTAACATTATAGAATACACTCAAGTCGAGATGGCAGAAGACAACTGTGATTTGTGTGAAATACACTTCTATCACGAGGAGTTACACCTCTGTCACGTAATTTTACCACAAAAATATATATTTTTTTATAACGCACACGACATATTTTATTAAAACGCACACGACAAAAAGAAGAACGACCCATACATCAAAGCCTTACTAAAAAAACATTGTGAATATTTTATTCAATTGATAAACGACTGTGTATGTGAAAACCTTTCTAATTAGAAACAAAAAATAGTTTATGTAAACATATATACAATTCTAATTCAGCCAAAGGGGATTGTTTATATGTTGTGAACAAGTGTTATTAAAAGTAATTCAACATATTTCAAATATCTGGTATATTTCTTATTTTTGAAAATGTCGTAAAAACACATACCATTTTAGAAACTAGATAAAATTACTTAAATTTTTTATTTGAAATATACTTCGGCATTTAAAAATTGCAATATATTGTAAGCTTCAAACACGAAAAAAGTTGAAAAACAAAACTTACACCTCAAACAAAAAGAAAATGGAATTTTTATAAGGAATTTGCATGAAAACTGTCACTTCGCTTTTTCCTCATGCATACAATAAAAAAATGTTGACAAAGGCGTGGTTGCTGATGGCCGCCTCTCCAGTCAGGTTGGTGCTGCCTCACAGCACTGGCGCGGCGTTTTTCTAAGATATGGCTGTAGGGCTGTAATGGGAAGAATGTGTAACTTACGATCTTCGGTTTGAAGGGCGGGCGCACCTTGCGCTGCTCCAACAGCTCCCACTCCATGTCCCGGAAGAAGGCGTGGTTGCGGATGGCCGCCTCTCCAGTCAGGTTGGTGCCGCCTCCCGCCGCACAGCCCAGACGCCGCGCTGGGTTTTTCGTCATGAAGCCTGAAGAGACCAACAAAACTTACCGTTTAGTGGAGTATTAACAACTACTAGAAGCCATACTATGTCTAATAGTGATACATTCTGGGCAAACACCTTCAAAACCAAGCCATGGACACTTGTATTTCAAATTGAGGTATGTATGTACATATCTGAAATAGTAATTCGAGGGCTTAAAGTCAAATAACATTATCTAAGTTAAGGTCGTAATTCATACCAATAATTTGAGGGCTTTACCCTCAATGGCCTCGGGCCTATTTCATCGTAAGGTCAAAATATTTCCGCTTTGCAATAAAATCGAAATAAATGGAATATTACTGAACAAATCTGAAATCGAATATTTCTGAATGAATCTAAAACTGTTTTTGAAAGGTGATGAAATATGCTTTAAAATTTTATAATTCGAAATAAACATAAAATTTTTTAACTTCCTGACATGCCGCTGGAGGAAACTTGAAAATTTCGCGATGTTTTGACTTTGACGTAATATTTTGTGGGTTTATTTTATGCTTTCATATATAATATTTACCGAAACACGTTCCTTGAACATAAAATACGCCTAAAAACAACATTACTTGCGTTTATTTGACAAATTGATAGGTTTATCGATCTTTTCATGACCCGCAACGCTCACAGCTTGATAGCTCAAACCGCGGGAGAAATGACACTTGAGAAGTCAGTCAAGTGTTTCTTATATCTGTTACGTCAAGAACAAGAATGCCCCAAGCGATTCTGACCTTGTCCTTCATACATTTTCTTTATTCATAAGGTTTAAAATCGCATTTCAAAAAGTTTTTTTTTTTTAATTTCATGCGTGCGCCGGTGCGTAATCGGCAAGACACCGGTTAAATGTAAAAATTTTGTTATCAAAAATAAAATGCCCAAATATTTTAACAGGCAAATATATTATAAACATCATCGTCAACTAACTTTTTTGTCATTTCATATAAAAATATTAATAAAAAATTCCCAAAGTTTCATAATTTTTTCAAAGGTTGGAAATTTGGAATTTATAAAGGTGTACATTTTAATTATTTTGCTTTGCGGTTAACTTTTAATGAACACTCTTTAGATCATATTTCTAACCACGATAGTAAGGGAGACAACAATTTCTATGAGACCTAGGAATTGTTCTGAAAACTGAACAATTTAGCTTGAGGGGTTAAAGTCAAACATTATCTACAAAAAAACATGTCAATACCTACTAATTATAATTGATATGTATTTTAGTAAATAACATAGTTGACTTTAAACCATAAAATCATTATGTTTTTTGTACATAATTTATTTGACTTTAACCAGTTGACAGGTTTTTGTTCACATTTGTTTTGAGGACTAAATTAGAATTGTTTTCATCATAATAAACATTTAGAGCTGACCTTTGAGTATAGATACAGCTTCCTTGGACAGCCAAACGGGGTAGAGGACATCGTCGTGCAGGATGGACTCGAAGAGATCATCTTCATTGTCGGCCTCGAAGGGAGGCTGGCCGGCCATCATCTCGTACATGAGGACTCCCAGCGCCCACCAGTCCACGGAGGGGCCATACTCGAGCTCTTGGAGTATCTGGGAATGAGAACATATATCAATGAGAATATATCACCTTTTGATAGATAACGTCCCGATTTAACCAATCGGGTCTCGACATATTTTGACAAATGTTCTTCTGCTTTGCAATAAAATCCAAGTAAATGGAATATTTCTGGACGTATCCGAGAACTAAAAACTGTTTTTGAAAGGTGATAAAATACGCTTTCAAATTTTATAAGTCAAAATAAACACAAAGTTTCAAAAATGGCTCACCTTACATTTTTGTAACTAAAATTACTGATAACTAAAAAAAAAAAAAAAACATATTTTATTCGACAAATGTATTATTAACATTATTGTCATCTTACTTTTTTGTCATTCCATGTAAAAATTATTAATAAAAAATTCCCAGAGTTCAAAATGTTCAAAGTTAAAGGAAGAGTCAATTTCTCAGTTTTGTAATTATCGTTTCATTAATTATTGCTGCAGAGGAATTGTGATGTGTGGAAATCTCTGATTTTCTGAAAC
Source organism: Glyphotaelius pellucidus (assembly GCA_936435175.1). Taxonomy (NCBI): domain Eukaryota; kingdom Metazoa; phylum Arthropoda; class Insecta; order Trichoptera; family Limnephilidae; genus Glyphotaelius; species Glyphotaelius pellucidus. Next base: position 32,199,497 of record OW386554.1, read on the forward strand.
CGATTTGTGGATCTCTCCATCGTGAACACTGTTTAGTTGGAATAAAGAATTAAAGTGACTAAAGCAACTGTTAAAGTCACAATTTTATGAAAATTAAGCTTAACTCGTCATAAGCCAAGGGAGGAAACCCGTAAATTTCGCAAAGTTTTGACTTTGACATAATATTTTGTTGGTTTATTTTATGCTGTCTTATATTATATTTACCGAAACACATTCCTTGAACAATAAACTATGCATAAAAACAACATTGCTTGCGTTTATTTGACAGGTTTATCGATCTTTTCATGACCTGCGACGCTCACAGTTTCACAGCTCGAATCGCGGGAAAAATGAAAGTCCGAAGTAATGAATGAATTTAATAAAATTTATTCCGAGTGGCTAGGTGTGTTTATGATTTCTGTTACGTCAAGAACCAGAATACCCCAAGCGATTCTGACCTTGTCCTTCATACATTTTCTTTATGCTTAAGGATTAAAATCGCATCCTAAAATTTTTTTTTTAATTTTGTTCTGTGCGCGCCGGCGCGTCTGCGGCACAGCATTGGTTAAACAAGGTGGCGCAAAACTTGTCACCTGATGTCCTTTGCCTGTAATTTTTTTATGAATGAAAAAATTTTGATTCTGCTTTTGTATTGCGTTTATTTGATGTCTTAATTTTCTTCCATTTAGTCGAGAAAATGATATCGGCCAAGTGGCCGCCGCCAGAATTGATTTTAAGAAATTTTATTTTATTAAAAATAAATTAAGTAAATACCTCAGGTGCTATGTAATCTGGAGTACCACAGAAAGTGGTTGTAGTAATCCCATCTGGAAATTAAGAAAAGACACCAAGTGATTATTACTGTTATCATTAAGGCCCATTAACCAGCGGCCGAGAATTCAGATTTGATTATATACCTACGTTCAAGTTAGCAATAAAAATGCTCAAAACAAATGATGATAATATTATTAAAATATATCCTATTTGTAATTATTTTTTGACCATAAGTATTTATAATTTCTCAATAATGTCTAAGCAAAATAAGTGTAAAAACAAACTGAGATACATTAGTTTGTAAGACCTTAAATAAACAGACAAACTGAAGTAATTTCTGAACTGAAGGATTTTTTTATTACGATTTTATTTGAACTAATAATAAAATTAGCAATCGCAGATAATTTATTTTACTGTATGTATATGTACGTGATTTGAAATTTGTGTTGTATAATACAAAATTTTGTTTGAAAATTTAACAAATCTGCCATCAACCAACGGTATAACCTAAATCAATTTATGTTTTTTTTTGTAGAAAAGAAACGATACTTCTAAAAATTGACTTGAAAATTACATATTTCCAGTTGTGTCTGGTTGGACTCTCTTAAGATCAAGGTATGGTATTAACAATACACGAGTAAGCAAACGAGGTACAGAGATGAGTGGAGAGAGGCAATGCATTTGTTTTTGATATACGCTTCTGGGAGGGATTTCCGTTATTGCGATTGTGCATTGTAAGTTCTCAGGTGTTTTTATCTGTGGCCTAAACATAATTTTAGTAGATGCAGTTAATATGTATAAGAAAAACCCACCATGAGAAGAATCTATGAATAGGTACTCTTATTGTATAAAGGTGACTGACCCATGATGCCCTCCTTGCACATGCCGAAGTCGGCGAGCTTGCAGTGACCCTCGTTGTCCAACAGGATGTTGTCCAGCTTCAGGTCTCGGTAGATGACGCCGTGCTTGTGCAAGAACTGCAGCGCCAGGGTCACTTCAGCTGCGTAGAATCTGGAAAACAACAAACAATTACAGTTTGATAAAATATACAAAGAGGCACTGCTGAAAACCAGCTGCATTCTGGGAGAAATCCTGAATTGTAGCTGAGCAGTGATCTTTTTGTCAATAGAATCAATGATATCTAAACAAAATGTATGAAATTGTAAAAATACATTGATAAGTAAATGTTTTTATTAACCTCTCAGGCCTCAACTCAAGTATATTTTGTCAGAAAGTCAAAATGTTTCCGCTCTACAATAAAATCCAAATAAATGGAATATTTCGGAATGTATCCAAAAACTAAAATCTGTTTTTTTAAAGGTGATGAAATACGCTTTAAATTTTTTTATTTCAAAATAAACGTATAATTTTTTTAATTTAATATTTTTTCATGCAAATATAAAAAAGTTTTAAAAATGGCTCAGCTTATGTTTTCTCTAACCAAAATTACTGATAAAAATAAAAAATTGAAACATACACATATATTATTAGACATTATAAACATTATCATAACTCTACTTTTTTTTCATTTTGTGAGAAAATAATTCATAAAAAATTCCCAAAGTTTCTTAATTTTTTTCAAATTGCAGTCTGAAAATTTTGTTTCTTTTAATTATTTTGTGGTGAATTTTAGCTTTTAATATAAAGCTTGGTGCTTTCTTTCTAATACTGTTTAGATCATATTTCTCATTGTGATGGTAAGGGAGACACAACGATTTCAATGAGACCTATACATAAATTGTTCCCAAAAGGGAATAAATTAACCTGAGAGGTTAATTTTATTATTAAATGGCAACACTGATTTTGGAACCCGAATTTAGCAGTTTTTTATTTGAAAACTTCTCCTGGGTTGAAACCAATTAAAGTTTGTAGTGAAACTATAGTAATTCACTTACTTGGCTCTGGGTTCGTCGAACTTCCTGGCACGCTGTATCTGGAACATGAGGTCACCGCCGTTGACGTACTCCATGACGAAGAAGAGACGGTCGCGCGTCTGGAAGCACGAGTGCAGTGCCGTGAGGAAGGGGTGGCGCGCCGCCAGCGCCAGGATGCGCTTCTCCGTCATGGTGCAGTCCACATCGTCGTCCTGGATTATCACATCCTTTTTGAGCACCTTCACCGCATACACCTGCAATAACAACAAACAAATATTCAGTGCACTGTGCTTGGTTTGCGCAGAATGAAATAAGAAAGGCCCCTTTAACCTTTTTTTACAACTCTGGCCTTTTTCAATTCAATTCAATATATTCATTTTAAACTTTACAAAATTAATTTTTCAAATCGTTTGTAAAAAATAGATTAAAAAAACAATAAGTGTCTTACAGATAAATGCGCTCCACTCCACTCACTGTTTTTTGTTTTCGGAAAAAATTATGATAACGAAGGTATTTTATTTTTAAGTTGATGAATAAATCAACTTAACGCGCAATCATGTCACTGCCCCACCATAACACACTCTAGAAATATAAAATATCTCGGCATTGAAATCGATGAAAATCTTCGATGGGACTCTCACATAAATAAAATTATGAAGAAATCCACAAAGCTCATGTACTACTTTAGAAACATATGCAATATACTAAATAAAAATGATCTATATAAAGTCTACTACGCTCTGTGCCAATCATGCATAGAATATGGGATTATTGGATGGGGATCTTCCTCAAACATCCACATGAAGCAGCTCGTCAAATTATTAGATATGCAAAAAGCAATAATAGAAATAATCCTGAAGGTATCTATATTAACCCTATCAAAAGAAAATTTAAAAAAATTCAATGTGTTCAACATTATAAAACTGTACGCAAAAAATGCACTACTTAAATTTAAAGAAAAAAAAGAGTACCTTGATGACCAACACACCTATACTACAAGGAAAAAATCCTCAAATCTACTAAACATTCCAAAATTAAATACATCTTTTGGTCAGAAAAATCATCATTTCCATGCTACAAAATGCTATATAATGCCCTTCCAATTGAAATTAAAAACAACATGGAGATACTAAAGTTCAAAAAAGATATCAAATTATGGCTAACTAAACACGAAGATGAGGAAATCATAAAAATTATAAAGTAACATCAACACAACTTACAGATAAAAAACATTAACACTTTTTAGCTTGTCTATTTCTATTTTGTGGAAACAAACAAACTAGATGAGGAGAATTTATGACCAACACCCATACAACAACCTTCAGTCCGCCTCGGAACAGGAAAACCTAGTGAGGAGGACTGAGAACAAACTACTTCACTCTATATTTTTTAATTTACCTTATATTGTATTTTTACTTTACTTGATATTGTCGTTAAATAAAAAAATAAAAAAAATTTCTATAACGATTTTTATAAAGTGTCTGTTTTGATTTGCCGCCAAAATGACATGTTTGTTTTTATTTGTGGATTCGGCAGAGTTGACATCTCGTTGGGCAACATTGGTGACAGCCGTCTCACCAGCAAGTCTCATTTTCTACATTATAATGACATTGCAGCCGGTTGAAACCGTTTCAGAGTGCACGGTTCTTCAAATCAATAATAATCTTAATTTATAAAAATAGACGATTCTTTGTTTGTCCCTTGTAAGTTTCTTAACCATTCATCCGATTGCGATAAAACTTTGGTGATTTGATATGTGCACGCCCGCGATGGTTTCTATATATAATGGCTGACGTTATGAAATTATTTCCTACACTATTCATCCGATTGCGGTAAAACTTTGGTGAGTTGTTATGCGCATGCCTGCAAAGGTTTCTATACATGTGTCGTTCATTTTAATAGTGGTGGAACTCCTTTTTACGCAATTTTTAAATAACGAGCTTTCTGCATAGTGTAGGAAAAAAAAATACACGCATTCATTCAATGTTTTCTATGTTTAATATTTCTGACAAATCAAAGAAAAATAATTTCTAGTAACTTAATATGAATAGTTGTGATACCATTAACCCTTCGAATAATGAGAAAATAATATCTATGAACTTTTGCCTGTCAAAGTTTGCACGCAAAAATTCTCGGTTCTTCCCATGCATTTCAAATGTTCATTTTTATTGGTTATTTTTTAATCTTTTTGAAAAAAAAAAAATTGTTCTAAAATCTAGATAAAATAATCTTTCCGATGTGCTTAACAAAAATTAAGATTTTTGTTTTAAAATATTAAAATTTTTATACTGAAATGTGAATTAGCTTAAAAATTACGTACCTGGGGTTTCCCCCAAAAAGTACATAAAATAAAAGAAAATTAAAATTTTAAATACAGATTCCTTTTGTTAAGAAAATTTGTAATAAAACTGTCATTTCACTTTTTATCACATTCAAACAATTTTATTTTTAAATTAATTGTTTATTACGTCACACATTGGCGCAAAATAAAATCGTCACTTATGATCGGGTTTGTAAAATATCTGATCAATATAGCTCGTTTATTTCTAAAGCAATAAGAAGCAATATTTCTTTCGCTTTCAAATATAAAAGAAATCACAAATTTTTGCTTGACAGGAAGAGAGATATCTAACTTTTAATGACACTCGGTCGTTCTGGGACAATCTGGGTCTCCTGTTATTATAACGGCATATGATGTTTTGGGACAACTAGGGTCTCCTGTGATTAGACGGGTTAAAACATATTTTTTATGTGAGTACCCCACAAGAGTATCAACTGCTCCATCCAAGGCATCCCCACAGGGTATGTTGTGAGGCTGAAGGTAGGGAAAGTAACTGGCTATCAGATCTGATAATCAAACACGGCTAAAGCCACCTCAAGCTAATGGTTCTGAATGATGGTCTTTTACCGGGGTGGTACTGAAAGCATCTTCCACTCTATATACAAAGTATATACAAACCTCATCGGTGTTCTTCTTCTCAGCCAGCATGACTTTGCCGAAGGAGCCCTTGCCGAGCACCTTGATAAAATGGAAATCGTCCAGCCCCACCTTGTTGGAGCGCCCCGACTCACTGCGCTCCAGGCTGGAGTCACCGCCTGCACAAAACACAACACATCAGCAAACAATTCATACAAACGAGCACTGTCGAATGAGGCACTTGTTTTGCAACACCCAACGGATTAGAGAAAAGGACTTTATTCTCTTCTCTGCTTAACCCCTCAGGCCTATTTTGTTGGGATGTCAAAATATTTCCACTTTGCAATAAAATCCAAATAAATGGAATATTTCTGAATGCATCTGAAAACTAAAAACTGTTTTATAAATATATTCGAAATAAACCTATAATTAAATATAAAATAAACCTATATTTTTTAATTATAAAAATTTTGGAAGCAAACATAAAAAAGTTTTAAAAATGGCAAACCTTACATATGAGGCCCCTAGAAACAAAACGGAAGTGTCCACCACACGTCGAAAATGAGTTGAAAATGCAGTTTTATAGAGAAAGGTTCATTCTTTCTCGATAATATATCTGTTTGTAACATAAATGTCATTAAACCATAGTATTTTGGCTTTAAAGTTTTGTTGTTGTAACAAATACGGAAGTGTCCACCTCCTTCTGAAACAAAAGCGGCAGTTTTTCAAATAGCCAATCAGGACGCTCTATTCATAATGGCCGCCATACTTTAATGCATACAAACTCCTGCGGAATCGTCAATGAATCGTGCATTGATGAGTTATTTTTTGGATTGTAATAACCATTTATTGTTATGGGACGTTACACATTCCAAGAATGGAAACTTTCCCCGATATATTGCCACTGGAATCAGCAAGAAAACGTGTCAGACAACCACAAAAATAGAAGGCAAACATTGCCAAGATATAAAGTTATAGCCATATGTTGTAGGCAAATGCCAAAATATGACATTTTCTAGATATATCTGAATTTGATGACAATTTTTTTTTGTAAGGATCTGGATCGAGTCGGCTAGGCCGTGTATTTTGACAACTAGACCTAAATAAATTATTTAATAAAAATTAATATAATATTTGAAATTAATAACTGATTATTTTAAAAAAATATATATTTGGTAGTATTTTATCACTTTGGCGGTGACTGCAGAAATATTCCTGACTTGAATTTCTACTCTGAATTTCCAAATACTTCGTTTGTACCTCAAGAAGAAGAGGTTATATCCATGTAGAATGTAATGAAGGATCGGCAGAATTCGTGTCAGACTTTTTAATGATTTGGTCAATTTTTGTATTATTTTATAATTTAGTTAACATTTCTATTTCAAAGTGAATGTAATTTCACCATTTAAAAAAAAAAAGTAATATCTATTTCTCGGAATTTATGAATATTTTAAACTTGATAATTCTATTTCTTTAATTTATTCCCCGTCAATATCGGTTCGGCTATCAACAGTGAAACTGAGCTAGGGATATCGATATAATATCATCGGAAGTTACTCCTAACGATCCGATGTTGTAAAGTTATCGATTTCACCATGATAGAACCCCTGGTTGCTACACCTATAGATTGGCAGTTCCTCTTCAAGGAATTGGCAGTTCCTCTTGCCTGCAAGGATGAGTAGGTCAAAGTGTAGCAGAAGTGGTGTCAAAACTCCGGTAGGTGAGGCACGAGAAGAGGAATGAAGATATTAACGAGAGTTGTTACCTTTATCATCTCTCTTATCGTCTTTTTCTTGTTCTACAGAAGTTCCTCCCTCTCCGCCCTCCCCCTGCCCTTGATTCAAGTACTGAAACAAAAACAACACTTATTACTTTCATCTATTAAATATGTATGTACATGTATCGATCGTCTGTTAGTCAGACATCCCCGAAAAATCGAAATTGAGTTGAGCATGCAGTTACATGGAGGCCAGAAAATATAAGAAGACCATGTCCATGTTTACACAAAAATGAGTTAGGTAAGCCAAAAGGCTTTTAACTGTATGCTTTTGGGGAAAAAAAACCATATCCTGTAAGTAAAGGCTATTTTTATATTCCTTTATAACACGTATAAAAAATGTATACTTATTGTAAAAAAACATACATATATTAAATTTAAAAAAAAATTACATTGTAATTGAATATTAACATCCATAATCGTAAGCATTGTAATTGAGCATTAACATCCTGTTGACAAACTGCTTAATTGCAGTTTAACAGGGTTGAACTTTGAAAAACAAAAAAAACTTCTTCAAACACTCACTCTTCAGCATGCTTACTTTAAAACGCCTGATGAAGTAAGCATTGCTTACGAAACTTATCAGTTATTTGAAACAGTAAATGTGGTTAAAACTAAGTCATCTATTGTAATAACAAATTAATTGAAACAAAAATAATTGAAAAATCTTTTTAAATTACATTTGCAGTTGCAAAAGAGAGAAAAGCTTAAATGAGAGTTGAGAATTTATGTAGCAATAATGACCTATCGAATAGAAAGAAAGGGAGATACGGCATGGAAGTGTACGGAAGGTAGAAACAAAGGCAGGGCGCGCTGCATGCAGTAAATTAAAAAAAAACAATTAAAATTACATTTGCAGTTACAAAGGAGAGAAAAGCTTAAATGAGTTGAGAATTTATGTAGCAATAAAGGCCTGTCAAAAGGAAAGAAAGGGAGATAAGGCATGGAAGCGTACGGAAGGCAGAGACAAGGCGGGGCGTCTTTCCAGTTTCTACTATCCATGAGGCTTATAGAAATATGTATGTTCATTTAAATATATAGGTAAAGTATACCTTGGATCGCCGTGGAGTTTGTTTATCCGGAGATATTCCCATGGCGCTAAGTATCTCCGCCATCTGCTTGGTGTTGATGCCGCAATTGTTTGCCACATTTTTCTGACATCTCTTGTGCACGTTCATAGAACAAACTGAAAAACGCAAAGCCAAATTACATAAATAAAGATTCAAATTAAATATAAAGAATGGACCTACATCGAACCTGTCACATTTATTTTTTTTTTGGGAACTATACTATATCTCTCCAGGGTGAATTGCATAAAACAAAAAAAAAAAAAAACTATACTATATTTCTGTCATCTTCAAACATTATAGTAAACCTATAAATTAGTAAACCTGTAAATTAGCCGTAGTTTTCTGTTTTTGTTTCTGTGTTTGTTTGACTTGTTGTATATCTTTTATCTAATGTAATTTTAGTTTTATTGTTTCAAAGTATCTGTCAAATTAAAATTATACTACAAATCATGTAAAAGCCCTTTTTTGGGCTTTAAATAAGTAAATAAATAAAAAGTTATTTAAAAAAATAAAGGTTACCTTCACACTGCAGGCCCTGTTTGATGAGACCGTAGAGTAAACTCCCGCAGTGGTCGCAGAAGGTGAAGCGTTTATACGAGTGGACCACGAAACGATGGGGGATGTTAACGTTGAAGCGCTGCCCGCTGGCCGATATTTGTGACGTCTGTAGGATTACAATAACATTCAGAATCATTTATATTATATAATAACAATATGTGAGTCATTTAATTTCTATATCCACGAAAGAGAAAACCACAAAAAACACATCTCTAGCGTAAATAAATAATTGCATTTTTTTTATATGAATTGAAGTACATAATATAAATTCGAAATATTCATTTTCCAATGTATGTACAGAGGCTTTTGAAACTCAACTGACCTGTCGCGCGAGTTTCTAAACCCACCATCTTGTCAAAATAACTGCTTGTGATTGGTTGAATTCCGATATAGCGGGTTTTGATAGTAACTTCTTGAATGATAAAGCGGGTTTTGTTTCTCACTCGCAGTGTTAACATGGTTATGGTCGTGATAAGGGAGATTTTGAAACTCAATTTAAGGTTCATCTTGTTCCTCGCAAAAATGTGAGCAAGATGTCATACTCAGATCAATTTGGCAAAAAATCGGATATAGCGGGTATTGAAATTATAGGACTCATATATTATATTAAGATCATTGGTTAACACAGCCAAAAGATTGAAAGATATCAATTAGTCAATCAGAGCAGTTGGGACTCTATTCACACATTTTCATATATCCCAAATTGGGGGGCAGATAGGGGTACTGCCGCCTCGGGAACGTTGTAAGGGTAATAAACCATTTATTGGATAACCAACACCTCTCTTATAGGTCACCCCAAGTGGTTCGCTATGTTTAGTGACTTATCAGAGGTTCGTAGGATGAGGTTTATTATCTTTGAAGCGGATGCTTCTGCCCACCAACCTCTTAACCCCTTAAACTCTAAAAATGGACTCTCTCGACCCATCACCTTGCATAGCTGTGGGAGGATTCATAAGTCCATCACTCCTGAATATTGATCCCCGGATTCCCACCAACCCCTCGTATCTTATTCCTTCCCAGAACTTTCTCTCCATCTTTTCCTTTAAAAGAACCTCCACACAGCATCCTCAAAGATGACACAGACCCCAAAGAAATGATTTTAATCAGAGACTCCTGTGTGGAGTTACATTTTTGGTGATTTGTCTTCGAGGAACTATTTTATGAAAAAATCATAAACAAGTTGACCGAAGAAGCCAACGAACAATAACACTGATGAGATGAAGATATTTACCTCGTCTTTCATCCCGGGACACTTGGTGACAACGGAGGCGTGACATCTCTTGTGAACCACACAGGTGCAAACTGAACACATCAAACAATTAAATTAGAATAAGTATGTAAACAATTACTATATAAATAAATTGCCCCATTAATGGTAAAAATCACTATGTATACAGAATTCAGTTAGTATGAAACTTAGTGAGATTTACCTCCAAAGGGACGATGTTACATTAAACGTTCTCTCAGTAGTAGGACTAATACTTATTCAAATAAAGCAAAGTGTTCCCCCGTTAAGTGCAAAATCCCTTACTTAAAAATCAACAATACATGCATGCAAGTAGCTCATTTATTTAAGCAATAATATAATGTTAATTTGCAGTGTTTTAATCAATAATAATGTCTCCCATAAGTAATGTAGTGTAATCAGAGGTTTTCAGGATCGGGAAAATTAGCCAAACAAAATTTGCAATGTTAAATAGTATTAGTTAAAACCCAGTTCACAAAAATTAGATACCAGAATAGTGATAGGTTGCCTTTACATTTATAAGTTTTTTCTTGTAAGTCGCTCACATAAGTAACTTATGGCCAAATTATCAGCAAAAGTCACTTACCGTAATTTATAGTAAGTTTTTTGACAGGTCTAATCGTGTCCGTAAAAGATATCATTTAATTTTCAGGTTTAAAAAAGCTTTCTGAAAATGAGCATCCTTCTATATAATTATTGGTCCAATACTTTTTAATCTTAATTATTTTTCATTGTTAACTGAACAAAAATGGAGAATTGTTCCTCTTAAACCAACTTCTATTCCAACTGATTTCAACACTTTATTTGGGCTCTTTCATCTTTATTGACAAAATTGCGTAAATTTGACAGCAGCAAATCGTTGTTGACAGGAAGCCATCTTACTGCTAATAAAATTACGTGTGCGATGTGAGAACTTACGTAAGTTAAACTTCAGAACAACTTTCGTGAGCAATAATTACCATAAGTTGGAAGCATATTTATTAATTTTTTTTTTTGCAATTTTTTCTTTCAAAATCTCACGTAAGTCTTAAATTTTACTTATGAGTGTAAAGGCAGCCTAATTCATAATAAAGTGATTATTGCAGCTTTAGAAAGATGTGGAAAAGCTGAATACATGGATAAATACTATAATAGGTATGACTTCAGTTCGACCAAAAACAAAAGACCGATCCCTAGTATTATTCAGAATGAAGCGCAGTAAGGCAGCATATGAAAGCTAGCGATCTACTGATAAATCATGCCCTTTCTGCACACGGCAAGAGTCGTGCGTCTGCGCACCATTTATTTGCTGTCTACCTATAAGCGACTAAAGCAGCATTCTACGGCAAATCTTAAATGTTGAACGAGGTGTCTGACAATGTGGAGTAATGTTTTAAAATAAGGTTTTACAAAATTATATTAATTTATTTGTGGCTTAATAATGAAAATTTCAGATTTGTGTCCAACTTCTTAGGACACGCTAATCGCAGTGGCCAATAGAAATGCATTTAAAGTAGGTGGTAGTAGAAAAGGAATCACACGTGTGGATTGACGCATCTGTGGCAGAACGCTCAGCTAATATTCAGATGGAGCGAGTACAACACCCAAAACGTTCAACGACCTACCACTTTTTCAGAATCTATACTAATATTATAAATGCGAAACTGCGTTGTTTGTTTGTTACGCTTTTACGCGTAAACCACTAAACCGATTTTAAAAATTCTTTCACCAATAGAAAGCTATATTATTTGCGAGTAATATAGGCTGTATGCAATGGTAAGCTCTGGCATTATGAAATTATAAATATTAATATATTATATTTATTAAACGTTTTCTGTCCCTAACAAAAGCGAGTTATTGCTAACGTCAGAAGAAAAACAAATGGATGCGGGAGGGGAAGGGGGGAGGGGAACTTGGGTAAAGGGTTTGCGGGAGGGAGGGAGGGGTACCCAGGAGGGGGGAGGGGAACCTGGGAAGGGAAGGGGAACTCGGGAGGGGGGTTCGCGGGACGGGAGAAGGGGGGGAGTGGAGTGGGGAGAGAGAAGGTGGAGGAGCCGGAGTGGAAACGCGAGAGGGGAAGGGGACGCGGGAGAGGAAGGAGACGCGGAATGGGTTCGAGACAAATTGAAAAGGACACGCAGGGAGAAACAATTTCTTTATTAAATGGCATAGCAACGCATGCCGGATACCAGCTAGTGAGTTAAAATATTTAGTAAAAAGTATAAAATTTACTAAAAATCTTAGGTACTACAATTTTTTCATTTTAACTCCACACAGGTGGCCCGGTGGAGGTAAATTATTTCCTCAAGGGCCTATGTCATCTTTGGAGACGCTGTGAGGAGGGTATTTTTGAGGAAAGGAAGGACTGAAAGGCCTTGAAGAGACCTATTAGAGCTACCTACAAGAACAAGTCGTAGAAGAGATCCATTCTACCTTGACAAATATCACAATAGCATTGGGGGTGAGTTTGAAGTGTTTCTCGACTGTGCACCGGTGCCGAAGGGATCAATGTCGCTAGTTCCTCAGATTTGAAATAAAATATTTAAAAGTTGTTTAAGGCAAAGCTACAAGCATTGTTAGCATGGGAAATTTTAGAGACAATTTTTGGCGTATGAACTGAAGTCACTACAGATTTACACAATTAATATCCTTTATTTATTAATGTATCCATGTTTGATGGTAATATGATGGTAGTGAAATGAATGTTAGTGAATAAAATGGGAAATGTTACGTACCTTGGCACTGATAGCCTTGCTTGCCCAATCCCCTGAAACCAGAAAAATAAAAGCCCCGGGTCATTTCCTGTCGCATCGCCCACACAACATGCCGACCCCGCACTGTGTGGAAGGCTGGCCAATGAACCTGAATCTGAACCTGCCCCACAATGCAATCACTCATTCAATCATAATAAAAGTAGTCCATATAATTCAGTTGTCTGTAACACAATGTTCACTACTCACTACAGCTCTCAACCCATGGTTTAGTCCAATGTTTCTAAATATCATTCATCGTACTATGTATTCAGATTTGTAAGTTTGTAATTATTAACACTTGCCAGAAAACAGAGGTTCGTGAAACGACACACGCTATCTTTCGTCACAAGACACGTGTTTTGTGTGTTTAGTGTGACACTGTCTAGTACAGACGTGTTCACGTTGTGACACAAATAAACAGGCTCTAATGCTATACAAAACAACTTCCCAGTCAGTTATGTCGTATCGCGTCCCTGATAAAGGACATATATGTACTTTGCATCATATCACACCTCCTCTAAAACGACATCATTAGACGTTGTGTTGTATAACATCTTCTCTAAAGTGACATCATTAGACATTGTGTTATATAATATCTTCTCTAAAATGAAATCATTAGAAATTGTGTTTAACATCTTCTCTAAAATGACATCATTAGATGTTGTGTCACACCACAAGTTCTCTAAAACGACAATATTAGACATTGTTATATAACATCTTCTCTAAAACGACATCATTAGATGTTGTGTTACACAACATGTTCTCTAAAACAACATTATTAGACGTTGTGTTATATAACATCACTCTAAAACAACATCATTAGATGTTGTTTTACACAACATATTCTCTAAAACGACATTATTAGACGTTGTGTTATATGTATAACATCTTCTCTAAAAAAGACATCAACAGATGTTATGTTCGTAAACATAATGTATTATCTTGAGCGTAATAGATAATAATAGAGGGAGATACATTGGACAACCATTCACTCTCTTATAGGCTTTTATTTTCATTCTCTCATGCTGTCTCTTTCGTACTAGACGTCGGTTGCACTGTTGATATAATAAGTTAGCAAAAAGAAGCCTTGAAAATCCAGATGGAAATGTCTTTTAAACAACACGGGCATGTGCCTAGCATGGTGGTCGAAAAATTCTAAAATTTATGTAACCAACATTTCAATGAATAAAGAAAACTTAAAACTTAAAAATTTTAAATTACTTTGTAACAGTTTTAACTTGTTACCCCGTTTATTTGTATGTTGATTATACAAAACACCTTACTCTATGAGCGTGTTGGTTGCTAACTTCGGACGGTACAGTGGCGACATCTGGAGGAAGACGAAAGAGCGGTCACTCTACGGATTTACTGGTGAAGGAGGGAGGATTCTTAATCTTTTAGCAAATTAACCCCTGACGAGCCAGGAAAAAACGAAAAAACGTCAACTTTAACGTATTATTTTGCAGGTTAATTTTATGCCATCTAATGTAATTTTTACTGAAACACATTCCTTGAATACTAAACTATACATAAGAACAATATTACTTGCGTTTATTCAATGAATTTATACTTTTTACTACGTTTCAAATAACACGGAAAAAACGAAAAAATTTCGCGATGTTTTGACTTTTACGTAATATTTTGCAGGTTAATTTTTATGCTATCTTATGTAATCTTTACTGAAACACATTCCTTGAATACTAAACTATACATAAGAACAATATTACTTGCGTTTATTCGATGAATTTATACGTTTTACGATCATTTCGTCGCCCGCGACGCGAGACTTCACAGCCGCCATTTTGTCCAGCCGGGCGACGCGCAGCCTCGCAGGCCGTGTCATAAACAATCTCAAAGAAATTATATCGCTGCTCTAGGTGGGTTCATGGTATCTTATACCTTATGAACAAGAATGCCCCAAGCGATTCTGACCTTCTTCTTCACACGTTTTCTTTATACATAAGGGTTAAAATCGCATAACAAAATTATTTTTTAGTGATTATTTTGGTTTGCGTCGATTGATCACCGGTGATCGAACGGCAAGTAACGAGTTAATACTCAATCTACTTCCCAGCGACATCCATGTGCGCAGTGAAAATATAAGGGACATGTGAATGAAACATTAGTTTAACTTTTAACATTTATTGAAATCAAACAGTTTGTAGAGCATGAGGCTATCGTCTATTTAAGGATTAATGTTTTAACGAAACTCAGGACATGGTCCAGGGTTCCTTGAAGAGGAATCTCCTGGGATAATGAAAATATGCAAGTCACTTTTAAAAGTACTAGGAACCAGCGATATGTGAACATTATATCTCAACAGAAAACTAACCTTCAAACAGTATGTTGGGCGCCTAGGTCAGTCTCAAAGACATGACCATTAAAAAACATAAACTCCTATTTAAACCAGTGTAAAGGAAACTAACGCCAATCCACGATGTCCGCATGCCAGTCGGAGACCAGACCCTCCTTCCTTCACCAGTAAATCCGTAGAGTGACCGCTCTTCCGTCTTCCTCCAGATGTCGCCACTGTACTGTCCGAAGTTAGCAACCAACACGCTCATAGAGTAAGGTGTTTTGTATAGTCAACACAAATAAACGGGGTAACAAGTTAAAACTGTTACAACTTATATCAATAAAATAGTAAAAACTATAATAAAAATTGCTGATTAATAATCATATTACTCCAATGCCTTTCTTTCACAGGGATATGCAAGTATCCGTGTTACATAAAAGTATTTGTAATAAGGTGTGTGCACCTCCTTATGCACACTTTATTTATGATCTCGGTGTGTGGCACCTCTGGTGCTTGCCCATTGACATTTGGGCATTGGTTATATTGCGAGCCCTGCAGTCGAGGGGACCGCCCAGAGCTCTCGGCTGTAGCACCAAGAATGACTGGCTTTTCTTTCAAATCTCCTGATTTGAATCTCTACAGGATTAACAACCGTTGCGTTTCAAAATATTGCAGGGTGGTGTTTATTTATGTAAATGAATATGGATCATTTGCATCAAAATGTTATATGAAATGACCATTCATTTGGACATGAATATGCGACCTTTCCATGGCTTTTCCCAGATTTCCACCAAATAAATTACTGTAGTTGCATTGATTTCTTGGTCTAAAAAAACTATTCATTGGCAAGCCTTAATTTAATAAACACAGTTAGAAATAATTGTTAAATAACACTTTGGAAACATGAAAAGTAATCAAAGATAATATAAACCAAAGTGATAAATAAAACAAAGAGGTTACACACAATATAAAGTAAAACTTAAGGTAAAACCAAAAAAAGAAACTATGGATCTAAATAATAATGTGTTAAACAGGTAAGCGGAATGTATTAAAAACAATGTTAACGGATACCACATAAAACAAACAAAAATAAGATGGATGTCTGCGTACATGCTTTAAAACAAGTGCAGAGTGGAAATAATAAATAGGTTAGTAATGGCCAATTACTTCACATTTAAAATGCTGGCCTTTTCGATGTAATCCATATGTTTTAAATGGTGTTTAAGTGAAACCTTATGTATCACATATGTAACATTCACACTGATGTATCACATATTTGACATTTGCTCTGATGTATCACATATTCGACATTTGCACTGATGTATCATATATGCGACATTCGAACTGATTGCAATGCAACATTTGATGATGATCACACTGATGTATCACATATGCGACATTCGCATTGGTGTATCATATATGCGACATTCGCAGTGATATACCACATATATGATATTCACACTGATGTATCACATATGCGATATTTGCACTGATGTATCACATAAGCCGCATTTTTTTATTTTTTATTTTTTATTAGTATCTATAGCAAAATTCGTACTTTCACACTGATGTATCACATATGCGACATTCACATTGATGTATCACATATGCGACAATCGCACTGATGTATCACATATGCCACATTTGCATTGACATGTCACGCAATGCGATATTCGCACTGATGTCTCACGTATGCAATATTCGCACTGATGTTTCACATTTGTGACACTCGCAAAGATGTATCACATATGAGACATTTGCACTGTTGTATCCAATATGTGACATTCACACTGATATATTTCAACTACGTATTCATAAATATGTGACATTCACACTGACTGTCATGTTTTTTCTTTTGTAGAACAACTAACAGTCAATAAGTGGCATTGCTTTCAAACTTGACAAGAGACAGGGAGGGGAAAGACTTTCAAATAGATTTTGAGAAATGTAAGAAAAAAAACAATCATGCTTTTTTAATAAATTTAAAATCCCATATAATTTCATTTTCTCACAACAAACATTTCATTCATGTTTATAATGAAATATACATTTCCAGTAATGTACTCAAATAAAAACGTATTGCGTTTTGCAAACAGGTTTTTCTCTTATTAGCAAAGATACCAGTTAAGCTTCAGTATCATTCATATTTGACTGTCACAATGTGAAGTAATCCATGCCCCAATTAATAACTACAGGTGAAAAATAAAGCAGGAAACTCATAATCAAACCAAATAAAAATAATCAATAAATATAATAATAAATAATACAAGAGAAGAAAATAAAATTCGTGATTTAGAACTCACTTAATAATGAAAACTCATTAAAAACTGTCGAACAAATTGTTTTGACAAGAAAAAACACAACTTTTTAGCAATCTTTCAATTTTTTAAATTTGTTGTTGAACCATCAAAACTGTCTTTATAATTGAGAGAAGTTTTTTTTTGTCTGATAGGACATGTACGTACGTATTGTATATTTTAGTTTTACATTTCTATTTCGCCCAAAAAAACAACGCATTTATTTTTAAAGTCAAATATTTTTTCCTATTCATACAATTTTACAAGCAAAAGGGCTAAGGTTAGGATAAAATTAGATGAGCGAATTAATTTTTTTTTTTTACTTACATAATGTTATAAAGGGTGTTTTTTTTAGAGTTATATAAATTCAAAATGAAAAAAGACGCATTAAAATAATGTTATTGTCTATGATATTGGCTTTATTTAATAGATAATTTAAGCCATTATTGTTTAAATACGATTTTGGGCAAATGAGCGCCACGACTGGCTCGAATGAAGCGCAATTGTGAAGTCCAATTTTCGACAACTTTATCGAGGAACCGGGGCCATATATCGGCAATAACATGGCAATAAAGTTGGCGAAAATTGGACTTCACAATTGCGTTTCATTCGAGCCAGCCGTGGGCCCATGCCCAAAATCGTATTTAAACAATAATGGCGTAAAATGATCTATTAAATAAAGCCAATATCACAAACATTAACATTATTTTAATGCATTTTTTTTTATTTTGAATTTGAATACCTCTAAAAAAAACACCCTTTATTAAGTGGTTGCACATTAATGCAAAAAATTACATATTTTATTTGATTATTAGTTAGGGGTCTTTCAAAACATTTGATTGTCGATCAACAACATTTTGAATTCTTGAAATTGTAACTGTCCCCTTCAAATAAAGATTCTTGGCTCATTTTAGCATTTGATCAAACATTGTTCAGCCGTCAAGAATAATGGTCATGCTGTTATGCTCAATGGCCAGTCACAATTTGTTAAAAAGTTGAGAATCAGTAATTTACGGAGACCGTTCAAACTGTCAAAATTTTGAAATGGAGTCGATCATCGATTTGACTGTCCACCAAGGCTTGAAGAATCAAATCTTGGACAAGTGTTCTATCAAATATGGAAAGGCGTGGTTGTGGTTATATCAGAGATGAAATGAACAGCGTCCTTACCAAATGAATTCTCTGCAGTGCGAGCAGAAGGTGGGCTGACGCAGGAACGTGGCCATGAACTTGTGTCCGTTGACCTGGTGCACGCGCCGTCGCATGGCGCCTCGGCGGCGGTTGAAGCCGGCGCGCTCCTTGAACTCGCGGCCCGCGCCCCCCTTGCCGCCGCCCTCGCTGCCCCCGCCACTCTGCGAGCCCCCGCCGGCCCCCGACCCACCGGAGCCCACTGACACCGAGCTCACGCTGGACGCCTGGGACGTCTCGGCTGAAATAATACAAGACCACATTTTAAAAAGGATTCATTAAACTCTTGACCATATTCTGTCACAGTAGGTTAGAATATTTCCAGTTTGCGTTAAAATCCAAATAAATGGACTATTTATGAATGTGATGAAATACGCTTTCAAATTTTATTATTAGAAATAATCACATAATCTTTTTAATATAAAACTTTTGAACGCAAACTTTAAAATTGGTTCTCTTTGCTTTTTTCTCACTAAACTTGCTGGTAATGAAAAAAAAAAACAAACACATATTTTATTAGACAAATGTATACATAGAACCAAGAACCAAGAACCTGTGAAATAATAAATTTTGGTGAGCAAATAACACAATAGAAAATTTCTAAAGCGGTAGAAGTGGAACTTCAGAAAACTAAAGTAGACAAGACTGGGGAGCACTTTTCTTAACCTTATAAGAGTCCCAGTCCCACGATAGAAAATTTCTAAAGCGGTAGAAGTGAAACTTCAGAAAATTAAAGTAGACAAGACTGGGGAGACTACGAAGCACTTTTTTTAACCTTACAAGAGTCCCAGCTGCTCGTTTATCTCTAATAAGTGTATTTTATCATGGAACAGCTTCGCCCTTAGGGTACCGCTGAATTGATCACGGTGTCCCCTACGCCAGGTAAAACAATATCATCGCCGACTTTTTTGTCATTTCATGTAAAAATAATTTGTTAAAATTCACAAAATTTCTTTTTTTTAAATTGCGGTTGGAAACTTTGGTTTCGTGAAGGTGTACATTTTAATTTTTTCGTGGTTAACTTTTAGATTTGAATACATAGCGTGGTGTTTTCTCTTTCCAATACTCACTATGAAAGTAAGGAAAACACAACGATTTCTATGAGACCTCTATGAGTTGTTCCGAAAAGCTAACAGATTAGCCTGAGGGGAGAAATTTATTTAGGTAGTTAAATGGATGCAGTGGCTTAGTGTAAGGGAACCACTGTTGCCAAGGAAATTTATGCATTTCGTGCGTAGGTAGAAAAAAAGCCGGGCACTGGTGTGTATAGAGGTAATTTGCATTAGTATGGGTGAACAATGTTGGCGCCTTGTGCCATATTTACTAATAATAATACTATATAAATGATCCTTGCAACCTTCTAATTTGTGGACAAATCACAACTTTTGCTGATGATACGGTTTTGATGTTTTACGGCAAATCTTGGGATGAAGTCCTTAAAACGGCAGAAAATGGCTTTCGTATTGTTAAAAATTGGCTTGATGCTCATACATTAAACCTGAATACAGACAAAACCAAATTTTTAACATTTCGTATATCAAATAAGCTCTTACCTTCATAACAAAGCCCCAAACTCCACAGCTGAAACCCCTTATTAACCCCACGTACCTGTCCTTCTACAAGTAGAGTTGACAGTATTAAATATCTTGGTATTCAAATAGATGATCTCCTTAACCCATTAGCCACAAACTCCGGCGGCCTGCCGGGTGTGCAACTGAGATACTTAACCGCAAACACCGGCACGCCGCCGGGTTAGAGTATATCCGCCAAAAAACGTTAAAAGGAGCACGACGTTGACATTTTTTAATAAAATTTAAAATGCCGAGCGTTCTGTAGGTAATTATTAATCATTCATTTCGTAGAATTGGCAGTAATATGTTTCTTATGTTTTTTGCCTAATATTTGTGTTCCAAGTTTTGTAAGCAGCCAGCCCCCATTAAATTTCTTCAAAACTGAGAGTGGTTCTAGGCTTTTGGCAATGACCCTGCACGTCCTTGATTGCTTTGAGGACTCTCATACCAAATTATTTTATTAGTTATTGGTATAAATGTACGTAAAAAACTAAAATTATTAATGTTTGATTTATGAATATTATGTTTTTTGGTACTTGAAGAATAAAAATCCTTATTTACGCATATATTAATATTTTTTTTATTTAATTTTTATATTTTTCTTTACCTTAATCTAATATGTAAACAAATTTTTTAAATTAATTCATTTGAATATATGGTTCAAAAGTTACAAGAGATTTGGTGCACAAATGAAGGTTTTCAATTTTTGGTACAAAATTAATTCAGTGGTGAAGGCCAATTTTTTAGCTCATTAATTCTGTGGCCAATGGGTTAAATGAAAGTACAAGTTGCAAACCTAACAACAAAACTGAGGAAACTCATTTTCTTTAAAAATGTTAGGGATATATCAAATAGAAAACAACTTAAACAAGTTTACTGTGCTCTTATACAATCATCACTTGAATATGGTATTATTAGCTGGGGAAGTGCCACAAACTTGCCTGGATTCAAAAACTAATTCTGAAGGAAATTTTTAAAGTCCCGTTGAGGACAAGTACTGATTTTATTTTTAAGATATTAAATGTTCCCAACTTAAAAAAATTGTTTTCAAAAAATATCTTGCTCCATCAATTTAAAAATTCGCACACGTTTGAAGAACGAATAAGCACTAGAGCGTTAAGAGAGTCACATGTAAAATCTTTTACATCCCAGTTTGTCAAACCTCTTATGGGCAAAGAAGTTTTAAATATAATGCTACTAAGCTATTCAATTCTCTACCTACGGACATTAGAAAAGCGCAAACCACAAGTTTATTTAAAAGTAAAATTGATTACCTCCAATAAATATTTCCATAAGGAGTATTTTATAACATATTCATACTTGAATTGTATAATTTAAAATATTTTACTGTATTATTGACTATTATTTTTAATTATAGTATTATGTAAACAAAAACCTGGATAACAGCCACTGTGTAAATTGGCATCTCAACACAGACGTTTCACACCTAGTGATACAATATGTCATTAATGTAACCAATCGATTGTAAACAATTTTTTTTTAAATGGTTCACTAGCAGTTAAAAACCCACTCCGGTGGTTTTTGGTGCTAGGCCCTGCGGACGGTGGAAGACCCAAGATTAGCTTTGTAATAAACTCCACGTACGAAAATGGTTTTGCATAAGGTGCGGCATCATGTACTGGAAGTCGGGTTCTCAAATTTCAACCGTACAGTCGCTAGTGTATTAACAGATGGTTCATCTCCCTTTTCTATTATCTGTGGTGGGAACAGTTCTACATTAAGCAAAAAATGAAGAAGGTTAACCACTGGAGCGATTATGGTCGAAAAATGGACCACTTATATTTTTCTGCAATTGATAGCAGTCCAAAATTCGACGACATTTTCCTACCATTCGTAAAACAATTATTATAAATATTTAAAACATTTCCATGGCCAGCCATTTATTTTAAAACGAAGCTATTGAAATGCTTTATCTATTATGACCATAGATGTCGCAAATCCGAACTTGGTAGACTATTTTAGAACGACATTAAAAATAAATTTTTAAAATATTTTTTTCATGCAGAATTTCTGATCAGCTGTTTACGGTTAAAATAAGTCCTTTTTCCATAGGAATTCACCTTTCATTATCAAGTATACCACAGACAACATACAGAAATCAAAAATATTCTATGTTGACTCGAATAAGTACCTCTCACGGAGTTTCAAAGTAACAAACACGCAGGATTCGCGCGGTTATAAACTTTACGATTTTTTTATATTTTTTTTATAAATCCTACAAATATGAGATAGGTAAAATACAGGTTAATTCATTGGCTGTATAGCACTATAATAAGTTTTTATGTCTCCATGTTAAAATTCGAAGGTATGATTTTTTTAATCTTGGCGAAAAATTTAAAAAATTATCTTTTGGAAATCTCGAGCAATCGAGGCAAATTAATTTATTTCACATGGTCACTCCAGTGGTTAGTATGGTTGGAGAAATGATGATGGCTTCATAGGGATGTTGTTGTTTTCCTTAAGAGGAAACCGGGGGGCGTTTTGTCCGTACAAACGTTTTCCTAATTTCCTCTCTGTATTTTGACAGTACTGCAAATATTTTTTAATATAATATAGATATCGACCACTAGCATGTCAGTATATTTTGCTTTTTTTGATAAGTTACTTCTTATAGGAGTTAGAGCCGTCCAAAAATCTTTAAAATTGCCTCATTTGGACGCCATCAACAGAAGTTCAGTACACAAACTAGAAAATGTATTTTTTAAAAAAGCAAAGCTTACAGACTTAGAGTACATTGGAGCGTCGATTATCCGAACGTCGATCAACCGAACGACCGCTTATCCAAACTACTACGCCCCCGCCCGACCCGCGCAGCATGGGACAGTGTAAAAGAACAGAACTTGAAAAAGCGTGGAATAAAGTTTTGTGTATAGTGGAAAATCCTCAAAGTGTATGTGTAAATGAGAAACAGGAAGATGTGTGAAATGATAGATATGCTAAAAAAGCTTGATTGCCACGAATGTGATGAAGAAGAGGTTCAACAATGGATGGGTATAGACGATGAAGATCCCGGGTACGAAGGATAGTGAAATTTTAGACCTCATGACTAATAATGCTGTCGCCACCGCTAGCACCTCATCAACTACAAGTTCAGATAATGAAGATGAAAACATAATTGGTGCTCCTGAAGCGTTTACTTGCTTAGATATTGTCTTGCGTTGGTTTGAAACACAAGCTGAAAGCAACCAGTATCAAATATCTGTCCTTAAAAAAGTATGTGAAATAGCCGCTCGTAACCGGGTAGGCTTGCTTCAGCAGACGAATATTGAAGATTTTTTTAAGCGTTAATTGTACATGTTTTATTACAAGATTGTCTGCACTTTTTTTGTTTAATTTGTCATTAAAGATATAAATGGTTTTCATTCACCTGTACGTAAATATGTATGGCTGAATCAATACAGTTCGATTATCCGAAAGTATCGGTTTTCCAAACACCCACGTTCCCTAATTAGTTCGGATAATCGCGCTCTACTGTATTTTCTTCCAATACAGGTAGTAAAAAATCTTAAAAATCAGTCCAGTTTTGAAGGAGAAAAATGGGGAATACAAAATGTCAATTTTGATGATTTTGTTTAGGTATTATCAGCCTTAGGTGCAGTTACCACTTTGATCAGTACTCGGGGGAGTCAGAATGACAGTGACAGCAACATTTTGGTAAAATACCTATTATTCAAATTTCTCAGCGACCGGGTTTCCTCTAAGTTCCCATTTGTGCATCACGTACACACAGGAACAGTGACTACATCTGCTGAGATTCGACAGTGTTCACATTTTCACAGAAAGTTAGTTATACAATACGTAATAAAGTTATATTTAAAAATATATATATCGTAAACACGCCAATAAAAAAACATCAGAAGTAGTTAATTAATTACCTTGAGAGTTCCATTTTAGATCTATGCGGACGTGAAGTCTTCCCTGGGGTTCTAAATCAACCTGCAAACAAAACAAGAAACAAAATTATTATTGTTTAACAAGGTCGGCCAACGTAAGCACATCACTGCAACTTATAATAATTTGTACACACTTCATTCTGCAAGGACGTGTAATTTATTTTGGGCCCGCGACTGAATATGTTTTCACGTTTCAAATAGTTCATTGTTACGGTGGCCGGACAGAACATTGCGATGGTTTCGTGGTTCAATTCATAATTTATTATATTGACGAGATGTTTTTTTAGAAGACGATGCTTGTTCACACGCTGACACTGATATAGTGCCTTACCGTTATCTCACTGCCGTAAATGGCAACTAATTCTTAATGAAACAAAGATGAAGATATGCCAAGGTGTTCCAACAAATCTGAATTAATTACCAATATTATTTTAGGGCAAATCGGTATTTATCACTAAATAAATACAAATATTGTTTGCTGGGCAAGTTTAGTTATGTTTAAAAAATAATCCTTTATATCAGTAACGGAAATGTACCTATTATATTAACATTATTTTTATTATGACTATTCCCATGTAAAAGCCCAAAAGGGTGTTAATCTTTATGTATATAAAAATGAATATTTCTTTGTTTGTCCCGTATGCATTGCCATACCATTCATCCAATTGCGATGAAACTTTGGTGATTTGTTTTACGCTTGCCCGTGAAGGTTTCTACATATATAACGGTGAGCTCTGGCATTATGAAATTATTTCCTATACCATTCATCCGATTGCGATGAAACTTTGGTGATTTGTTTAAGCCGTGCTCTGGCATTATGAAATTATTTCCTATACCATTCATCCGATTGTGATTAAACTTTGGTGAGTTGTTGTGCACACGCCCACGAAGGTTTCTATATATACTGGTGAGCTCTGGCATTATGAAATTTGCATAAAAATATACAATATGTGGCGTGCAAGTTTTTTGTATGAAATGTATGTATAAAAATGTGAAGGAGGAAGGGGGAGGGGAATCCGGGAGGGGGGAGAGGGACAAAGGAGAGGAGTTCGCAGGAGGGAAGGGAAGAAGGAAGAGAAAGGTGGGGAGGAGGTGGAAGATGGGGAAGGTGAAAGGAGAACGCGGGAGGAAAAGGGGGTGGGGGAAGGGAATGGGGATGGAAACGGGGACGCCTGGGAAAGGACATGCAGGGAGAAACAATTTATTCCTTCATGTGGCATTACAAAGCACGTCGGGTACTAGCTGTGAATGAAGAATCTATTGAATAGGTTTTTAGAACTCTCAGTCGATGCTGAGTGGTCAGATGATTTAGAGCCCCCGTATGATTTGGAAGTTGGAGATTCAATTAATTTTAGTTGGAGTCAAAAAAATATGATAGCAAAGCAGACAGACCTGACTATCTTTTTTACTTTAGAGAGGAGTACATACATTCTCGTACAATTTAATGTTATTATGATATCTTCAATTGTGATGAAAATAAATATAAAAAATCTATTAAAAATGTATTAAATGAGTACAAAACTGTATGATATATTATGTACTGCCTCTTGTTGTAATAATGTAATTTCTCTTAGCTATTGTAAGATTACTTTTTATTTTATAGATACATAATGTAATAGTATAATGAGGAAATCTATAATTGGTTTTTCAGATAGGTAAATTAAACATGTACAAATTAATCAAGTTGTAAACTGTTGATTTCCCTAAAATAGAATAAATAAATAAATAAAACTATTTTTGAAGACGCAGCGGCGTTTTAAGTTTACTACATACATTATGAATAAAGTTAAATTTTTTAAAATGAAAAACCGCACAAGTCCAGAATCAATGGGATTAAGGCATCCCCAATAATTGGGGTTTGTGCAGTTGAAGAGAGTGGAGAAAAGAAGGAACGAGAAGAGGAAGGCTGAGAAGTATCTGGCTATTTAGATTTGGTCACCAAATATGGCAAGTAACACTTCTAACCTGAATGGTGGTCTGAGCGGCCACTAGTTAAATGATAAGAATATGCTTACCTCCCACTCACACACCTAAAATTTGTATGTCTGATAATATTCCATGATGTAGATTAGTTACAATATTCTGCTGACGAAGGAAGGGCGCTTCCGAAACCGGTAGAGTGTTAATAAAATATAAGTGGTCTACAACAAATTTATGTGTTTTTATTGTAAATTATGGCGAGCCACAAAGTTAATGCTTTTTACAAATATGCCATAACAATACGCTTTGTTTTGCGAAAACATAATCTGAGAACTTTTACTGAATATGTGCACATTTGAAAAAAAAATGGGCGGTAGTTCTGATAGTAAAAAGCAATTATAAATTACAGTTAGACATAACACAGAGCCATCCCTACATCTGAATGGATGCTGACTGACTGTGCGAGATAAGAGACACAAACGAGATAACACTCTTTGATGAATTCATCACTTTTGAATAGTTTTATCTCCCGGTCAGTCCAGTGCCACATTTAAACGTGAGAGCAATGCTCACAGTTATTTACAATCAGTTTTTGTACGATTCCACTACTAACTATTGTTAATCCCTGTCCGTTTATTTTTGGAATTTTGTTTGTGTGACAGTGTTCTGCGTGTAAATATAAAAAGTTTGCAGAGATTCTTTTGTTCTATTGAAAAGTCATCGCACGTTTGTGACTTGATTTATAAGTGTACTTTAAAATCACCTAATTAATTACTTAACCTCTGGTTTGCCGATTGCGCGCCCGGGACGCGCCATAAAAAAATAAAAATAAAAATTTTTGAGATGCGATTTTAAACCTTATGTATAAAGAAAATGTATGAAGGACAAGGTCAGAATCGCTTGGGGCATTCTTGTTCTTGACGTAACGGATATAAGGAACACACCTAGCCTCTCAAATAATCATCTTTGCACATATCTATGACTTTCGAAATGACATATCTGCCGCGATTTGAGCTGTCAAACTTTGAGCGTCGCATGTCATGAAAAGATCGATAAAACTATCAATTTGTCAAATAAACGCAAGTAATATTGTTTGTAAGCATAGTTTATTGTTCAGGGAACGTGTTTCGGTAAATATTATACATGATAGCATAAAATAAATCTGCAAAATATTACGTCAAAGTCAAAACATCGCGAAATTTTCGAGTTTCCTCCCGTGGCATTTAAGAGGTTAATGAAAAATCAGGGGGAAATACTTTTTACAAGCATTTTTTATAAAAATA
The DNA here is from genome assembly GCA_936435175.1 of Glyphotaelius pellucidus. Classification (NCBI taxonomy): domain Eukaryota; kingdom Metazoa; phylum Arthropoda; class Insecta; order Trichoptera; family Limnephilidae; genus Glyphotaelius; species Glyphotaelius pellucidus. The sequence continues at coordinate 32,226,893 of OW386554.1, forward strand.
ATTCACTTACATAAAACATACTAAGATATAACTGTAATGTGGCAATGGATAAATTGCAATTGCCAATGCTAGTATGCGTGTTAGGCCATTTACACATGAGGCGCTTTTGAAATTTTTGCATGACAATGCGCGCTTTGAGTTACTAGGAGATCCATCTTAAGAGTTCTTTTCTTCATGTTTTTTTTAAGTAATTTATTTAATTGTTTCAAAAATAATTGTTTATTTAAAAAAGTAAATAACACAGATTATTACTTGGATGATTTGTACAGCGCAGTTTCTACTAAAAACTACCTAACCACTGGAGCGATTTTTGCCGTAAATTTGGCACCATTTTAAATGTCTTCGATTGCTTTTCGGATAAAAAAGGATACTATCTCCTTGATTCGGCAATTTTTTTTTTTAATATTTGTAGCTCCCACGTTTGTTATTTTGGACTTAAAACGAAGCTATTGAAATGTTTTATCTATTATGACCGTAGGTGTCACAAATCCGAACTTCATAGACTATTTTAAAACAATGTTAAAAATATTTTTGTTATTGTTTTTGGGGTGTTATGCCGTGTTTCGCTACCTCCTTCTTTAGCCAACGTTTCGGACACTGTAACGCTGTCCGAAACGTTGGCTAAAGAAGGAGGTAGCGAAACACGGCATAACACCCCAAAAACAATAACAAAAATACTTTTTGGCCGTGAAAACCTAAAAAAAATGTTAAAAATAAATTTAAAAAAAAAAATTTCAAGCAGAATTTCTGATCAGCTGTTTACGGTTAAAATTAAGTCCACTTTTCATAGATATGCACATTTCATTATCAAATATGCCACAGAAAATATACAGAAATCGAAAATATTCTATGATGACTCGAAAAAATACCTCTCACGGCAGTTTTAAAGTAACAAACACGCAAATACAGGTTAACTCATTGACTATACTATATAGCACTATAATAAGTTTTTATGTCTCCATGTTAAAATTCGAAGGTATGATTTTTTTTAATGTTGGCGAAAAATTTAAAAAATGATCTTTCGAAAATCTCGAGCAAACAGAGAAAAAAGTTTTAAAATGCGCTGTCGCTCCAGTGGCTAAAGAACGCTTAATTTTTTTTTAATAAATTCTCATTTTATTTTTAAATTAAAACAAAAAATATATTAATTTAGAATGGGGAGCATTAATAAATTTATACAAAGAGAGAGATTTATAAAACACGTTTAAAGCAGAAAAATAATTATTATACTTTCCCCTTAAAATTTGTTAACATTACCACCATTAATTACCTGCAGTAGTTTTTTAACAGAATATCAAATACCATAAAAGGTGTGTTAAAGGACCCCAGAGACGATCAATATAAATTGTCAATGTTTACATCAATGATGCTCATTGATGCAATCAATTTACCTTTTACAGAGGCAATTGAAATGATTTCCATTTGAGACTTCTCATTGCGAATGATTCAAATGTATTGATTGTCTCACTGGGGCGTTTTAAGACTGGTCTACTGATAATAGAATTTACCCAAAAGTCAGCGGCTTCCTTGTCCCGGTTGACGAGGTCCTCAAAGGGGATGTTGCAGTTGGCCACAAAGTCGTCGGGGGGGATGGCCGCATCGTGGAATACAGTGAGGCCCAAACTGAAATAGCCAATAACATAATCATTAGTCATTGGACATCAATTGAACTTGATTTTGAGGCCCAAACTGAAAAAGGGATAACATAATCATTAGTCACTGGACACCAATTGAACTTTACTTTGAGGCCCAAACTGAAATAGCCATTAACATAATCATTGGACTTTAATTGAACTTGACTCTGAGGCCCAAACTGAAATAATCAATAACATAATCATCAGTCGTTGGACGTCAATTGAACTTGACTTTGAGGCCCAAACTGAAATAGTCAATAAAATAATCATTGGACATCAATTGAATTTGACTTTGAGGCCCAGACTGAAATAGTCAATATTAACATTAGTCATTGGACGTCAATTGAACTTGACTTTGAGGCCCAAACTGAAATAGTCAATAAAATAATCATTGGACATCAATTGAATTTGACTTTGAGGCCCAGACTGAAATAGTCAATAACATAATCATTAGTCATTGGACATCGATTGAACTTGACATTGAGGCCCAAACTGAAATAGTCAAGAAAATAATCATTGTACATCAATTGAATTTGACTTTGAGGCCCAGACTGAAATAACATAATCATTGGACTTCAATTGAACTGGACAACTCAGAATCATGCAACACCTCCTTTGAAAAGTCATTAAGTGAAGAAAAAAATATATTAAAAAAAATTGGTTAAATAGGTTATGTTAGTTACGTTAGGCGGATTTAAAAAAAATGATAACTTTTAATGAGTGTTACAAAGAAAGGGGGTGTTGAAATTGTATGATTCCGAGTTGTCATGAAATCAATTGAACCACGGCCACACGCCACAGTAAACTAATTTCAATAATAATCAAACAATAACATTGAATTTTAATCAAAATTACTATGTAATAAAATGTGTAAAACTCTTTTAAAACCTTGCCTTTCAAGAGACAATCTTAAAACTATAATTTTTTTTAAATTTCAATTCCAAAAGTGTAATTCATCAAGATATTTGCCATTTTCGACTGTTTGCATCAGCACATGGTTTGCAGGAGACAAGTAAACATGTTTTTTGCAACAGAGTCTTAATTTTAATAAGGGATTCAGTATAAGGTAAGAAATTTAAAGTTTTATTTAACCAAACTGAATGGTCTCAGGTCTCGGGCCTATTTTGTCGAAAGGTAAAAATATTAAGACATGTTGACTCTCAGATTACTAGCCGCCCCTCATACCTTTTTTCCTCCCAGAACTTCCTCTCTTTCCTTTCCCTTAAAATATCTTCTACACAGCATCCTCAAAGATGACATAGACCCTAAGGAACTTTTTTCCTCAAGGCCTTATGTGTGGAGCTAATAGTACCTTTTACGCACAGAGTTCGGAGCGGGACGTGCCCCGCGCCACTTCAGGCCGCCGCGCAGAAAAGTAAAGACCGAACACTGTGAGACTTTTCTGCGCAGCAGCCTGAAGTGGCGCGGGGCACGTCCCGCTCCGAACTCTGTGTAAAGGGTACTATTGTAAAAAAACATATATTTACAACCTACGTGACTGTGATACAACCACAAGTCTCCTACCGATATGCTACTCTTTAAAGCTGGTTTCCACACACGGCGCTACCCAAATTATACTGAACTTGCAGCCATAGAATCAATACAATGTCAAATGACACTGGCGACGAAGACGGTAATAATGTTTTTACCTTATTTTACAAGCACAAAAAACAATCTGAAAGAAAATTTCAGGTTCATCCTTAAAATTAAATAAATGTTAATTGTAGGGCATTTGTCTCTGCCAGGGAACTTTTATGATGTTGTCAAATTGACTTTTCTTTCCAATCTCAACCTAAACCTTGTCTGCTAAATCCTTTCTAACTTATTCCGGTAAATTAAAGTGGAACATGGATATATTCCCCACCTCTAAAACAAATTTTACATCCAAATCATGTTCGGGAGTCATTTCTGTAGTAACTGACGGCAAACGAGCAGCGTGAATGCTGCATGCACAAAATTTGAGTCGCTTGTAAGTATCTCCGTGTACTAAAAGCGACAGAGATGAACTTAACAACGCAACTTGAAGTAAAGTTATTGTATTGTTTCTAAAAACATATGTGGGTCATTCTTCTTTTTAACCTACGTAAAGTTGTCTCCACCAGTTAGTGGAAAAAAAATTCAACAGAATTACCAAAATTATTTTATAATTACTTTAAAATCTACTGAACTAAAGACGTAACGACGTGTGTGTTTATACTTTTGTAGTAAAAATTACGTGACAGAGTTGTAACTCCTCGTGAAGGAAGTGTATTTCACACAAATCACAGTTGTCTTCTGCCACCTTGACTTGCGTGTATTCTATAATGTTACATAAAATACGACGACATAAAATATAAAACTATTTTTAAACTCCAAAAGGTATAACCTATCAAGTAACAGCGATTATTATTTTTAATGACGTTGAATAAAATATTTTTTTAAATCTCAAAAACTTGTCTCCTAGAATTTTTATGTCGTACAACAATTCTTTCACGTGGGTCGTCATTCGAAATAGGTATATACGCAGCTCGTGTTTGTCACCCCCAATAGGCATTTTAGGCCTCCTTCCCCTTTGCTACAATTTCCCCTCTGAGATCCAGAGAGATTCATTTATAGTAAAAACCAAATGTGACAGAGTGGTAAAAGTTAAGTGGGTTCAAAAAGAAGAACAACCCCTGTGAAACCAGCGAAGATAGTTCATTTTGTGGCAAAAGTGTTGTCGTAATTTGTTGCATGCCGTAGTTGTTTTGCTAAAAAGAAATGTAAGATTTTTATCAATACGCTGCCTTGAAGTTATATATAAAGTAGAATTTTTTATAATGGTAATTAAATTGTTAATCATAACAATCAAATACACATTATTGATTGTCAAAAAAATTAAAAACCATAAATTCACAAACGATTTGTATTTGACTGATGGTATTGTGACGTAGGTTCTATTACTGGCCGCTAACAATACCTGGAACCGAGACCCGGGACCTGCTAGAATTTGGATGAATATTAAGGCTTTGAAGGCAATTCAAATCGTTTGGGCATTATGTCATCTTATAGTATGTATTTTAGCTTTTGAATTCTTTGGTTTACTTTTAATTGTTTATATTCACTACTTGGCTGTAATGTAGTAACTATGAATCTAACAGCCCGGTAACTAGAATATCAAATTGTCCACAATATATTATTTCAATTAAACATGTGTCATAGTATTTGATGGAAGATGATTTCTTCGAACATCTTCCACACCCTGAGATTGTTATTAATAGAGTCATAGTCAGTCCATAAAACTTAATTTTCTATTTGTAACACTGGTTTCATTAGTGAATTTATATTCTTTATTAGCCCGGGTATTGTCGTCAGCTCGGGAAAGGTTTATGTGGGTAGATAGGATGAGTAGGAATGGAAATGTATATACTTTTGCGTCAAAATTTTTAATGACAATTATTTTTCAGATTTTCTATATATATTTTTTTGTTTTGTTTAGTGTTAATGTCATGTAATTGTTTATGGATTGCAGGTTATTTAGTTTTTGTGTATGTGTGAGTTAGATTAAGTTAGATTAAGTAAGATTAAGTTGGATTAAGTTAGATTAAGGAACATTAAGTTACGTAGAGTAAGCTAGATTAAGGATGTTAAATTAGTTTGTTTTAGTGGTCCGTGGAAGGGAATGGCCGACACAGGTGTCGATGAGACTCGCTATCCATCACATCGCCAACCCTTCGGTGGCGCAAAGAGGAGGACGGAACGAGAGCAATGCCGAATCGGCACATGGAATATAAGAGGAGGAATGGAAAGAAAAATGAATGAATTATGCGATACAATGAAAGGCAAATGTTTGGACGTACTTTGTGTGACAGAGAGTATGAAAAAAGGGAGCGGTACAATGCAACATGATGACAGATTCGTCATCTGGTCTGGAAGACCGGATACGGAGAGGGCTTGTCAGGGTGTTGCAGCGCTACTGTCTCCCAGAATGGTAGAATGTATGTTACAATATGAATGTGTAAGTCCGAGAATTATGTGGATCCGTTTCAAAATTGGTTTGACAAGGGTGTTTCTTGTTATTTGCTACGCCCCTGTTAATTCTGAAAGCGACGAAGTGAAAGATGATTTTTGGACTGGTGTGAACGATGTAATGAGACAAAAAGATTTGAATGAAAAGATTATTATGGCGGGTGATTTGAACGGGTGGGTCGGAATTAGACGTGATGGATTTGATTCGGCCTTAGGTAAGTTCGGGGATAAAAGAACGAATGACAATGGGAACAGAATACTTGAAGTATGTTTGGAGTGGAACCTTTTTGTGTCGAATACTTTCTTCGATCATAAAGGTATCCACCAATATACGTGGGAAAGAGGAAATGAAAGGTCAATAATTGATTTTGTAGTAATTGACTCTAGGTTGAGAGCCGTTACCGAGGACACAAGAGTGTTCAGAGGGGCTGAGGTTGAAACTGACCACTTTCTGGTGGTATCGAGAGTAAGCCTCTTTCGCGGCTGGCGCTCTAAGGTGAAAACGGTAACAACTCCAACAAGAGTCAAAATAGAAAAACTGCAAAACGGTAACATCAGAAGTGAGTATGAGAAGTGTGCAGAGATGAGATTGAATGAGAAGGAAATGGAGGGTCTAAGCATAGAGGAAACATGGAACCACATAAAGGTGAGTCTGTACGAATCTGCTAAAGACGTGTGTGGGATAAGTAAGCAAGGCAGGAAGAAAGGTGACGCATGGTGGGATGATGAGATCAAAGCACTGGTCTCTGAGAAGAAGAAAGCATGGTTATGTTTGATAGCGACTGGCAGTGCTCCAAGCGAAGAGAGAGATCGAGCGAAAGAAGTGTATAAGGTATGTAAGAAAAGAGTAAGTGTTGGAGTGAAAGAACGAAAGAAACGTCTGGAAGAGGAAGAGGGAATCAAAATGACACACCACTTCCAAGAAAACATCAAGTTGTTTTGGAAGGAGGTCAAAAGGTCCCGAAGTGGTTCAGAGAACGGAAGCATGAAAGTGATAAAATCGAAAGATGGACAAATGTTGACGAATGGGGAAGAAATAAAAGAGAGATGGATGAAATATTTTGAGGAAGTCTTTGAAAGCAACCCGGGTGATAGTGAGTCCAGCGTCGAATCGGGTATGAACGATGACGGAGTGAATGTTACCAAAATCAGCATGGATGAAATAAAAAGATCAATGAAATGTATGAAGAATGGTAAGGCTGTGGGTTTCGACAATATTGCTGCCGAATACTTTAAAGGGGATAGTCCTATTATTCTTACGTGGTTGTGCAAACTTTTTAACCAGTGTTTAGAGGAGGGTTACACGCCATTAGATTGGAGAAGGGCTGTAATCATGCCATTATACAAAGGTAAAGGGTCACGTATGGAATGTGGGAATCACAGGGCTATTAGCCTGCTTAGTTCAGTCGGCAAGCTATATGGTAGAATATTGATAGAAAGGGTAAGAATGGAAACAAAGGAAAAAGTTTGGGATGTGCAAGGCGCTTTTATGAGTGGAAGGGGGTGCATGGACCAGATTTTCTCGTTGCGTATGCTCACTGAGAAGTTTCTTGCAAAAAACCAGAAACTCTTCTGTGCCTTTGTAGATTTACAAAAAGCATACGACCGAGTTGACAGGAAAAAGCTGTGGAAGGTGTTGTCCAAGTACGGAGTGAATAAGAATCTCATACAAGCAATTGCGTCTCTGTATGAGGGAAGCGTTGCATGTATTATGTATTCACCCTAATGGGTGAACGGTGATTTTACGGGGTGGTTTGACATCACAAAAGGTGTTAAGCAAGGATGCGTAATGTCACCGTGGTTATTCAATCTATACATGGATAATTGTATGCAAGAGTTGAAAGAGATGGGATTGGGCGCGAAATTGAGTGATCTAGAAGTATGTTGCCTGTTGTATGCTGATGATGCAGTGCTGATTTCTAACAGTATGGAAGATCTACAGTCGCTCGTGTCTAGGATGAACGAAGTATGTATGAAGAATGAGTTAATGATGAATGTAAGTAAGTCTAAAGTAATGGTATTTGAAAGAGAGAGTACGAAAACAATGTGCAACATAGTTGTGAACGACGAATACTTGGAGCAGGTGGATGAGTTTGTGTATTTGGGAAGTATGTTTACGAGAGATGGGAAGACTGATAGAGATATCGAAAGAAGGGTAAATGCCGGTAACTCCATTAATGGAGGTCTGAACGCCGTTGGCAGCAACAAAAAATTGTCAAAAGAAGCGAAGCTAGCCGTCCATAATGGAGTGCTGGTACCTACCCTGATGTATGGCAGTGAGGCATGGAACTGGCAGAGAAAGGATGAAAGTAGACTGAATGCTGTAGAAATGAGATCCCTGAGACGTATGTGTGGTAAAACCATGTATGATCGTGTGAGAAATGTGGAGATCCGCAAAGAATGCAAGGCTGATGTAAGCGTAATGAATAAGATTAAGAAAGGGACGCTCAGATGGTTTGGGCATGTAGAGCGAACGAATGAGGAAAGGAGTGTAAGGAGAATATATGACGCAAATGTGAATGGTAGACGAAGTCGGGGACGCCCGAGGAAGACATGGCACGACCAAGTGAATCAGATACTTGAGTCGGGCGATGTCAAGAGTCAGAATAACAGAAGAGCATGTATGAGACGATGTATGAATGTGAACGAAGCAAGGAGTGTGTGCCAAGATCGAGTTGTTTGGCGGTCCGTCCTCTCTGCCTACCCCTGCGGGGAAACGGCGTGATGGTTAGTTAGTTAGTTAGTTAGAGTAAAAAAAAGTGCAAATAAACACGACGATTTAACATTTGTAAAATAATCTTTACCGCTCCTAGTCAAAGTAAGGCGTAAATAAAATGGATGCAGCTGATTTTCGAAAACGGATATGCAACACACAAACAAATTTACAGACGGATGAAATCCCAAACGGTCAAGTTAAAACAGGACTTCGCTAGGCTCAGTCAATAATAAATTCAGGCAGCAAATTCAATTATGCACTGCGATTACATAGATTTTCAGAGTTGTGGTTTCGTGTAAACTGGGCTTTGTGTATCCAGTACCCACTCACATCCACTTAATTCAATTCACTCACATCCAATTAACAGAGCACATTTAAAGGGGAATTTTGATCTCGATTAAGGAATTATAATTTTATGTAATAATTCGTCACAAATATAGGCACTGCTAAGTAGTGTCTACATAAGCGACTGAGTGCAATAGGCTTTGTAATTTTACTTTACCACTTACAATAATTGTAACAGATTTACAATAATGTAAATATTTATTCTTACTACTTTTTAAACTTCCTCTTTCCACCTACACTGAAATGACATTCAATACTATCAACATTATGGACATAAAACAGCTCTTTGCAAGAATCATACGTTATAAACATGCATATTATGTCATCGTGCATAGTCGGGAAACACGCCAAACACGCGCCCAACATTTGTACACGGTTGACATTAGAAATACGAGAATGGGTCGTTTCTAGGACTCGTTCTTGAGTTCAACAGCTCGGCTGCGGAACAATTTGCCGACCTCTGTGTTCTCCTACAACAAGGGTCTCTTCAAGACCCATGTTCACTCCTTCGTCTCCTCAAAAACACCCTCCACACAGCACCTTCAAAGATGACATACGCCCTGAGGGAAATTATTTTCCTCAGGGCGTCCTGTGTGGAGTTAATATAAAAAAAAAAATTTCAAAAGAAAAATGTAAATAACAAATATTGAAAATGCATTTCTTTATATTTCTTTATATACTTTCTTTACGAAAGTAACGACTATAAATAAATTTTAAAAAAAAACCTGCGTACAAACAAATACTTTAGTATTTGCCCCTAAGAACTACGGCTTTCTGCTATTTTTCAATTGCCAATTATTCAAGCACTTGTCATAGCGTTTCGCCAATTTGCAAATTCCTCCTGCGCACAACTAGGCTGTCTGGGAATGTGTAACCAACTTTACATGTGTAACCAATGATGTTATATATAATAGGGTAGTAGAAATTTCAAAGTAGTAAGTCAAAAATAAGACAATTGTATTGTTCTCGATTTCGTAGTTTTAGTATTAAACTACCAAGCGTCGAGTAATTTCCTGTCCTACCAGTAAGTAAATTGTATTAAAAAAGCGCCAAGTGTGTGATGAGAAAATGTTTTCGTTATAAGGCATTATACTAGTAAAAGTCAAGGAAAAACATTTCATACGTAATTATTTATTATTATAAAAAATACAATTATTTTGATTGTTTCCGGAAGATTTTTAGTACCATTGGAGAAAGGGAGATAGCAAACATAGCAACAATTAAATACAAGGATAACCTAGGACAGTAGGTCATCTCATACGGGAGCAGACATGTTTTTCGAATTCAATTTTTCGAAATCAATTGTTCAAAATCAATTGTTCGAAATCAATTGTTCGAAATCAATTGTTCGAAATCAATTATTTTAAATCAATTGTTCGAAATCAATTGTTTGAATTTCAGTTTTTCGAAAGACTAATTTTTCGAACAGCAATTGGCCGAAAGACATATTTTTCGAATTTGTTAATCAACTTTTAAAATATACATTTCACTTGTTTATGATTAACGAGATAATGTCAGACGTACCAGTTATATGTTAGGTTAGCTTTTAAAATATATATTTCACTTGTTTACGACTAACGAGATACTGTCGGACGAACCAGTTATAGGTTAGGTTAGGTTGTACGTACTGTATACATACATAAATTCGAAAAACTAGTGTTTCAGTCAATTGATGTTGGAAAAAATTAAGTTCGAAAAATTGCAATTCGGTCAATTTACCTAGACCCGTCTCATATAGCACCCCGTATTCGTCTTAGTGTAAACGAGTAAGCTTATCTTGACATCTCAGTCACACCTGTGATGTAGAATGTAGTATTCGGCACACCGCTCGGTCCTATATCTAGTCATTCATACCTACACACACATTTTTTGTATGTCTATCTTTATCAAGCGCCCTTGAGGTGATTTTTCACAAAAACAGCGCTCTATAAATTGTCCAATTATTATGCATGAATAAGAAGTTACTGAAAACATTAGAGTGTCTCTCACTTTCCACATTCTATCTTGAGTTTGTGAGATAATGGCGAGTCTATATATTATATATAATGTCATTTATTTCTATGTATTACAGTATTTACCTATTAATTAACATTTTTACATAATAGATCAATTTTGAAAACATTTTTACATAATATATTTTGCAATTTTATTATGTTGGGTGTAAGGTAGGTTTGTGAAGGTGAAACTGTGGATAGGTATTATGTATGTTTCGTTATGTCATTGGTCACAGCATTTGAAGATCTTTACCGTCACGAAGTGCAGGGCCCCAACCCACTTCTTTAAGCGTGCAAATTGTGGGTTAGATGGTTTATGCATAAAATGGTCCATGTGTGGCCAACTGAATAAATGGGTGTACATGTTTTTACATATTTTTTAGATATTTGTCGCATTTTCCTATAATCTTTTAATTTCTCAATATGGTTCATTATTTTCTTAGGGTACACATGCCTTTCGGCCTTTGAACACCACGGTTCCATGCCAATTGAGAATAAAGTCAACTCAACACCTCCTTAAAAAGTCATCAAAAACTACGAAAAAAATAATTTTAAATTAGCCGATAACCCTAACCTAACGTAACCTATTTAATCAAATTTTTTTTATCACTCTAAATGACTTATCTGTGATGGTTCTGAGTTGGTTTCATTCCGAGTTGACCGGTCACCGAACACCACCGACAATATAATTATTAAAGTTTATTGACTTCCGATGAAGCCACGTAAATTTAATACCAAACTGATTAACTAACTGAGTTTGTGTTATTAAAATGTCAAATACATTCATAATAATATTACTATAAAAACATCAATATTATTTACATGTGGAAGATTAAAACTTTTCACAACATATGCAGAGTAGATAATAAACAGAAAAATAACACATACAGGCACGTTAGAAAGGAGAATGCTCTTATAATTACAAAAAATAATAATATAAAATAGAAAGAAATAAAGTTTATATATTATTTTTGTTCATAAATAGCGCAATAACAAAATATTTATTAAAACATTGAGTCCAGCAATTGAAAAACAACCTTTTTTTAACCTGTGAAATGTCAGCAAAAAATGGAAAATTTTCAAGTGGAATCAAAAATACGGTTTTAAAATCGCACCGCAAAAATTTCTGGCAAAATTCAGTTATAATAAAAAATGTTGACATGTGAACATTCTGCCCGTAACAAGTTAACACGTAAACGTGATAAACAACTAAATATTTATAAATAAAATAGTTATAAATTTTATTAAGATAATTTATTTTATTCCTTCCTCCTCGTTTATTAATAAAAAAACATGCACTTGTTTGTTAACACTTTTTTTCACTTAAGACAACTCAAGTCCGTCCGAAGAAATCTTCCTACAGAGGCGACAAAACTACTAATCAACTCTTACGTAGTCTCGCGACTCGATTATTGTAACGGTATCTATGCTAGCCTTCCAAAATATCAAACTGACAAACTTCAATCCGTTTTTAACGCAGCGGCACGGCTCATAACCGGAGTCTCTAAATATTCACACATTTCAGAACACCTTCGTAACCTTCATTGGCTCAAGTGCCCTGAAAGAATCCAGTACAAATTGTGCTGGATGGTGTTTAAATCAATCAATGAAATGGCCCCACCTTATATCTCTGAACTATGTGTCCCGGAAAATACTGGTCCGAGGCAGTCAACCCTTAGATCAGCAACATCATCAGCTATAGGCAGACTAATGGAACCTAAACGCAAACCAAATACAAAGTTTGGAGATCGCGCTTTTGGAGTATCTGGGCCTAAGGCTTGGAATAAACTCCCTCCGGAACTAAGATGCATAACAAGCCCAACAGAATTTAGGTCCAAATTAAAAACCTACCTTTTTGGGCTCTCATATCCTTAATTTAAATAAACCTATCTGAGAGTATCATACTTTTATTTTCTATGATATGTCTTAATTACACTTTTCTAATTAATTTTCTAATTACTTGAATCTTTGCACATCAATCTGTCTCGTTACGAATCACATTTAGGAAGATCAAATCCTTGTACTACTGTACCGCCCACTATAAAATGTTGCTTTTGATTTCCAAAATACACTCATCAAAGAATGTATTTTATACTAATATTAAAATATATTTCAGGATTAAACACATATAACAAGTGTACACAATAATGTCCTCTGCGTGCGAACTATATCTAAATTTCTTAATAGACAATAAGTGTTAATTTCAAGCGACCTCCCAGGTAAGTATGGACCTGTATACATTTTTGAGAAGCATCGCGTTCATTGGTCGAGACATTGTACATATATTTTCTTATGAACCTGTGGATGCAATTTTTAGCCATTAGTTGTTTTAATTGTTTGTCTAGTTTGTAGTTTTTCTAGATTTTAGAAATGTATTGTAAGTTTGTGCAGCGCCCTTGAGGTGATTTTTCACAAAAACGGCGCTATATAAATCATCCAATTATTATTATTATTATTATTAACAAAAAAGCCCATCCACCAGATGTGTTACGAAAGAAAAAATAAAGATATCACAGCAGTGGTGACATATGGGCACCACTTGTCAAATTAGTAAAAACTCACTATTTTTTGTTTACAAACTAATAATTGAAATACATCAGGAAAACAATGCTTATTGGGCTGGGAAAATCAATGAAATGATAAGTTTAAATGTACACAAATAATAACACGATAAATAACAGGAAAAATGTAATACAACGTATTTCTGGCAGTAGAGAAGGCAGGCGACATACCTTGTTACATTATGGACATCATGAACAAAATATTCGTTCCACACAGGGTCAAATGTTTTAGGCTTAGTGGAAGATCTGTCCAGATGATGGTCATCAGCGTCAATAGATACATACGGATCTATTGGCTGGTCATCTAAAACAAGAAATGTATATAAATAACTTCAAAGACTACACCAATTCACAACTTTTGATTGATGTATATTTACAAAATACAATGCTAAATATGTCTAGACAAAATATGTCCATGGATGTTCTTGTAATAATATCGGGCACATCGACCAAGGCGTAACTCACGCTATTTGGAAGAGTGCTGATAATTAATATAACTGAAATTAGCGAAAGAGAGTCTACCTGGCTTGCCAAATGTCATGTTGTGCCGTTTTTGAAAATCCGTCGGCCGTAGGCCAGTGGCTTCGCACACTTTAACACGAACTGTGCCGCTGAACATTATTTTATCAGCCTTACACTACTTTTGCACTAAAATTAACACCCCACTCGGTCACTTAGTGCCGGTCCACGGGCCCAAAATCATTGGGAAAATATAAAAAAGCAAAAATTTAAATTAAATCGACTCCATGACAGCCATGAAGATCGGCCACGGGCTTTAATAGATTCCACTGTTTCGCGACAGAATCCATATACGACCTACAAAATCTATTTATATTTCCACTCAACCAATGAAAGCTAGGTGGAAAATTGAAAATTCTCCCGTAAGGAAAATTTGTATGAAAAAAATGGGATACATTCCTGAAAATTTTCCACAGGATTTATTTATCAGGAAGAATTTTACGAACATCACAACATCTTTCTATATCGATATTTGGGGTAGTTTGAGATAAAATAGGCCTAAAATATTATTTTTTTCCAGAAATTTTGCTTCGAATTTTTTATGTCATCAGGTACCTGTATAATAACGGTACCCGTTTAATTACAGACTTAAATAAAAAAAAAAAACGTTTTTCAATCAGCCCACCAATTAATTCCTCAGGTTACATATTTATCAATCTCAAGTCTGTGTAGCAAGCCACGACAAATAGAGGTAGGTCATCGGTACTAAACAATTATGATTTTGTTCCGACAACAATAATCGGTACAGCAATATTAATAAATGATTAGTGTTTCAGCTATCAGTCGTCAACAAATTGTAATAAATTAATTACAAACACGGGTTAAAAAATTATCTTTAGTGATTAAAAATAAAATGGACAAATAAGCTAATTTTATAAAAACAAGTAACGCGACCTTCAAAGCATATTTCTGAATATTTTAGACTTTTGACATCCTTTTGTGCACGAGCATACTATATATAATAAAAGTGGTACCAGTTGTTCGTCGGTCATATAATTTTGTACTAAAAAAACTGGTGCCACTATTTATTTAGTAATAAAATTGTCAAAATGTTATGTCTTAACCCGTCTAATCACAGGAGACCCAAGTTGTCCCAAAACATCATATGCCGTTATAATAACAGGAGACCCAGATTGTCCCAGAGCGACCGTGCATTATTAAAAGTTAGATATCTCTCTTCCTGTTATTCAAACATTTGTAATTTCTTTTATGTTAGAAAGCGAAAGAAATTATGCTTCTTATTGCCATAGGAATATACGAGCTATGTTGGTTAGATATTTTACAAACCCGATCGTAAGTGACGATTTTATTTTGTGCCAATTTGTGACGAAGCAAACACTTAATTTTAAAATAAAATTGTATGAGTGTCATAAAAAGTGAGGTGACAGTTTTATTACAAATTTTCTTAAAAAAATGAATCTATATTTAAAATTTACAGCTTATTTTATTTTACGTACTTTTTTAAGGAATCCCCAGAAACGTATTTTTAAGCCAATTTACATTTTCAATATCAAAATTTTAATATTTAAAAACAAAAATGTTGATTTCTAATAAACACATCGGAAAGATTATTTTATTCAGATTTTAGAACAATTTTCGTTTTTGCAAAAAAATTAAAAAATAACCAATAAAAAGGAACATTTAAAATGCACGGGAAGAACCGGAAATTTTGCGCGCAAATCTTGACATGCAAAAGTTCATAGATATTATTTTCTCATTATTCGAAGGGTTAAGACGAGGTGCTAACAGATAGACTATTTCTGGTGGTACTCGATGTAGGTCCCCTTCAGATTTTCAGATAAATGGATAAATATCCATTGATGTATCGTATGTATTATGTGAAAAAATAGGGTCCTTTCAGTTAAACATAAGAGAGTCCGATTTGGCTTCAACGCTCTAGCGCCGAATGACCGGAAACGACGGTCAATGCGCACCGATTATCGCTAGTGGAACACGTTTCGTGTAGCTCTATGTAAATATTAAAATGACCTAATATAAGAAAATCATAATAAGCCAAACATTAAAATCAATTGAAATATTTTTTTTTTTCTTATTATTTAAAAGTATCAAACTGTCCGATTATTTTGACCATACGATGACATTTCGATCAGTTTCACTAATTCAGATCTTTTAGCTAGATTTAGCTCTAAATCGAGATTATCAGCTCCAAAAACGTGAAATTGTTTTATAGTTCCCTTTTAAAATATTTTAGCGCTTTTTATACAGCATTCCCAAATAATTTAAGACTTATTTCTCGAGGAACCGGCTGCTTTGCCGCGCAGAAAAGTAAGATAACGATTTACAGCGCAGTTCAACGCAAGACTTTTCTGCGCGGCGGCCTGAAGTGGCACGGTCGCTCCGAAGTGTCCGTGTGGGGGGTGTTATTGTCTCTGGCCACCCCATCCCCCTACTTTGAAAATCGAGCTGGCAACATTGATCGGCTACTGGGATATGGTTATTTGATATTTGATACTGGCAACAAAACAAGAACTGTCAGAAAGCTCAAAATTATTGTATTTGTTTTCAGTGAAAGTTGCGGTCATGGTTGAAGTTGAAACTCTATTTTGAAAATAGTACATGATACCTACATAATGGGTTTTTTGACTGTTTTGAAAAAAATGAGACAGAAAGAAAAAGAAATGAGAATTCTAATGCTGTATCCTTTACATTTATCATATACGTGTTATTATAATTTTCACACCTTAACAATAAAAAACCTTTACACTGTCTATTTGAATATAAACAAAGCTCTGAATATTTCTCAATTGCAGTAATGATTCACTCTATGATTTTTTGCCTCTAAGACACCTTAAAATGAATGTCGTAAACATTTTTTTCCGTTAGATTGATCGTCTCACACCTGTTCAGTCACACCTTAAAAACCGTTCAATATGAGTAATTTAAAATCTTTATAACGCGAATCTGGTTGACTTTTAATTGAAGAATGATTATTTCTTAAGACAATAAGTTTTTTCGCATTTGTGCCATCCCTTCAAACACAAAATTAATTCTTCATTAGCTAATGAATGTGTGCCACATTTAAAATCCACTTCTGAAGATATTTTCTCCTTAACTCTTTTTTCACACAGAGGTCTGGACAATGCAGGGAAAACAACAATTCTGAAGAGATTCAACGGGGAAGAAATTGACACCATATCGCCGACTTTAGGATTCAACATCAAGACATTGGAACATCGCGGCTACAAGTTGAACATCTGGGACGTGGGCGGTCAGAAGTCTCTGCGTTCTTACTGGAGGAATTACTTTGAATGCACGGATGGTCTGATTTGGGTGGTGGATAGTGCGGACAAGAGGAGGATGGAGGACTGCAAGAGTGAACTGCTGGTGCTGCTGAAGGAGGAGAGGCTCGCCAGTGCCACGCTGCTGGTGTTTGCCAATAAGCAAGACCTTCCAGGAGCACTATCAGCACAGGAAATTAAAGAGGTGAGTACTGTTTAATTAAGCCTGATGTTCTGTGTGTTGCTGCAGCTGCTACGTCACCGTATTCAATTTGATGTACTGACCGCCAATACTAAAAATAAATTATTTTTATTTCTTTGTCAATCTGCAAAAATAGATAGCATCGATCGTTCCCCTTTGTTTCGTTTTGTCACATCAATTGTTTAAAGCAGTGGTTGTAAACTGAGGCTCATGGACCACATGCGGCTCTTTGGCTATTTGAGGGCTGCTCTTCGACGAATAAAGTGTTTAAAATGGTGACTGAACAACTCAGAATGAATTCAACTCAACACCTCCTTTTAAAAGTCATTAAAATGATGAAAAAAACATATAAAAATTGGTTAAATTAGGTTAGGTTGTGGGCTATTTAATTTTTTTTTTCATAGGTTTTATTCAAAGTTATAAAACAATGAGAAACAACTTTTTCAGTAACCGGAAATGGAAAATAATCATTATAGTTATTTCGTTGTTAAAGTCGATTGACGGCCATTGTTATTGATGTGAAAGTTTTAAGGTATAGTGTTTTTCTTTTCTTATAACCAAACTATGAACGTAAGAACCTGTAATATGTGCTTAGTTTGGGTTATTAAAAAAAAACAGATTAAAAATCTTAACCGTGTCCTGATTTTCTGTACATTTGCCAAAATTTTATATCAGCTGCATACTTTAGGATGATTGTTATGAAGATTTAAATATTTTTGATATAAATTCGTATGACTACTAGAATATTCTAGCATCACAACATCTCCAGGATATTCACCATGACATGATATACGGTAAATAGAGGGGTTTGTTTGTTAACACAGTCAATCACGTATATTGTGAAATCCTTTCCTTTTATACAATTAAAAACCAGTAGGACACTTCGGTCACAGGCTGTTTCATGAGTTTGCAAACTTTGAAGAGAGAAAATTCATTCTCAAAAAAACAAAAGAAAAATGATTGAGATGATAAAACAGGAATTTACAGATATCGCTCTAAAAATAATGAAAATGGTTAATATGGTAAAACAGGAATCTGTATGTAATATTATTCTATTCATAAATGAAGAAAATGGTTACCACGGTAAAACAGGAATCTATTAACATTGATAAATATATGGAACTACAGAGACATCTATTGATAAAATTAGTTTCTGATATTCTTTATTTTTTCAGACCTTAAAATTAAACACAATGCATTGAATTTATTCTGTTTTTATCATAATCATGCTTTAACTGCCACTTCTGTCTCCCGTTACTGGAACTCCACCCACCGCGTCGGACATAGCAAAAACCATTGTTACAAAACGTTCTGCAGTTGTTTTAACTGTACTGTTTTATTTGCAGGCCCTTGACTTAGAATCAATAAAAACCCACCACTGGAAAATCCTCTACTGTTCCGCCGTGACAGGGCAGAACCTACTAGAAGGAATCGACTGGATGCTTGATGACATAGCAGCCAGAATATTTACCTTGGAATGAATCGCACCATTTTTTTACATCGTATTGTCCAATCAAAAGTAATAAATTATCATATAAATAAATTGAAGCTTTGAACTGAGCAAAGGAGTGGTACTCGTTCATATTAACAAAATAAAATTCTTAAATATTACTTAAACATTCGTACAAGGGACACAAAGATCTTGGTATTTTGCTTTATTAATAAATAATATTTCTTATTGGTGAATGCTAGCTTCATCTTATTGCACTCAGGATATGTCAACGGTCCCGAAGAACAATATTGGATCTGCTAAAATTGAAAAACGCGCTGTTGGCTCATTTTAATTTCTTTTTATTGATTCAAAAGTCTGAATTTTCAGAATTTTAGATGAAATGAAACGAAATACAGGGTCATCGAAAAATAATGCCAACATTTAAAATAACTGTTTTAAAAAACTATTAGAGGTAATTCAATGGTTTTGATCTTAAAATGTGCGGAAAAAGGTAATTTTTTTTTCATACCTTAAGTATGTTTCGATGTGTGCACTGTTTGTCGCTCTGCAGATGTCTAGTCTGTAGTCGATTTCTTGCCACGTACGTGCAATCATTTCAGGAGTAACTGTCAAGATAGCGGCAGAAATTCGCTCCCGCAGGTGATCCAAATCCCGAATCTTTTCTGCGTACACAATGTTTTTAATGTACGTAGAAAAAAAAATCCAGACACTAGTCAAAAGTTACTAATTCATTCCTCAATGCCCGCCGCCAATCCGTCTGTTTGCTTCACTTATTCCTCTCCGTGGGCCAAGCCATCAATTTCATTGCATACTTGATTGAAAACTTCCGACTTCGAATCCGAACTTAGCTAGAAGTCCGGGGAGCAAAAATGATTCATTATCGTTATTTTTTGGTACGTATAAAGCTATTGGAATACAAGTACCTACCTACTTTCAGACGCAGATCTTCGGTAGATATAATATGTAAATTTGCAGATATTGTAACGCCAATCGGCTGTGATCAGCTGTCATAAAATAATGTCTTTAAACTAATTTAAATGTTAAAATGTTTATTTACATTAGATAACATGAAGTGGAACAATTTTAAGTTAAATAAACAAAATAAAATTAGTAAAACTTTAGGTGTAAAACTTTTCTTTTTTTTTGGAATTAATTGAATAAAAGGAATCAATTCAAAAGGCCAGGGGAATTAGACTGAATCGATTCACTCCTAGGAATAAATCTGCCCTTGTCTACCTGCAATACCTCGGTGGAGATAGCTGTTTTTGTTGCAGAACTAGATATATTTATTTAAAAATGTATGGGATACTGTCATTTATGTTCCGATAGCGGCTGTTGTATTTTTGTTTCTCTCTCCATCGCTATAACTTATTTTAGATCATTGATGGAGATTGCCGTCTTTGTTTCAACACGCCTCATATATATGTTTCTTATACGCTATAATTCTTGATCTCAAAAACAGTAAAAATATAGAAACATTACTTTAAACAGCTTTACTGCAAAACTACAAAATCGCACATCCGACATTGTTCTTCGAGACCGTTGATATCGTTGCAAGAAAGCAATACTGCTGTAACAGCCAAAAACCAAATTGTTCAATTGTTGATTTTGAGGTGTGTACATCAGTTAAAAAACCGTATTATTGACAAAACGGCTAGTTTTTCCAACATCATACAGTTCTTATTTATCGTCTTAGAATTATTTATTTATATGACCCAGATATATCGACACAGAAAAAAACTCTACAAAATGGTGTATAAGAAATATTTTCATAGGTAGTGGCGGTTACACCAGTATTGCTTTCCTGTGACAATATGTACATTGAAACTTTCTTATAAGGTTTCCCAAGGGACCAGAAAAAACCTTTTAAGCATGAAAACTTCTTAAGTGGGGACTTTATAAGTAGGTTTCAGTGTATGTATTTTTATGGTTGGTCTATGATCATAATTCGTCTTTTAAAATTAAAGGTTAACTATTAATTATTAATCTATTGTTTATTTTTAATATTAAAAATGTTTTTAATGTACCTACGCTGCCACATCGCTTTAATCAACTTACTTCTTACGTAGGGATATTATAATTTATTTTAAAATGAAACTACTGTATATTTTTTAACGACGTTTAATGCGAAATATATTACTAAAATACTGTTCGCTCGTTTCTTTACTTCCTGAGCTTTTCGTTTAATTTTAATAGTGCTTAAGGGGAACGGATGCGCGGCCCATTTCATACAAATCTTAATTTTGGATTTGAGGTCAAAATACCTAACCAAACTGAAAAACCTATTTTTGTAATCAAAAGGCAAACAAATATCTAGTACGGATATGTGGTACTTTATTTATTTGTGTATTAAATTATAAAATAAAGGCCATTAAAGTTTTTAATATTTCTTGATTTCATAGGCAACTTGGGCAATTATTTTTAGGGTGTAAGACAAACCTATAAATTTTCATAAAATATCATTCTGGAGCTGCAAAGGCTTTCAAAATTGCGCAAGAGGAAGAAATAAAACAAATGTAAAAAAAAAAACAAAGTGTTAGGATCGATTGAATGCTGCTGAAAGTATCCAAATTGCAATTCCCTATAATTATTTACTTTACCTATTTTTCAAAAATGAAAAAATTTAATTTCTCAAACACCAGAAGTGAAAATTATTGATTTTTGATTAATTTTTGTGGTAATTTTTCAGTTAAGTAATTTTTTACTTGTTTTGTATGTTAATATTTTCTTTCTTCACGGCACTTTAACCTTTGTATTGTGACGGGGGTAAAAATCGTACACACAGAAAGAATTGTATTTTAATTAGAATATCTCTCTTTTTATAACTTTTGAAGGTTATTCCCATCAATGTAATGTATCATTGAAGAAAAAGATAACACTAATAATCTAAATGAGAGCATGAAAGAGAACAAGACACAGAAAAATAAAAAGATAACAGTCAAAACTGGGACCCAGAATCTCTCGTCTTATTAGTCGAAGATAATAATGTTTTTTCTAAAATTTGAAAAGTGGGATTGACAAGTTTGACGTTCAAATAAGAGTTGGCAGTGGCTGAATTGGTAAGGCGTTTGTCCCAGTAAGGGGCCATCCATAAATTATGTCACACGAATTTCATGATTTTTTTGACCCCCCCCCCCCCCCCTCCCTGTCGCACATCGTCACATTTGTGAGACCCCATCCTCCCCTAGTGTGACGTCACATATTTTTCAATTTTACATCTAAAATTTTTTTGCATTATAATAATTTTGATTTTTACATGTGATGACAGAGCTGATGACGCCCCCCCCTCCATACCCTTGTCACACAATGTAACACTTCTCTTCCCCCCCCCCCCCCTCTCCCCCTTAAGGTGTGACGTAATTTATGGATGGCCCCTAAGACGAGAGGTTCTGGGTTCGAGTCCCTTTTTATTTTTCTGTGTCTTGTTCTCTTTCATATGTTCGTTTAGATTATTAGGTTTATATTTTTCTTCAATGATAAAAAGGATTGTTTTCAGATTACCCATTCGATACGCCGACGCTCAACGAATACAAAATTTTCATATACGATAAGTTTATTTGGTGCTTGAGAAGTAAGAAAAACAGTGTAACCTGTAGTAAATAGTAATGACACTTGTATATTGTTTTTTCTTAAATTTTATTTTTATTCTATTTTTACATAACTTTTCTTCATGTTTATTTTTTTTTCTTATCTTTGCCCTTTTTGTCTTTGTCTTTTTTTTTGTCTTTTTCTTTATCTTTGCCTTCAGGTTTTTCCTCCGTTGGGGGTACTTCTTCCACTGTCTTTAAAACAAGCTTAGTTTCCGGCCACAGTAGCAAAGCGTACTCGGCCATACCTGGAGTAAGTAAAGAATACTTTAACATTACGACATGTGTAATTAATTAATTGTATATACTAAACCGTCTCTTGTAATAGATTCTTTTAACTTTTATGATAGTTAAGCCCATGGCCTTAGACATATTTTGTCAGAGGGTCAAAATATTTCCACTTTACCATAAAATCCAAATAAATGGAATATTTCTGATGTACCCAAAAACTAAAAACTGTTTTTGGAAGGTGATGAAATACGCTTTCAAATTTTCACCTCACTTTTTGGTGTTCTAAGTAAAAATAATTTATAAAAATTCCTAAAATTTCAAATTACGATCTGAATCTTTGGTTTCGTAAAGGTGTACATTTTACTTCTTTAGCGGTTAATTTTTAAATTTATGTTCAAAGCAAGGTGTTTTCTCTTTCTAATACCGCTTAGATCAAATTTTTCACTACGCTAGTAAGGGAGAAACAACGATTTCTATGAGACTTATATGAGTTGTTCCGAAAAGTGAACAAATTAGCCTAATTCATTGGCTATATAGCACTATAATAAGTTTTTATGTCTCCATGTTAAAATTCGAAGGTATGATTTTTAATGTTGGTGAAAAATTAAAAATTTTCTGGAAATCTTGAGCAATCGAGGCAAATTTATTTATTTCGCGTGGTCGCTCCAGTGGCTACAATATATTTAATTATTCTTTTCAAAATATTTGCTATTGCAGTAAATATTATTTTGTCAGATGTATTGGTACATATCACACACGTTGAAAATAAAAACATAAATTTAAATACTTAATATGATAGTTGATTGAGAGAAACAGGTTGATCTGTAAAGGCGTACAATAAAAACATACATTTTCTAATCTGAATTGAATGAATGAATCATACTGATGCATACTGGGAGAATCATTATATTTAATTATGGAAGACCTTTCCGTACAATGCAACACGTGAATAAATAGTGATATAATAAATACCTGCAACATCCAGTTGCTTCTTCTTGTTTGCAAATTGTTTACACAAAAAGCCTACCAAGGCCTCGTCAAGAATTATCCCATCGCTCTGAGCAAACTTTTGGAAGTCTTCTTGTTTGATTTTCTTTTTGCGCAGATTGGCGTGCAATCTCAAAATAAATTCGCTGCAAATACAATTATGTAAATATAATGAAAATAAATTGCCGATTCTCTTTCTCAAATGGGCCGAGAATTTGTAAAGCCCAAGTAAATCTGGCTTCCAAAAACTTGGGCATCTCGTATAGGGCTAGCAGATTTTTCAAATCTCAAGTAAGCCCAAAAATTGAAATCTGGAGCTCCACAATATTGGATAAATCTACTTGATTCTGGGATAACAAGGGTGGTTCGTCTGATTGGCAATCCGTTGTTAACAGACCGATTGTCATCCCTAGTGCACAGGCGCAATGTGGGCATGCTGAGTCTGTTCTAAGGTATTTTAATGGAGCCTGCTCTAAGGAACTAGCAGCATTGATACCTAGTGCAAATGCGTGAATCTCGACAGACACAAGCAAAACACGAGTTTGCAGTTGATGTCGGCTTCGACATTCGTGTATCGGCTTGTGTGTGGAACGAACTACCGGCATCTGTTTTTCCTCCTTCATATAATCCGGACCTCTTCAACCAGCATCAATAAATCCTTTCCTGCAGCCCCTCTCTTAACCTCACAATGCTACCCAACCGGGTGGCATCATAGTTCCCCTGCCTTTACACCGTACAGACAGGGGCGCTCTTGTGAGGCGTCTTAAGGTTACGCTGGCGTTCAAGGGGTTGAGCCTCACAACACACCTCAATTAGGGATGCCTAGTCCCACTGGCTCCGGACAGTAAGCAGCAGTTGTGACGCTTGTGCGGTATTCACAGAGTAAAAGTATAACACCTGTTTTAAGCTAGAAGACTATATTCCAACAAGTTAAATGGCCCTGTATGTTTGTTTATTGTTTGAAACATTTACAGAGTGTTAACAATGATTACAATAACAGAATTGGCATTGGGATGTACATAGACATTAACACTCCAATTAGAAATGTTCACAGCATGAGTAATCAATGTTTAGTTGTTACTAGACGGAAATGCTTGTAGTGAAAACAGAAATAATGATAATCAAAATGAAACATAAAACATAGTAGTGTCAAATATAATACATAACCTGCAGAGAAAGATAAAAAAAGAAAGAAAGAAATATAGGG
The DNA here is from genome assembly GCA_936435175.1 of Glyphotaelius pellucidus. Taxonomy (NCBI): domain Eukaryota; kingdom Metazoa; phylum Arthropoda; class Insecta; order Trichoptera; family Limnephilidae; genus Glyphotaelius; species Glyphotaelius pellucidus. The sequence goes on from OW386554.1 coordinate 32,251,555, forward strand.
TATGACAAAAAAGCAGCTACACAACTGTTCTCCACAGAGTGTCATGGTAGGAGTTTGATAATTTGTTTTTTGAAATATGTGAGATTGTTTGCGTAGATATCTATATGGTCACATTCAATGGTATTATATAGACGACACATTCGAGACAGTGGATTGAAGTATGCAGTATTGTTATTAAATAATTCAAGAAGGAATATTTTATGACTTATGTTACCCAAAATCCTTTTTCTTCTTACTTTCCGCTACATATTTAGCTCTTTCAAATGCCAGTTTCTTCTCATCTGGTCCTACTATTGTATAATTTCCTATAACATGTCCAAATATTACGATAGCATCTTTCCTCGTCTTAATGTTCTTTAGATTTTCTATCTCCTGGAAAGGGAAAGGATGGGGATACATTATTGTCTACTGTACACATTTAACGCACTCTATTCAAAGCATTCTGCACATCACTGTATATGTCAGAACTGTGGCTTGATTACACTGCATCCCAACGGCATAAGCTAAAAGTCACTTACAATAATGCCTATCGCCAACTGTTCTGCCTACAGACATGCCGCAGTGCTACGGAAATATTCCTCGAGGGAAGAGTGCACTCTTTCAGAGCATTTCTCTGCCACCGCATGGGAAGCTTTTTATTCATCTATTTATTTATTCATCTTTATTAATTAAATTACATTGGTGATGTGCTGAGCCTGTCTCACTAGGAACTTCTGTGTTGAGAGCAAGCACAGTTTAACATACACAGAAATGAAAATTAAAACAACAATTTATTTTAAATTGCTGATCCGGAGCAAACCCCTGATGGCCCTCTGGAAACCGTCATACATCCTTCAAATTTTGCATGCATAAATTTTTCACTTCTATTCCGCATTTTTTTTTCTGTTACTTTTTCTAATTTCTTTTTGTTATTTCGAAATATGGAATGTTTTATTTCATTGCACTACCCCGCATGGGCGTATTTAGGGTGGGGCAAAACATAACCTCGATTAGGTACCGAAAAAAGTAGGCTTCTACAACATATTCATGCTTTAGGCTCTATGAATACAAAGAATTTGAATGGAAGAAGAAAAAACTATCCTATGAAGTGCTGTAAATTTAAAAATGCGACTCAATCTACAATCCCAAAGGTCATGCATTGGCCAGCCAGGGTGGGCAAACGTCCCATCTTGCCCCACCGTGCCTATGCCCATGCTATCCCAGCAAACAATCTGAAATAAACTATTATTATTATTAGCATTTATATTCAAACACTTATAAGTTCTGTGGTAGACCTCAATAACTTTAGGTTCTTGATAACAAACTGGTTTATTATGAGTTTACGTATTTACAATAATAATGAAGCAAATCACACAACCTGTCTATAATAGTGGCTAATTGAATCTGGGCGGTAGGCTGGTCAGAGCCAGTCCCGGCGGCACCCGCCTGCTCAGGAACCCCTGTGGATCATCGATAGAAGCACTTTCCCTGCTGGCATCTGACGGCAAAACTTAGAAGCTTTTTCAATACATTACAATCATGTACCCTCAAAGAACCGTAGTCTTATTTTTGAATCACCAAACAATCAAACTCATCAATTTGGGTTGTGAGTCTGTCTGCGATTGTAACTATGGTTTTAAACTCGAAATTATTTCATTTCAGTCATTTTCAAAATTGGAACTGATTGTGTCAAAACATGATTTTTTAAGTGCTGCGCTTATACTTAATAACACCGATCTACATAATAATGCTTAGAATATACTTGTAAAAATGCAGGATTAACATTAGTCTGTCCAAGGTCCAGTAAATTACATTTAACTCTCCTGTTTTGAAAGTTCCACAATATGGCAATGGCGTCGTCAAAAGTCAATTGATTATTTCCTAATCTTAGAATTTTTAAATTCTTTGCTTTCCATAACCAGTTTGAAACGTTAATCAACACCTCGCCTTTCAATCTAAAATAAAATAGTAAAAATCAACATGTTGCAAAAAAAATTTCACATAAATATGGCATTAAACATCCAGAAGAGCTAATCTCTATCTTTTGTGAGATTGAGGTAGATCTCAGACGAGATCTCCTGTCAGATTTGTGTGATTTTCTACAGCTGTTAAATGAATAAATAATCATGCATACTTGCAGGAAGTAGTGTTTAAAACGACCTAAACTAAAATATGTGACAGCTCACAGCTGAAATTCTGACATCAGCCCATAGATAAAGCAAATATCGGCCGTATAAAATCACAAATCTCACAGGAGATTCGCCTGAGATCTATCTCGATCTCACAAAAGATAGAGAATAGCTCTGTTGGCTTAAATAAAACTTAAATTACTCTTAAAATAAATAAAAAAAATTGTGTGCAGTTCACAGGCAATACAAGTGAAACCTTTAAAAACCTAAAGTAGACAAGAGTGGGGAGGCTATGAAGCACTGCACAAAGAGGAGACTGATTCGTCTACTGCATTCTCTTGCATGCTAAATCCTACAGATGTAGGTGTAGGTCTATTTTCAGTGTTGCTTTTTCATTTCATCAAGTTTTAAATCACAATGGTGCTAAAGAAGTTTTCATTTAAAAAATAATTACAAATAAAACCTATAAATCAACCAATCAGTGACCCGGCATTACTAATTGATAAGTGCAAGTGCTACAGTAACTTCCCCCTAATACCATGCGAGCGAAGCCGCTGGTAAAAGCTAGTGGATACGCGCCATCTATGGTGGTTGTATTATATTGAATTTACCTATGTGACATTAAAATTCAGTGTATTCATGCATTTTCTTACCTCTGTGAAGCAGGCAATTACTTCCGACGTGAGTGTTAGTGAAAGCCAAGAGATGTCAGTCCTAGTCAAATCATATTCAAATAATTCACCCATAATTGAGTTATTGTTGTATCTAAGATTTGATTTTGGCACGTATTATTAATTTGCAAATTTATAACCATTGTTTGAACTTCCTTCCTGTGATACACATGTTGAGATTGTGCACTTACCGCCTTGGCAACGAATCAATATTTTGAATGAAAACTAGTGTCGTTTTGTGCTGGACATAGTGCAAGAGCTGCATTCTCTGAGTGAGTATTGTTTTGTTTTCACTTAGGATTTTGGAATTGCTGCGTAAACTGTTTTGTGTCACATAGGGAAGAGTTCAACCTTCCTTAATTTACATAGGGTAGTATTCCCACATGTCTGGGGCTATTTACAGCTAGTAAAATAATAAAAAACTTACTGATTATTGCTCACGTCAAAAATCTTCAAATTTGGACGTTTCATTAACGTTATTAAAGGGCCTTCAATTTTGGTTTCAAATAAACCATTCCAAGATATATTTAGACACTCCAAAGGATTTGTTTTGAGAGCTTTCAGTAATGGAACCATTCCTTAAAACACATTAAAAAATTTACAGTTTTTTTCTGAAAGAAAAAGCTTTCCTTTGCCGGAATACAGTCGTAAGTACCTTTGTTTTCAATGAAATTCCAAGACAGATCAAGTTCGGTAATTACAACATTTTCATCCAAAGCTTTCGACAATTGCTGGCCCGATAGTATCTTTAAATTATTGTGGCTGAAGTTATATCTAAAATACAAAAAATTGCGAATATGGATTAGTTAATAATTTTGTAAGTGCGAAATAAGAGATGTCGAATAATCGAGCAGCTTTTGAGACGTATCTTGCTGCAAAGAAAACCATACTATTGTCAAAGACAAAAGTATATATTCCACATCTAGCTTTTTTAAATATAAAAACATTAGGACATTCTGGACAGACATTATTCCATTATTTTTTATTTAATTTGAAAAAATGTCAGCGGGGACAAATATGGCATCAACATTTTTTACATGTGCTTGCTTACACGCCCTTTTAAACCATAGTAAGCAGTTCATATTATGTTTCCTTATTAATATTTGGAAGTATGATATTAATTAAATCGAACGGCCGAATCAAAAACCGATCACCCGGAATGTCCATCGCCCGAGCGGTTTAATTGTCACTAAATAAATTAATAGTTAAACGATTATAACCTAACTTCATACATAGTTAGTTAAATGATTACTAATAGTCAATTAAATGTTGACTAAATAAATAGTTAGATGGTTACTTAACAACTTAATACGTAGTTAATTAAATGATTACTAAATAATTAAATACGTAGTTAGTGAAATGATTACTTAATAACTTAATAGTTTGGTAAATGATTACTAAATAACGTAATAGTTAGTTAAACAATGACTGAATAATTTAAATGAAAACAAGTCACTTTGTAAAGATTGAAGAATCAAATCACTTTGTGAAGATTGAAGAAGATTACTGAATAATTTAATAGTTGATTAAATGATTACTAATAGTCTATTAATTTTATTGTGGATTAAGTGTTTTCTCAATATCTTATTACGTAGTAAGTTAAATGATTCCTAAATAACTTAATATGTAGTTAAATGATTACTAAATAACTTAATAATTCATTGAAGAAAAAGATACAATAATAATTTAAATGAAAATATGAAAGAGAACAAGACACAGAAAAACAGAAAAAGATAATGGTCGCTACTGGGACTCGAACCCAGAACCTCTCGTCTTTCCGGGACGTGCGTTTACCAATTTCGCCATTGCCACCTACTGTCAAACCGTCATGTTAGTCAATCTCATATTTTCATTTAGATTATTATTGTTATCTTCTTCATCAATGAGTTATTAAATTGATGGGAATAACCTTAAAAAATTATAAAAAGAGAGTTTTTCTTATAAAAAAATTAACTTAATAACTGGTTAGATGGTTACTCTTCCCGGTAAGACGAGAGGTTCTGGTTCTGGGTTCGTGTCCAAGTTGCGACCGTTATCTTTTTATTTTTCAGTGTTTTGTTCTCTTTCATATTTTCATTTAGATTATTAGTGTTATCTTCATCTTCAATGATTACTGAATAAATTAATAATTAGATAAATGATTACTAAAGAACAAAGGTTAGTTAAATAAATAATAGCATACTTTTTAATAATGCTTCGGTCATTGCAGGTGCCAGAGCTACTATCCCTTCATCATCTAGTAAAATGATCACTAAATAACTTACAGTTAGACAAATGATTACTAAAAAAACAATAGTTACTTAATTAAATGCATAGTTGTATACTTTTGAATAACGCTTTCAGTCATTGCAGGTGCCAGAGCCACTATCCCTTCATCTCCTAGTTCATTGTAAGACAGGTTGAGTTCCTTCAGTTTCTTTGTAACCTGAATTCCTGCAGCCAGTCTTCTGGCTCCCTCAGGACCAATCCTATCTCCGACCGAGCAAGATTAATCACTCATATTATTATTGTTTGGCAAAACATACAAATAAGAATAATTATCGCACATCCCATAGAAAAGTGCCGTAAGTTAAAATTTTCTGTTTTACATTTTATCTCTCGCCCCACGAAAACCGTATTTAAGTTAGATCCCTCCATCTCTATGAGATGTCGCTGGTATCTCTTTTCGATGGGAACGGTTGTTCATCAATCATGCATTTTTTCCGCTCTCCTGTAAAATTAACTTTTTTGACTTATGACACTTTTCTATGGCAATATTATGAATAATTTGTACGGTGCGTATTCAATCCCCTTTAAATCAATGCTCATTTAATCGACGCTCATTTTGATTTTTTCACATTTAAATTGTGACCGTTGAATGCTTATTCTCGACCGTTTCAGTTTTTGATCAAATCAGTTCATAATCACAACGGTTTTACATGATTTATGTCATTAATGGTTCCACATCGCACTGAGCTGCTCCCAACTAGCAAATAATTAAGCAGTCAAAAAGGCAAAATAAAGAGTATGAAATGAATTGTGACTGTGTATTCGAGCCTTCCCATCAATATTCAAGTATTTATTAACTTACTTGATTGTTGGGAGCGGGAGTGGCTTAGTGCATTGTGCCAAGCATGCCAAGGAGCCAAGGAGTCAAGCTGCTGATAACACCTAACATCTAATTGCCCTTAAGGTTTTTACTTGTGTCAGGCGCCATTTGGCAGAGGGCCGGCCCTGGACGGAATCATTGATTAAGCAAATCTAATCCATTATATTGGGTCTCATGGAACAATGCATATTTATTTTTAACTATTGGAATAAATGTAGTTATGATGCAAAAATAAAATTGTGTTTGTACATCTACATTTTAGGTTTGTTTTGTTGTTGAGTTGTTTCTGTCACCGTTTTTATCGGTACATAAAAGATAATGGGTATTTTCAAGTAACGTTATTACAAAAATACAGTTAAGTGTAATATCCTCCAATCATAAGTAAATGACTTTATTTGAAATGTGTTTGGGAATCTCCAATAAAGGTCGAGGTTGGTTGAGATTACAAGTTACTTTATTTACGTCATCGTGAGGTTTACAATGCATATTTAACTGTCCCGTTGGATGCTCTGAAGTCAGTGAACCCGACACTGAGGGAGCCCAGCTGTCGATCATATACCATCGGCTATTTTCCTAACCGTTTGTGCATTAGACATGAACGACGACAGTCGCCACTCTTCTAAGGTACTACATAACTGACATCTGTTGAGACTCCTCAAAACTACATATAACTACCTATACCAATGACATCTTTTGAAGGATTTTTAATATAATTAGTGAAACCGAATTTAATGATGCCGCCGATGTTAGGTTAGGTTAAGTGGTTTATCCATGTAGTTCACTTACCTACAGCCGTTTAATATAATTGTTGTTAAACATTTATTATTTTCAATCACTTGGTTGAGGTGGAAACAGGCATCAGTGTTCAGCCAGTTGTCGGTGAGGTCCAACGTTTTAATGGTTTTATTGTTGTTCAGTGCTTCGCACATGGCCCTCATCCAGTTTGAACTAATACCGTAATACTGAATGAATGAAATAATTAAGACACACCATAGAAGATAGGTTGGGTTATTTGAAACTTTTGTCACTTTTGATGTTCATAAAATAGGTTTTTTTTGGCTTATTTTCTAATAGAAGATAAAGGTAACCTTAAAACATTCACCTTATAATATAACAACAATGGCTGCCGAGTGAAGAATGGATTTTAATTTGAACGATTTTTATTAAACTAGTAGCGAGCCATGCCATTCAGAGAAAGAAATTGTATCCCCCTGCGTCCCCCTTTTCGCCCTGTTCCCCTCCCGCGTCCCCTTCCCCTCCACCCCTTCTGCCTACCCCTATCTCTAGTCCCCGCTCCTGCGAACCCCCCCTCCTTCGTTCCCCTTCCCCCTCTTGGATTCCCCTCCACCTCCCTCCTTCCCCCTGCTAAACTAAATGAAATATACCCATTTTTCAAACAACTCGCGCACTGCCAATTTTTATATAAATTTCGTAATGCCAGAGCTCACTATTCTTATTTAGAAACCTTCACGGGCGTGCGCACAACAAATTAGCAAAGTTTCATCGCTATCAGATGAATAGTACAGGAAATAATTTCATAATGCCAGAGCTCACTAGTATATAAATAAATCATCGTGCCGAAGTTTCACCGCAATTGGATAAATAGTTTAGGAATGCACGGGGAATGGGTATTTAAAGGGGACCATTCAAATATCAAATTTTCAAAATGGTGCTGATTAATGATTCTCATCATATCGATGCTCATGTTAGTTTCTTCCCCTCACCCTTAATGCCAATTAGTGCTTCTTTGATCTGTGGACATTGTTTGGTAAGGCAGTTAACATACCAACATACAGATGCGTACGATGATACCTGAAAGATTTTAACCAGTGATTCCTAAGCACATTTGGAGTAAAAATGTAGATGTTAATTTTGGTGTCCGATGATATATTTTGTCAATTAAAAAAATAAAATAAAAGTCTATTATTAATCTATACACATTGCAACTGATTACACTGCAACACATCACAACGGATCACATGATAAGCCCTCTTGTGTCTCTTCTGTGCGGTACTGCTAGCATGAGAAGTAGTGCGTATCATGTGACAACCCTAGGCTGTAGTACCCAGTGGCAATGTATAAAAATATTTTAAAAATGATGATTTGTAAAATATTTTTGATTTTAATTGAAAAAATAAATTATCAGAAAGCGAAATAACATTAACATTTTTAAACCCCAAATATGCTGACTAATCGTTGGTTAAAATCGTTCAGGTACGTGCTGATACACCCTGTATACATAAGATGAAAAAAAATGCCCAGATTTCTGGCAAAGAAATCAAATAGCATGGTTGAAATCATAGCCTGTTTTAAATTTTTGCATCATATTAAAATAGATATCTATGTATGAATTACCTTTAAATCGATTTCATCCGTTAAGAGCTCTTTGTAAAACTTCTTGACAACTAAATGATCCATTGTTTGACACATAAACACATACTTTTTCTGGCCATCATCTTCATACTTGGGGATGGGTTCTGTTGTCAAGGGTTTGCCACAGATAAAAAAAGTACACAAGTATGTAGAAACTGTCCTGGCAGTGCGGCATAGGATTTAAACCTACAGACTTAAATGTGGTGAAAAGTTAAATAAATTTTAAAACTGTTATTTGATTAACGATTATGATTAACCGTTACGAAATTAGGTCCTTGTTTATCATATTAATTGTAGAATCAATCATCATCTTATGGTAATTGTTATGAACTGCCAAGCTTTGAAAATAGTGTATGTAACCTAATCGATTTCATTACTTAATAATATCAAATCTATTAGGCCCACTGCCAATGGAGCGTAGTAGATGATTCAGAATGTATCGTGCTGCTTGTGTAGCCATACAATGGCTCATCCACGAAGCATTTATATTTTCTCTCATTTGTGATAATGTCTCCAACGAAGATAATGTTATTTTGGCCTATCATTACATCTGGCTACGCTGAAGATAACATTCTTTTAATGGATACAATCATGCGTAGAAAAAAATATGAATAAATTGTTGATTGTTCGTAGCCGCAAGAGAAAACGATAATGTATTTCATTAATTTTGTAGAATGAGTAAAAAAATAAGGATATTCTTCCTTGCATAATCTGCAAGATTGCTGTCTTAGAGACAGTAGGTTGAACATGGGTACTTTTTGAAGATCTAAACAAATTTAGCAGAAATTCCTGCGATTATTTTCAAAATATGTATGCAAAGATAAGCTCAGGCTGCACGATGGCGTCATGGAGCTTGCATGCAGCTGCATTGCTACTCTGTCGACAGAGTTCCATTAGGGTATATGAAAGCAGCAAGCGGGCGTACGGCAAGCCTAAAATGTCTAGTACGCATCTTTGCAGTGGTGTTTTAATGGACAAAGGACCTTAATCATTAAAACACTATTTGTAAGTTGCAAAACCCTGCTGCAAGCTTAATATGCAATTTTTTTAAACTACCACTTGGTTAATTAAAATTCACATCAGAAGTTTACCTGGATCGTGCAATGTTCTGGAGATTCCTGGATCTCCAACCGGCGGATAAAAATAGTACGGATGATTCTTCAACTCATCGTTGATCTCAGGAATATGCTTTGTACAGATTTCATCCAGGAATATCAAAGCTGGTACTATTCCCGCGCTGGATGAATCCAGTTTCAGCTCGGAATAAGAAAAGTCTGAATCCAGCGAGGATTGTATACTGACTAAGTTCTCATCGGGGGATCCTGCTTCACCATTGGTGGAAAGACCGGCCTCGCTGGTGGATTCAGCCATAACGAGGTGATACTTTTATATGATATAAACAATGATAATTTTTTAAATTTTTTTTATATAACTATCAAAAAGTGATAGAACAGTCAATTTAGACAGATGGGATTATCTTGATGTTATATTCCTCTAGTTATTTTTTAAATAAAGAATAATGAATTATTTAAATTAATTATCATTTCAACAGAAAGGTAGGTACTGCTGTGGGTAATGAATACACAAATAAATGAAAGTCTTACTTTGACAATAATAATAGTTATGATACTTTGCTAATTTTTATAGTACCAGGTACTTAAACATACGGATGTGAGGCGCTGCCACTGACGGTAAAGATGGCTGAAATGCTAGATACTTTTGAAAGAAAAGTGCTGAGAAGAATATGTGGACCCGTGAAAGAGGGGGAACAGTGGCACATCTGGCACAACAAAGAACTGTACGATACATATCAGGCCCCTAACATCTCAGCCCACATGAGACTCCTCAGGTTGAGATGGGCTGGACATGTACAGAGAATGCCGGATACACGCGTCCCAAAAAGAAATTTGACTGGACACCCAGGTGAAAAGAGAAAAGTGGGAAGACCCAGACTGAGGTGGGAAGAAGAGGTAAGAGGGGATGCAGCACAGCTTCTCCAAATAACAAACTGGAAGTCAGCCGCTGAGGACAGGAGTTGGAGGCGAATGTTGCGGGAGGCCAAGGCTCGATATGGGCTGTAGCGCCATTGGAGAGAGAGAGAGAGAGAGAGCGAGAGAGAGAGAGAGAGAGAGAGAGGTACTTAAGCAAGTACTTAAGCAAAATGTCATCTGAAAAGCAACCAACTGCCTGGAGCCAATGCACTCATGTCATCGCTATTTGGGGTACATTGTTGGAGTTAAGGGGTAGGGATGGAAAGAGATGGGAAAAAGGAATGCTGGGAACTACCCGGCTATTCAAATTTGGGCACTAGACATGGCTAATGATAATTTGGATGGTGGTCTTTCTCATCAGCCATGCGATTCTGTATCTTTTATGGATACGGAATCGATTTCATACGTAATTGACTGTCAAATTTGTGTGATTGTCTATGGCTTGCAATTGATTTTTCTATGGGCTGATATGTCGGCTGTCAGCGCTGTCAAGGATTTCAACTAGTTGAAAGCACGAAATGCTGTAAGTATACATGATTATTTATTCATTTGATAATTTAGCTGAGCTAAATAAAAAATAATAATATTCATCCTAGACTTGCAGAAAAAGTCAATAGATGTCGCACATTAAATAAAATGGATAAAAATTTATCCAGACACCATTTAGATTGCATTTAGTTCGAGTTGAATCTTGCAATCATACATAAAGATGGCAGCCAATAAAAACATGCGTTAAGAAATTTTTATTTTATTTTTTTATTTTATTTTATTAATCTATAAACATAGGGTTTTACATAGGGTTTAATTGATGCCTGTCTCACTAGGGTTTACCTGTGTTGAGACAGGCTTAGAGGTACATATTTAAAATTACAGGAATATTTTAAGTTACATACAAATTCAATTGAATACTATAAAAATGGAAAGGTGATTGGAAGTGTGGGTAAATACTTTAAAGAGAGTTATGTAAATGTAGGAAGAGATGATGTACAGTAAATGATGATGTATAGTAAATCCTGTCAAATCTATTTATGGGATTGATTAATTAATTTGACATGATTCTATTTTTAAATTATTTTACATGGATTAGGTCGTATGCAAATTGTTTACTGTCTATTAATGATTTACTTTACAGATGTTTGCAGTAGTGTGGCGTCCAATACTAACAATCCATTTTTTTACGTCTTGTTTGAATTTTGTCAAGGATTCAGTATGTCTGATTGTAGCTGGTAGTGTATTGTATAGTTTGCAAGCTATGTATTTGAAGTGTCTTTGTCCAAAGGTAGTTTTGGAAAAAGGAGTTTGGAGAAGTTCTTTGTTTTTGGCTCGGGTATTGTGCGTTGTTTGGGTTGTTTTGTATGATGTTTTGTTGTTTTTGTGTAAATTAACTAATATGGATCTTGCGTAGAGTTGTTTAATGTCCATAACGTTGAAAGTATTGAAGATCGTATCAGTGCTGGTAGTAAGAGGCAGTTTAAGAATAATTTTTATGATAAGTTTTTGTGCTTTAATGATGGGGTCGAGGGCACTGGAATAAGCATTACCCCAAGCTAAAATTCCGTATTCGATGTGAGATTGGCATAGTGAGAAGTACACTGTTTTTAAAAGTTTTAAGTCAAGGAAGTTGCGTGTTTGTTTGAAAAAGTATATAGATTTGCGGATTTTGTTTGTAGTGTTATGTATATGTTGCTTCCAATTTAGGTGTGTATCAAAGGTTAATCCTAAATATTTGATAATGTTTACTTGTTCTAGGCATGGGCAGTCACAATTCCGGTTTAAAGATGTATTTTTACATTTGTGTATTTTTAATGGTGGGATTAGGTTTGACTTAGGAATATTGGAGAGACTAGACAGTAAGTATTTTGTTTTCTGTACATTTAGCGTTAATGTGTTCGAGTCAAGCCAATATTTTACCTTTTGAATTCCTTCCTCTGCTTTGGAATATGCGGTAGGCCAGTCTTTCGCCTGGAAGAGGAGGAAAATGAAGATAATATGGGTGATTCTTAGTCGAAGTATGGTACAGTTAAAAGTGACCGAATTGGATATCGACACCTTAGCTCAGTGGTCAAGAGCGCCCGCCCGGAAAGTAGGGAGGTCCTGGGTTCGAGTCCCAGAGGTGTAAATATCTTTTTCTGATTTTTCTGTTTCCAGATTTTCGATTAAGTTTCGCTTGTAGTGTCTTCATTTAATTAAATATTACAATTTGAGGTTTTACTCATAAAAAGTTAAAATAAAAAATAGGAATAATTAACGTGTTTTGTCTCCAAATTTTCAATTTTTCTTTGTGTGTGTACTGCCTCAATAGCTTTGCCTTGAATAGGTTCTCAATTTGGGCAACTTAAGTAATCCATGCTAATTTAGATTGAAGCGAAACTTTGCAAATGTCAAATCCACAGTACACATCTTTAAATTTGCATTATGAATAAATAATCGTGTATACCTACAAAATTTCGTGTTTTAAACTAGTTGAAATCAGCGACACCGCCAACAGCTGACATATCAGCCCCAATCAGCCCATAGAAAAGCAATTGCAAGCCATAGACAATCACACAAATTTGACAGTCGATTACGTATGGAATCGATTCCATATCCACAAAAGATACAGAATCGCTCTTCAGAGCAATGCAAAAAATAGCACGCCAGGTTTCAAACCTGTGTCACCTGATCATGAGATCGATCATATCGAACGATAACTTATAAGGCTGCCTTTACATTTATAATTTTTTTCCCAGTCGCTTACATAAGTGACTTATAACCAAATTACCAATATAAACAACACCAAGAATCACTTACCGTAATTTTTAGCATCATAAAGAAGTTGTTCTTACGTAAGTTTTTTGACAGATCTTGGGTGGAGTCTACATCATAAACATGTAATTTTTTTTTTCAGATTTTCCAGAGCAAAATTTTTTGATATATTTTTAAAAATTTTGCAGTTTTTTGGAATGGATGTAAAATTGAAATAGAATTATATCCAATCTGAAGAGAACATTTTTCTTAGGAGAAGCTGAAATTCTTAGAAATATGCAATTACGGGATTACCACAATATCTAATTACACATACAAAAAAATTATTGATCTGATATTAGATACTGTGATGAAATACTAATACAATAATAATCTTGTAATATATTATAATAATTAGTATAATTAACATATCTGACCATAATATTAAAATGTTTACATTACTCAGTAGGGTATTGTAGTAGTAGACAGTAATCTTGTGGTTTCCCGTAGAAAACAAATGAGTAATATTATTTAGTGACCTACAGATAATGAAATGACCTCACCATCATGTCTATTATTGAAGCATATTCATGAATAACCAGTCTAACCGGATTTTGTATAAAGAATCGAACAGATTTGTTGTGAATTAGGTGCCAATCGAACTCTTAATACTAGTAGTGTATTTTAAGTCAATTATATTTTGTTACAGTAACTAATTAGCACCATTTTTTTCTAAAATAGTTTTTTTATTAACTGATATTTTAATCTATTTAGTGAAAGTGATTTTAATCTTAAGATGAACAAAATGGTGTGGTGGTCAAACTATAAACTGTTGTTTTTTGTGATTGTTTGGTTTTTTGTAACTGTAGAGCTGGGTCACACGTGGCAACAAAAAAGTTTTTTTGTCAATTCCAAACTCCCCCAACAATGCGGCAACTCGAGGAGATACAACCCGGATTATAATTTTGAATCTTGGGGAACCTGGCCCTGGATGGGACTCATGACTTATACCGGAACGGGTTCTCACCGGTGCAATGCAATTCTCATTCATCCCGAGGTGGCACTATCCAGCATGTTCTGCTTGAGACTTGTTCCTGAAGTAGCTCTGAAAGATGTATGCTTCATCGCATTCTCTTTGCCAGGTCTGCCGTCGTATCAAAATATATCTGTGACCGATATTGACTCCATCGAGAAAAGATACAATAGTAATGACTTGGCAATGTTGAAGTTGGAAAGACCCGTCATCATCAGCACATTGGTGCATCCGATCTGTCTCTGGGAATATCTACCGAACTGGGATCAACAACTTCACAGGCATATTGGCTTCATGATTGGTTCTGATTTAGATAATATTTATACCATTAATGAATTGAGAGTTTACCAAGCTCCCATCAGAATAATATCTTTAGCGGAATGTCAAGAAACTAATGATAAATCTTACAATAAAAATACAAATCAGAGTCTAACTAGAACATACGGCATTTGTTATAGATACATAAGAGAGCCCAAAAACTGTCACTCTATCGGTTCTCCAATGATGTTGCCGAGATTGGCGGAAGACGGAAGTATTGTGTGGTATTTAAGAGGAATAATGGTTTACAGAACATGGTCTTGTGACGATCCCGATCGCTTTGAATATTTAACTGATATTGGATTAAATAGAAATTGGATAGAATCCCATTTCAAATCATCTGTCGAAGCTGGATGTGGGCGGAGGGTGGTCTCCCACACGGCGCTGATCACACGCGGGGAGAGCACCTCTCGCGGAGACTGGCCGTGGCATGCAGCTATATTCATCAAGGGCGCCTCCGGCAAACAGCGAACCTACATTTGCGGTGGCTCTTTAATTTCTCCTTCAATCGTTCTAACAGCTGGCCATTGCACAGTTAGAAGAGGAGAAAAAAGACCGGCAGATTCATTTTCCATTTTGCTAGGAAAACATGCTTTAAGTAGTGATGAACCGGGTTCTCAGACAGTTAGCGTTGCCGAAGTGATTGTTCATGAAAATTTCGATCTGTCATCTCTTTTAAATGATATTGCTTTGCTGAAACTTGCCACGAAAGTAACATATAGTGAGTACATTCAACCGGGATGCTTGTGGGATGAGAGCGACAAGGATAAAGAAAGCGTCGTCAACCGTGCCGGGACAGTGATTGGTTGGGGATTCACCGAAGATGGAAACTTATCTGATGTTATGAAGTCAGCCGTGATACCGATAGTAGAAGACATAGTCTGTTATCAAAGCAACACAAACTTTTACAGCAGATTTCTTCACAACAAAACATTCTGCGCTGGAAACCCCAGAGGGAATGGAACCAACGTCTGCAACGGGGACAGCGGGGGCAGCTTTCTCCTTCCCATCACACAGCCAGATCAAAAGGTGACCTGGTTTATCCGAGGAATTGTTTCAGTGGCAGTTCCTAAGAGTGGTCTCACAGTATGTGATCCAGATTATTACACAGTGTACACGGATGTTGCTCAGTACAAGGATTGGATTAACTCCCATATATCATAATTCGTGAAATATTTAGGCAGTCTGAAGTTACTATTCATGTCCGGAGAAATTTGTCGCATAAAATTTAATCCATTAAAAAATTAGTTTTCTTAAGTATTCATTAAATACTCCACTCCTTTCTTTCCACAACCCTCAGTATCCCCAAAGACACGGGCCCTGAGAGAAATTATTTTCATTTGGGCCTCCCGTATGGAGATAATGTAAAATATATATACCTACATGTATGCATATATTATTATGCTTATATACATATAGGGGGTATTTCACCGTCTTCCTCATAGCTTATCTATACGATAACGAATATTAATAAATGAACAAATAAATACTTGTAACAGGTAAAACACCTGGCTAACTTAAATATAGCCATTCATAGGTTCAAATATCGAAAGGTAAACTTAGACTTTTTAAACAAATAAATTGTGTGTAATTAATAAAAAAAAAAGTATGTTATCGTATGGATAATCTATGAGGAGGATGGTGAAATACCCCCATATTATGGTTACCAGACAACTCAGAATCATGCAACTTGAACACCTCCTTGGAAAAGTCCCTAAAAGTTATGAAAAAACGTATAGAAATTGGTTAAATAGGTTACATTAGGTTAGGTTATGGATTATTTTTCAATATATTTTTCATAACTTTTAATGACTTTTCAAAGGGGTGATGAAATTGCATGATTCTGAGTGCCATGGAACCATATAAACAGTTAAGGGATGTACTTGACTTACTTTAAACAATGACTCCTGACATTTTTTGGAGTAAAAACTGATGAAATTTTGGTCCGGTGACATTTTTGATATATTTTTTTTTCTACAAAAACATTAAAAAAAATAGTAGTTGTTGGACAGTTAGGAGCGGGGTAGGAGGTTGGACAGTTAGGAGCGGGGTAGGAGGTTGGACAGTTAGGAGCGGGGTAGGAGGTTGGATAGTTAGGAGCGGGGTAGGAGGTTGGATAGTTAGGAGCGGGGTAGGAGGTTGGACAGTTACTCGCGGGGTAGGAGGCTGGACAGTTAAGAGCGGGGTAGGAGGTTGGACAGTTAGGAGCGGGGTAGGAGGTTGGACAGTTAGGAGCGGGGTAGGAGGTTGGACAGTTAGGAGCGGGGTAGGAGGTTGGACAGTTAGGAGCGGGGTAGGAAGTTGGACAGTTACTCGCCTGTGTGACCAGTGATAACACGCGGAAGAATTGATTTTTATTTGATTTTGAAGGAAAAAAATTAAAAATAAAAAACATTGTCCAAAAAGTCACCGGAGACCAAAATTTCATATGCTTTTTATCTCCAAATAATATCAGGAATCACTGGTGAGAGGCAGGCGATGGCAAGTGGAAGGCTGGGAGGACCTGACTAATCAGAAATGGTCATTAATTTTATTTATTTATTTATTTATTTACATACACGGCACAACATGTGCCACTAACATAATTGACAAATCATAAATAGTACAACAATATGAAGAATAACAGTATAAATGTAAGTTAAATCTAAAAAAAGGCAAACAGTAAGGAGTAAGTAAGGTAAGGTAGGTTATGGATTATTTTTCAATATATTTTTCATAACTTTTAATGACTTTTCAAAGGGGTGATGAAATTGCATGATTCTGAGTGGCATGGAACCATATAAACAGTTAAGGGATGTACTTGACTTACTTTAAACAATGACTCCTGACATTTTTTGGAGTAAAAACTGATGAAATTTTGGTCCGGTGACATTTTTGATATATTTTTTTTTCTACAAAAACATTAAAAAAAATAGTAGTTGTTGGACAGTTAGGAGCGGGGTAGAAGGTTGGACAGTTAGGAGCGGGGTAGGAGGTTGGACAGTTAGGAGCGGGGTAGGAGGTTGGACAGTTAGGAGCGGGGTAGGAGGTTGGACAGTTAGGAGCGGGGTAGGAGGTTGGATAGTTAGGAGCGGGGTAGGAGGTTGGACAGTTACTCGCGGGGTAGGAGGTTGGACAGTTAAGAGCGGGGTAGGAGGTTGGACAGTTAGGAGCGGGGTAGGAGGTTGGACAGTTAGGAGCGGGGTAGGAGGTTGGACAGTTAGGAGCGGGGTAGGAGGTTGGATAGTTAGGAGCGGGGTAGGAGGTTGGATAGTTAGGAGCGGGGTAGGAGGTTGGACAGTTACTCGCGGGGTAGGAGGCTGGACAGTTAAGAGCGGGGTAGGAGGTTGGACAGTTAGGAGCGGGGTAGGAGGTTGGACAGTTAGGAGCGGGGTAGGAGGTTGGACAGTTAGGAGCGGGGTAGGAGGTTGGACAGTTAGGAGCGGGGTAGGAAGTTGGACAGTTACTCGCCTGTGTGACCAGTGATAACACGCGGAAGAATTGATTTTTTATTTGATTTTGAAGGAAAAAAATTAAAAATAAAAAACATTGTCCAAAAAGTCACCGGAGACCAAAATTTCATAAGCTTTTTATCTCCAAATAATATCAGGAATCACTGGTGAGAGGCAGGCGATGGCAAGTGGAAGGCTGGGAGGACCTGACTAATCAGAAATGGTCATTAATTTTATTTATTTATTTATTTATTTACATACACGGCACAACATGTGCCACTAACATAATTGACAAATCATAAATAGTACAACAATATGAAGAATAACAGTATAAATGTAAGTTAAATCTAAAAAAAGGCAAACAGTAAGGAGTAAGTAAGGTAAGGTAGGTTATGGATTATTTTTCAATATATTTTTCATAACTTTTAATGACTTTTCAAAGGGGTGATGAAATTGCATGATTCTGAGTGGCATGGAACCATATAAACAGTTAAGGGATGTACTTGACTTACTTTAAACAATGACTCCTGACATTTTTTGGAGTAAAAACTGATGAAATTTTGGTCCGGTGACATTTTTGATATATTTTTTTTTCTACAAAAACATTAAAAAAAATAGTAGTTGTTGGACAGTTAGGAGCGGGGTAGGAGGTTGGACAGTTAGGAGCGGGGTAGGAGGTTGGACAGTTAGGAGCGGGGTAGGAGGTTGGACAGTTAGGAGCGGGGTAGGAGGTTGGACAGTTAGAAGCGGGGTAGGAGGTTGGACAGTTAGGAGCGGGGTAGGAGGTTGGACAGTTAGGAGCGGGGTAGGAGGTTGGACAGTTAGGAGCGGGGTAGGAGGTTGGACAGTTAGGAGCGGGGTAGGAGGTTGGACAGTTAGGAGCGGGGTAGGAGGTTGGATAGTTAGGAGCGGGGTAGGAGGTTGGACAGTTACTCGCGGGGTAGGAGGTTGGACAGTTAAGAGCGGGGTAGGAGGTTGGACAGTTAGGAGCGGGGTAGGAGGTTGGACAGTTAGGAGCGGGGTAGGAGGTTGGACAGTTAGGAGCGGGGTAGGAGGTTGGATAGTTAGGAGCGGGGTAGGAGGTTGGATAGTTAGGAGCGGGGTAGGAGGTTGGACAGTTACTCGCGGGGTAGGAGGCTGGACAGTTAAGAGCGGGGTAGGAGGTTGGACAGTTAGGAGCGGGGTAGGAGGTTGGACAGTTAGGAGCGGGGTAGGAGGTTGGACAGTTAGGAGCGGGGTAGGAGGTTGGACAGTTAGGAGCGGGGTAGGAAGTTGGACAGTTACTCGCCTGTGTGACCAGTGATAACACGCGGAAGAATTGATTTTTTATTTGATTTTGAAGGAAAAAAATTAAAAATAAAAAACATTGTCCAAAAAGTCACCGGAGACCAAAATTTCATATGCTTTTTATCTCCAAATAATATCAGGAATCACTGGTGAGAGGCAGGCGATGGCAAGTGGAAGGCTGGGAGGACCTGACTA
Source organism: Glyphotaelius pellucidus (assembly GCA_936435175.1). NCBI lineage: Eukaryota > Metazoa > Arthropoda > Insecta > Trichoptera > Limnephilidae > Glyphotaelius > Glyphotaelius pellucidus. Next base: position 32,270,774 of record OW386554.1, read on the forward strand.
ATCAGAAATGGTCATTAATTTTATTTATTTATTTACACATACACGGCACAACATGTGCCACTAACATAATTGACAATCATATAAATAGTACAACAATATGAAGAATAACAGTATAAATGTAAGTTAAATCTAAAAAGAGGCAAACAGTAAGGAGTAAGTAAGGTAATAAGTCATAAGTTAAAGTAAAATGTATAAGTATAAAGTGTTAAGGGGGAATTTACGAAAACCGAAATAATATTTCGAGGCGGGGAAGAATGAAGTAAAATCAAACGGGGAACACACTACACGCTTGGAGAACATACTACGAAGCAAAGCAGCGAACAAATCCATTAGACTAGATGGTACCCTCGGTATAAACTTTATACCAAGGGTACCATCTGGTCTACTATAAAGTATAAAGTACAAACTATAAAGTATTAAGTAAAAATAAAAAGTTAAAAGTGAGAAGTAAAATAATAAAAGGTAAAATGTACAACAATCTTTTCGCAGCTTGCTGAAAATTGTAAAATCAGAAATTTTTGTATCTTTGTAAATTTTATGAGCTTTTTTCTTTTCAATTACTATGTTAATGAGGTCCTTGCTAAACCAGCTAGGGAAATTTGAAGATAATTTATAACTAATTGGAACAAAGTTTTCTATGATGATCATAAAAGGCTTTATTTTAATAGAGATTATCTTCTTCTAGTATAGACCAGTCAGTGTTATATGGATAATCACATATTGCAACGTAATTGGTTTTATTAAAGTTGGGAAATTGCGTCTGGTTTTTAATGAGGTATTTTATAGGGTTACATAATATAGTAATGTATAAAGGTGGGTGATGAGAATCAGGGGCAAGAACTGAATCGAGTGACTTTTCAACTGCAGTTAGCATGTCGGTACAAAAATTTAGTATATTATTGTCTTTTTTAAATTGTTTAATTGCACTAGGTTAAGGAAATCACATAAATCAACTATTTATTTTCTGTTTCAGATAAGCTAGAGTTTTGTGATGCTGTAGAACTGTCGCGGATTCCCCAATTGATTTTTAGTAAATTGTACTCACCGAAGACAGTGATTTTAATGTTAGAAAATTTGTACGACAGTTGTTCAATATCTTCAAAATGACTTTTGTATAGGTACACTTATATTAGATGATGGCGGAAGATAAACACTGCCTATGATGTTTTTTTGATTTTTACCATTTAGTAAGATGTAAACTTGCTCCACATTACAATTTTTAATTTTCAGAAGTTTTGAGGGATGTATCTTGTTGACAGCTATCATGACGCCACCACCTCTAGATTTAGAGCTGGTGTGTTGACTTCTACCGGACCGCTAAACATGATGGTGGGGTAGACCGAGCTCAGCAGAGTAGATGGATGGTTCCAGCCAGGTTTCCGTTAGAATTAGAATGTCATGTTGCAGTGTCGGGACATTTATTTTAAAGTCCTTCTGTCTTACTCATAATCGCAAAAAAAAGATATTACGCCGTAATACGGACGGGTTAGGTGAAATTGTTACTCACATGACGGTCCGACAGTCGCGCGCATGCGCGATTTCTATCCGCCGTTATAACATCGTTATATTAGCAGCTGTCAGATTTTAAACCACCTGACACCCAGGGTTAGCGTCGTTATTACGGCCGTAATTAATCGAGATGTCAAACTTTGTTGACAATCTGAGATAAAAGTTCGAAGGTTTAGCAAATTTTCGTCCACCACGGGCACGGAAAACGTATAAAAAGCGGTACGACCCATTTGCGGCGTTAACAGAGTGATTTCAGATATAAATATAGAATTGCCAAAGTAAATATGAGACGCTTAATCGATTTGTACGGCCATATTTGGATGTTTTGATCTCCAGGTTCTTTGTGCCGTACGATACTGGGGTCAAAACGAGGTAAGATTGTGTTTATAATACTCACTCCTGTGAAAAAATCAGCTAAATCGATTACCAAACAAGCTATATATTATTATACTTAAATTTTTTTTCGCAGATACATGTGATTTTGCTGAAATTCGGACACGGATTTCTTGCTTCACAGCACATTAAAATGCCGCATAGCATTGAAAAACAACAAGCAAATTCTGCAGAGTTGTAAGGAATAAAACGTTTCCCCTGAGTAATGTGTGCACTGTCGGGAGAAGTATCTGTTCACCCCAGTTCAGAAACCAAGATACCCCAGAGAAGTTGCCTTCAACAGGGCTCAAATATCTATCGCAACACAAGTATCTGCTGCGGGGTATGTGTATGATACCATCAAGACATCAAGTTCTCCATTGTCTTGATATGATTGTCTCGTCTTGATTCATCGATATGAATGACCCTCAATAGGTAAGAAAATAATTTAATACAATAGTTTATGCTCCTCAGCAACAGTTGTGGATCATTGGGGCTGTACGTCGTGTGCCCCGTGCCTGACCGTACACTATACTATGCCACTACTATATTATACACTTCTTACATTAAATATATGATAAAATATGTTTATGTTAAAATTAAACATTATAATACAATCTGTCTTTAGATATTTCTTAGAGTTTTGTATGTGCTAATGCTATGATTTGTAATTTGGAATAGATGATGATGAACGCGACGAGGAAGCAGTAGCGGTAGCAGGTGGTGGTGCTGTTGTGGAACCGGAAGCAGCCCCAAACATGAACCAGATTGGAAATGCTTCTATGCGGGTCTTCATTTGTCAACATTTTTAGTAATATGTATGACTGTATCATGTTGCTCTGTTTTTTTTATCATAAATGTGAATCTATAACTTCTGATTTGCCAACTATAAGATTATATTATACTATTTGAAAAATGTACCTACTTGGTCAATATAATGTACTTGCTGAAACAGACACATATTACACAACAACAGAAGAATAAAACACAATATCAAAATGAATGCAACTAGATTTATTTATGTGTACTTTTGCTTAGCTCCCGTCCACATTTTAGCATCAATATTTTGAACATTAAGCTCCTCCATCAATCTTATTCTAGTCTGTGACTCCAGTTCCTTTAGCTGAATATTGGCTCTGGACTCTTCCTTCATAAACCTGAGCATACAGTCCATCTTCTCGGTGCTTTCTATTTTCATCTTTAACATGTCGTTAGAATTAACTTTCTGGAAAAAAGACATTATATGACATAAAGCTTTCCTAATTTCTTAAAAATCAATCACTTTGTGGTTTACATAATTAATTATTGAACAAAGTTACTCATTTTCTTAACTTTCAATTTTGATATGACAAAGTCTGTTGTATTATTCTTCGACTTTGTTTGATCAAAGGTATTATTCTATCTTTACGGTAAGTTCAAGTTCAACTACACATAGAACCGTTGATATTTTCATATATTACTTTCAACATACAAAGTTATCTTAAAAAACAATAAAGCCACGATATTTACCTTTGATTTGAAAATGTACGTCGCCGGTACTTTTAGTACGAACTCGTCCAGTTCTGGTTCTTGTATCTGGTTTAGATCTTTGTGATTATCATTTGCCTATAACTGAAAAATAGTCCATTATTTTAAGTTGCATACGTAGTTACATCGTAATGTGTCTTAATCTAATGCGAATTGTATAGGTACTATAAGCATTTTTTCCAATTAAAATATATTCAAGTGCATTTTAGTTTCGTTATAAATAATGACGAAGGGCAAAAATGCCTACCCCCTGACGAAAATGATATGAATAACGAGCCAAAAAAATAATGTAATTACTACTGAGATCAGATGCATTCATGTCAAATTTTGTGTGGCTGTCACTTTAATATGTAGAAAAATTGACATTACATATATGTTTAACATGTAGGTATACTTACTTCATTAAAATTGTCGTTAATATTACTTCTTTAATGTTTCCGCATTCATTTTACAAACCATGTAATAACGCGAACCGTTGAGCCGTCAAAATAATATTGACATTTGAATGAACGTGAAGTCGGCAACGCGGCGCAAAAATGCGAAATACAGGGCATTTTTGAGATTTGGAATAGAGTGATGCCAGTCTAAAAATATCAAAACCTGTTAGAGTTGTATCAGGACAAAATGTGTTCGTGAGTAAAGATTTTTAATCTGAGCAGTATAGGCCCCCACCCCTGGATAGCTAATGCGTCATTATTACGTCGTAATAGGGATTCATCGTGAGTAAGACGGCTTAAGTTTAGTTTTCACACCTCTGACATTTTGGTAAAAGCACTTCAATTTATCATTGAAGAAGAAGATAACACTTATAATCTAAATGAAAATATGAAAGAAAACAAGACACAGAAAAACAGAAAAAAACAATGGTCGCAACTGGGACTCGAACCCAGACCTCTCGTCTAACCGAGACGTGCGCGTTTTCCAATTTCGCTATTGCCACCTTCTGTCAAACCGTCATATTTGTCAATCTCATATTTCAAATATTTAGAATCATTAATATTATCTCCAACTAGTTCTTTTTTTTTTTCTTTTTCTTTTTTCCATATTATAGGCAACTACTCTTTTTTTTGGAAACAATCATTCTAAGAATTGGTTTGTAACCTGAATAGCGTCTCGGATAAATGTATCCGAATTTATTCATATGGAACTATTGACTTTATGAAAGTCTAAATGAATATTCAATTTTTTATGAGAAAAACTCTCTTTTTATAACTTTTGAAGGTTATTCCCATCAACGTAATATATCATTGAAGAAGAAGATAACACTTATAATCTAAATGAAAATATGAAAGAAAACAAGACACAAAACAAGACGCTATTCAGGTTACAAACCAATTCTTAGAATGATTGTTTCCAAAAAAAAGAGTAGTTGCCTATAATATGGAAAAAAAAAAAAGAACTAGTTGGAGATAATATTAATGATTCTAAATATTTGAAATATGAGATTGACAAATATGACGGTTTGACAGAAGGTGGCAATAGCGAAATTGGAAAACGCGCACGTCCCGGTTAGACGAGAGGTCTGGGTTCGAGTCCCAGTTGCGACCATTGTTTTTTTCTGTTTTTCTGTGTCTTGTTTTTTTTCATATTTTCATTTAGATTATAAGTGTTATCTTCTTCTTCAATGATATATTACGTTGATGGGAATAACCTTCAAAAGTTATAAAAAGAGAGTTTTTCTCATAAAAAATTGAATAGCACTTCAATTTGTTTACATTGTGTCGTTTTTTGGAAGGGTAGTAACAATAGTTGATTTGGAGTTTATGTACATTGTGGTAAGGTTTGGCTCACCATTCTCTTGACAGAACAATAATTGCTTTCTTAGCTCCACCATTTGCTTCCGTTGGAGGATAGTTAAGTGATTACTCGCTTCGATGCCATCTTTAAACTTGATCTTGGTCTAATCACAACTAAAGACATTTCAGGCAACATTTTGATTTTGAAAGGTGGTCTTTCACCAGGGCAATACTAAGAGTATTTACCAATCTTTTAAGGATCAAATAAGTTTTACATTTAAAATAAGGATTCAAGGATCAAATAAGTTTTACATTTAAAATAACCCTTTTAAGTACTTAGTACATAAAAGGTTATATTAAAGTTGTGGTCTAATCTTGCATTTGCTGAACGATACATTCTAATTTATCATAATATTGTCACCAACTAAATGCATACAGAAAATTATACTTGGATGATATTTAAATTGGACGGCCTTCGTGGTCCCGAGGCAAGATTCTCGACTCACAATCCGAAGGTCGCGGGTTCGAACCCGGCGTGCGCAAATAAATTTTATTTGATTAATTTGTGTTATTTCACAATTTATTCATTTAAAATAATAAATAGTATATTTGCGGCACGTTCCAGAGTGGAAGATACTATCAGTATCGCCCTGGTGTAAGACCACCATTCAGAATTGAAACGTTGCTTGAAATGGCTTTAGCCGTGTTTAGTGACCAGATCTGAATAGCCAGGTACTTCCCCACCTTCCTCTTCCCTATCTCCTTCCCCTCCCCACTACCTTCAGCCTCACAACATCCCCGATTGGGGATGCCATAGTTTCACTGGCTCCAGACGGGAGCAGTTGGGACTCTTGTGCGGTATTAACTGTAAAAAAAAAAAAAAAATCACAAAATAATATAAAAAATGCATTTCAATACAAATTTACAAAAATCGATCCACGAAAATGATATTTTCTTATTAAAAAAGGCTACTACTATATGGCAAGAATCCATTAATTAATTTATTATCAGTAGTGGACATGGGCAGGTTTAAACGTTTCAGAGATTCCATTCATCTTATTCACCAAATCAAGTGAATTAATTCACTCGATTAATCAATTCATCTGATTCACCATGTCAAGTGAATTGATTTACTTGAGCAATTAATTCATCAGATTCCCTGGATCAAGTGAATTGATTTGCCACACAAAGTGAATTGATTCACTTGGTTAATCAATTTGTCGGACTCACCACATCAAGGGATTTTATTCACTTGATTAATCAATTCGTCTGATTCACCACGTCAAGTGAATTGATTAATTTGATTAATCTATCTTCTGATTCACTTGAGTAATTAATTTGTCAGATTCCAAACATCTAGTGAATTGATTCGTTTCATTTATCAATTCTGATTCCCCACATCAAGTGAATTGATTCATTACACTAATCAATTAATTAGCAGTTGTGCAACAATATTGCACATACATTATAACTACAGATATTGGTAGATGCCAAACTAACAAGCACCTAAATAATGTGTTTTGTGACAATTTTTCAGTTTTATTTGCTGTCCAATAACGATTTTCCCTAGAAATATATATTATTACCATAAAAAATCTATATATTATATTTTTATGCCGATTGATATTCGATAAAACTACATTTTTACAAACTTAAATAAAGTATTTACAACAGCTTGGCCGATTAAAGAGAAAGTCTCCAATACACTATTTGCTTCGATGCTTCGACGAAGCCCTCGAGAAAGTTAGCCGAAGTTCGAAGCGCATATCTACACATTCGTGCACCCTTGCAAGGAACCCAGTTACTCGGAGTCCACGCGCTAGACAACATGGACGTTCAAGTTGCAGCTACCGTTGCAATGTGCACTCTCGCTTATTATAACTATGTGTAAATTTATCACACAAAGAAAATAAAAAAAAAACGGAGAAAAAGAAGATTTGCAGAACTTATTGAATATCCAAGCATAATTTATTTTCTTTTTATCTTTACATCCCCTTTCATTTGAGTCTCAAATAACCGCCTCTGATTGGAGTGTTTCTAGGAATAAAAGAATTTGTTCCTGTGACCACTTGCTGCCTTAGTGCTTTTGTGTTCAATAGACCATTTTGCAAATTTTACGATAGACGTTTTTTTCTGGTTTTACAGATAAATTCTAAATAATTCTCAACTTTTGTCATTTTTTTTATGCATGTGTATTACAGGAAATGTGTAAACATCAATTTTCGAAGTTTGAAGCAATAATATGCCCGTAGTATGACTTTAAATGTGGATATTGAACATGGGTTGAAAATAATGTATGATTCTTTTGGATATTGAACGCATCGTCTGAAGATTGAACAATTCGGCTCACGTAATTTTGAGATATTTTTTGTTCAATACACCAAATAGTGGTAAATTGTATGTACGGGTGATTTTAAGATTTCAAACACTTTATTTTTTTCTTTTAAGCAATACCTAGTTGACTTAATTATTACTTTTAAAGAAACAAATAGTGTCTTTAAGGTGATTTTTACAAAAACATTATTAAATTAAAACATAGCCAACTGTGCACAAACGTCCATCTTAATTTAAGAAGTTTCTTACGAGTAGGCTCTGTTTTATTAAACACGAGTGAGTTCCAGAATTGCCACTTATGTAAATATATTGTTTCTCCCTGCGTGTCCTTTCCCATTCGTCCATGTTTCTCTTCCACCGGCCCTTCCTCTCTCACTTCCAGTTTCTCCCCTGCACATGTTCCCTCCACCTTCCCCGCCTTCCTTCCTTCTACCCCTCCCCTCTACCCTTCATCCCCCTCCACCGCGCTCGGATTCCCCACCCCCTCCCGCCTTCCCTCCGTGCTACTAAACTACATGAAATATACAAATTCTTTAAACTATTTACGCATCACCTATTTTAATTTTTTTATACAAATTTCATAACACCACAGTTCACCAGTATATATAAATAGAAACCCGCAGGCGTGCGCACCTCAACTCACCAAATCATTTCGTCGCAATCGGATGAATGGTATAGGAAATAATTTCACTACGCCAGAGTTCACTTTAAAACATAAAAATCATCTCGGGCAAGCGCTCATCAAATCCCAAAATTTTTATCGCGATCGAATGAATTGTTTAGCAATGCATAATTTCATGTTGCCAGAGCTCACCAATATATACAGAAATCATCGCGGGCATGCACACATCAAATCCCCAAAGTTTCATTGCAATTGGATGAATGGTTTAACAATGCATAATTTCATGACACCAGAGCTCACCATTATACATAGAAACCATCGCAGACATGCGCAAATCAAATCCCCAAAGTGTCATCGCAATCGGATAAATGGTTTAGCAATGCATAAGGCACAAATAAACAAACAAGGAAGCAAACATACATTCATTTTTTTATTCATTCATTATTTTTATGTTATATTCATCTTTATGTACAAATATATTTTTTTTTTATATGCTCACCTATGTTCGATAAACATTGTAATTTTTCATGTATGTTTAACTTAATAAGTTTTTAATGGTAAAGTTATTTTTTTACTGTCTATAGAATATTTAAGACATAAAAAAAGCACTAATGTAATTTATGAAGGCATAGTTTATGTATAAGTCTAGAGCGGATATAAATAATTAAAATAATAAATTAAGTACCCTGTATGTTCTTAGTAAGTTCAAAAGGTACATGTAAAATATATCATAAAAGCACTATGATTCAAATATAAATTTTTCATATTTTGTAGGGACGTTCATATGCATGGTGTTAGAATTGTGGTACTGTTCAAAAGGTACCACAATTCTCCTGTTACGTTCTGAAGTCAAACATAACCCCACATTTGAATGTATTTAAATTTGTTCCAAAAACAGAATTGCCATATTAATGAACATTTTTAGTTTCACTTTATAAAATTTCTAGAATGAATTGTCAAATAATAGAAGAATATCATAGGCGATAGAAGAATATCAACAGATCAATGAAACACAGGTACTAGCAATAGTTAACGGTCAACAAAATCAAAATCAATACTGATAAAAGGATTGTTCCATTTAACATTAATAATACTAGAGTCACTACACTAACACGCTCAGCACTTCAGCGGGTGAGCTGCCGCCCCCTCAGTGTCGCCCTTCTATGTTTTCTACTCTTATTTGACAAACTATACAGTCGAGGGCACCCACCACTTTCCCGAACCGTTTTAAGGACCAGATTGGTCCCTCTATCGGTTCTCACATCAAGACTCTAAATTTATTTTTTAAACAAAGCTACTTTGAAATGATTCTAAAAGCCCCCGACTGTCCCTACACGGCACAACATACAATTAAACATACCAAAAAAATTTTTTTTAAGTGTTCTCATCCGAGGCAGTTTGTTCTCGTTCTTGAAGCTAGCAGAGAGACAGCATTTAAAGAGAAATATAAATTAGAAAGAAAAAGCAATTGAAACATGTTCCCACGGCAGCCACAGCACAAGAGCAGCATCTAGAGCTTCTGGCAAGCCACAGGCAGTCCTGAGGATAGACAGTGAGCAGTGGAAGGAAAGTTGGCCCTTCAAACCCTTCACACCGTCCCTGGCAGCACAGTGGCCAGACGTGACCCCTATGAAGATGGTGGGATAGTGGAGAAGAGACTTCTGAAGAACCCAGGGGACTAAGTAACTCACTCCAGCCGACAGGACCACAAGAGAACTGGAGATCAGGGTCGAAAGGAACCCACCTCTCACTGCTACCGCTACATCAGGGGTGGCGCAGTGACAGTGCAGGAAGCACTGCGCTTGCAGATAGTATAAATTAAGGGCACCACCTGTGCCAGGCAGGGACAAGGGGGCTATTCCACCCCCTTATGGAGAGGGAGTAACAGTACAGACGAAGAAGCAGTACAATTCTAGCCGGTTTTATAAACGGTTAAAATATTTAAAGGATTCCAGTATCATTCCTAGAAGAAAAAAAAATAAAATAAAAAAGTGAGGATATTCATAAAAAAAAAAAAAATTCTAGCCTATTTTATATTACCATGGCTGCAATAAAATAAGTACATGGCTACAAAGAAAAAAAAATATTCATACAATAATATGCAGTTATTAAGACAACAGAAAAAGAGCAAAATAAGTAAAATAATAATTAGAGTTACATAGCATAAATCATGGCATACGATTCAGAACATTTCTAATTCCCAAGGATACTAGTCCCTGCAGGAGCAGCACACCAGGCACCTGAAACGAAGTAATGATTTTATTCTAGTTCAACGACTCTAAGCGCATCCCATCTCTCCACCCATACATTGACAAATTTTTTTAGGCACTCAAAATTCACCTTGTTCGATACCAGGTCGGAGTTCCAAACCGGCCTGGTAGTAATACCTTGCAAACCCTCAAGCATTTCCTCTCGAGCATCCATCATGATCGGACAGTGCCACAGAATGTGCATGGCCGTTTGGTTTTCCTCACCACATGCGCATCCTGCACTCCGAGAGAGACTGAGGCTGAACAGTCTTCCCCGGAATTCTCCATGTCCTGTTAACATCTGGATCACATAGTGGTCCAGCTTGAGGAAGGCCCCTTCCATCCTGGCTTTAACTGAGGGGAAGAAGGAGTGAGTCCATCTCCCCCTTATCGACCTATCCCATCGACTCTGCCATACATCGAGGCTTTTCATTCTCATCTCTCTCAATAATGCTGGAAGACGCATGACTCCGCCAGGAGTAAGAGTCGCTTCTAGGTGGACAACAGCCTTATCTTTGATGAGATCCTTTCTTGCTAAGATTTGACAAACTATACAAATAAATGGAAGTCTTACTTTAATAAGAATAATAGCTATGACACTTGGCTAATTTTTATAAAACATCATCTGAAAAGACACAAGAGCGCACCAACTGCCAGGAGCCAATGCGCTTATGGCATCACCATATGGAGTACATTATTGGAGTTAAGTGGTGGGGAAGTAGAGATGGGAAGGGGGAATGCTGGGAAGTACCAGGTTATTAAGATCTGGACAAATACATGTCTAATGACATTTTGAATGGTGGTCTTTCTCATCAAAGCGATTTTTACACGGGCAACAAATAGCATGCCAGGTTTCAAACTTGTGACATCTGACCATAAGATCGATCATATCGAATGATAACTTATAAGGGAAGAGTCTATATCAGTGATTCCCAATGTGGTCCAGGTGGACCCCCAGGGGTCCACGGGAGACTCGACGGGGGTCCACGTAGACGTGATAAAAAAATGGGGGTCCACAAGTTGTAAGTGGGGGTCCACGAAAATTTATCTGCAGGCTTATTCTCTATCTTTTGGGGGATCGTTATCGAGATAACGGACGTGATCTCCTGTCAGAATTGTGTGATTTTTACATATTTACTGTAATATATTTTAGTTTAGATCGTTTTAAACACGAATTCCTGCAAGAATGCATGATTATTTGTTCATTTAATGTACGTTGTACATAGAAAAAGCAAATAAATCACAAAAATCTGTCGATAATGATCCCTTAAACATAGAGAATAAGTCTGCTGGTTTCTATAGTAAAGAACAAAAATGTTGGCTTGGCTTTACCTGTCAATAAAAGCAGATAGTACACTATTATTTCGGTGAAAAATGGTCATTTTGAGACCCGTGCCCATATCCCGTCCCGCCCCCCATCTCATATCACATTACCCCCCCCCCCCCCCCTCCGTTGTGACAGACCACAACTCCAGCGTTATATTCAATATTCAGTACAACGCGTGCAATAGGGGGTCCACCGAAACCAGTAAAATTTTGAAAGTGGTCCACGAGAAAAAAAGTTTGGGAACCTCTGGTCTATATCGATGGTTCCGAAGAACAATTTCAGAGAACAAATTGAAAATTGTTTCGTTGGCTTATTTTAATTTCCTTTTTCCGATTTTTAAGTCTGGATTTTCGGAATTTGGAATGAAATACATTTATTTTCCTTACATGCTATATTTTTTGATCCCAAAAACAATACAATTGCAGAAACGCAACTTTAAACAGCTCTTCTGCAAAACTACTAATACTAAATGCAATACATTTATTTTTTCCTGTTATTGTGTTATTTTGTCTTTCATAATAAAAAAATACTACTATCTCTACTAATATCAACTACAAAGTCGTACAACCGACATTGTTCTTCGGGACTGTCGGATATCATTTTTTTTTTCAGATTTTCCAGAGCAAAATTTTTCGATATATTTTTAAAAATTTTGCAGCTTTTTGGAATAGACAAAAAACTGAAAAAAAAATTATCTCCAATCTGAGGAGAACATTTTCATAGAGGAAGCTGAAATTCTTAGAAATATGCAAATGCATGGATGTCCCTACAACATCTCATTATACTTGTAAATCTTTTCGATTTGATATTAGATACCGGTGATGTAATACTAATATAGTAATATAATTAATGTATCTGAACATAATATTACTATGTTTAAATTACCCGTTTCCCGTAGAAAACAAATGATTAAAATTATTTAGTGACCTACAGATAATAAAATGACCTCACCATCGTGTCCATTATTGAAGTGTTTTCATGAATAACCAGTCTATCCGGATTTTGTTTACAGAATCGAACAGATTTGTTGTGAATTAGGTGCCAATCGAACTCTTAATACTAGTAAGTATACTAGTGTATTTTAAGTTAATTATATTTTGTTACAGTAACTAATTAGCACCATTTTTTTCTAAAATAGATTTTTTAAAATTGATTTGGTGAAAGTGATTTTAACCTTAAGATGAACAAAATGGAGTGGTGGTCAAATCATAAACAGTTGTTTTTTGTGATTGTATGGTTTTTCGTAACTATAGAGCCGGGACACACGTGGCACCTAAAAAGTTTTTTCGTCAATTCCAAACTTCCCCAACAATGCGGTAACTCGAGGAGATACAACCCGGATTATAATTTTGAATCTTGGGGAACCTGGCCCTGGATGGGACTCATGACTTATACCGGATTCGGTTCTCACCGGTGCAATGCAATTCTCATTCATCCCGAGGTGGCGCTATCCAGCATGTTATGCTTGAGATATGTTCCTGAATTACCTCTTAAAGATGTATGCTTCATCGCTTTCTCTTTGCCAGGTTTGCCGTCGTATCAAAATATATCTGTGACCGATATTGACTGCGTCAAGAAACAATACAACAGTAATGACTTAGCGATGTTGAAGTTGGAAAGGCCTGTCATCATCAGCACACAGGTGCATCCGATCTGTCTCTGGGAAGATCAACCAAACTGGGATCTACATCTACACAGGTACATTGGCTTGATGATTGGCTCTGATTTAAATAATATTTACAACATTAACGAATTGAGAGTTTACCAAGCCCCCGTCAGAATAATATCTTTAGCGGAATGTCAAGAAACTAATGATAAATATTACAATAAAAATACAAATCAGAGTCTAACTACAAAATATGGCATTTGTTATAGATACATAAGAGAGCCCAAAAACTGTCATTCTCTTGGTTCTCCATTGATATTGCCGAGATTGGCGGAAGACGGAAGTATTGTGTGGTTTTTAAGAGGAATAATGGTTCACAGAACCTGGTTTTGTGACGATCCCGATCGCTTTGAAGATTTAATTGATATTGGATTAAATAGAAATTGGATAGAATCCCATTTCAAATCATCTGTCGAAGCTGGATGTGGGCGGAGGGTGGTCTCCTACACGGCGCTGATCACACGCGGGGAGAACACCTCTCGCGGAGACTGGCCATGGCATGCAGCTATATTCATGAAGGAAGCCTCCGGCAAACAGCAAAACTACATTTGCGGTGGCTCATTAATTTCCCCTTCAATCGTTTTAACAGCTGGCCATTGCACAGTTAGTAGAACAGGAGAAAAAAGACCGGCGGATTCATTTTCCATTTTGCTAGGAAAACATGTTTTAAGTAGTGATGAACCGGGTTCTCAGACAGTTAGCGTTGCTGAAGTGATTGTTCACGAAAATTTCGATCTGTCATCTCTTTTAAATGATATTGCTTTGCTGAAACTTGCCACGAAAGTAACATATAGTGAGTACATTCAACCGGGATGCTTGTGGGATGAGAGCGACAAGGATAAAGAAAGCGTCGTCAATCGTGTCGGGACAGTGATTGGTTGGGGATTCACCGAAGAAGGAAACATATCTGATGTTATGAAGTCAGCCGTGATACCGATTAAAGAAGACATAGTCTGTTATCAAAGCAATACAAACTTTTACAGCAGATTTCTTCACAACAAAACATTCTGCGCTGGAAACCCCAGAGGGAATTGAACCAACGTCTGCAACGGGGACAGCGGGGGCAGCTTTCTCCTTCCCATCACACAGCCAGATCAAAAGGTGACCTGGTTTATCCGAGGAATTGTTTCAGTGGCAATTCCTAAGAGTGGTCTCACAGAGTGTGATCCAGATTATTACACAGTGTACACGGATGTTGCTCAGTACAAGGATTGGATTAACTCTCAAATAACATAATTCATGAAATATTTAGGCCATCCGAAGTCAGTATTCATGTCCAGAAAAATTTTGTTACGTTACAAGAATAAGGAATCGAGTCTTAAGTACCGTCATGTTTCGACAGTCAGCGAATCGAGCCCTAAAATACTGTTGCACCGCGGGACGGTAATGCGCAGGCGCATCACCCCTCCCGCGACCCACGGATCAGGAGACGCGCCGCACACGGCCATTCAAACCAGTCTTCAGCAAGCGAGCTTCCCGGGCCCACGTCCCGCGCGAACATGTGCGACACAAGTTCAGTTTCGCCGGTTGTGCACTTCCGGTGTCCGCGCATGGACGCTGCTGAGACCGGGAGAACAAGCGCGTAAAGCCGCTGTTGGCCCATAAACCAAACGTGAGTCAATTACCATGTTACCCTTTGTGTGCAATTAAATGTTTTGAAGCCCTAACCACGCGTGTAGAGAGCAGAGACTGACGTTCAAACTAACTTTCAGCTAGGATCGTTCCTCTTATGTATTATTGTGTCTCCTAGAATTGAATAAACTATTTATGTGATAACCTACCGTGTTTTGCTTGTCGAGAGAGGCCCTGGGGGGATGGAGAAGCGTGAAGTTCCGAACCACAAGCACTAGCCTTGAGGTTAAGAGAAACCCTGCTTGCACCGAACCTGAGCTAGTTTTTATTTGGGGCAGATACAGCAACTAATTTGTATTAAATATGTGGGAGCTTTCTCCAACCCTGCCGATAGCATCAGCACGCACGCTGACGCTAACACTGGCGCTAAACGTGGGGCCATTTAAATTTTTTTCTGTTCCACCACGGCCTCGTTCCCAAGCAACAATTGTAAACTCTGAAATGTTATTATGATGTATTGTTTATTCCCAATTGTCTAGCACTTCCAACAGGAATCTCGGCGCGAACGTAATTTCGAATCACAATTTAAATTATTACGGGCGCGATTTTATCATTTGTGACTCGTCACTCGACAAAATATTACCGGTATTCCAACGCAAGGTGCCCAACCTAGGAAGTTGTCGCTGCGAATAATACAGTGATTACAAAGTGTCGGCCGATTAAAATTGCTATTTTCAATACAAGTGAATAGTGGAAATAAACACAAATTAAAGAAGAATTTATTCAACAATTAAAATCATGTACATGATAAACAAATCATCCGCTTGGTCTCGAAAGTGCTAAATATTTTTAATAATATACTATATTGCAGCACGCTGGTACGTCTCTTAAACGGACACTTGCTGACACCTAGGGAACAAGTGGATTTAAATTCTTTCTGTCATTTGACAATTAAGTATTTTTGACTCTGTCGTCTGCTGAAACCGGGTCATGCCGAATCACATTCGAATAATGCAAAAAATACTAAATTCGCGTTGACGTGGATTCCTTGACATCTGACACTATAATACCTTGTCAATTGACAAAGAAGGTAATATCTTGTCGAAAAGACGAAGGGAATTCGCGTGTAAATACCAAAAAATTGGTGCTGTATAAAATCAGGCTATAGGAAGCCGCGTAATGAAACCATGCCCCCAAGATATTGTTGAATTCTCAAACAAATTACTTCCACGAAAACTTGTGAAAATTTTTTCGATTTTTCCTTTTTTCGATTTTTTTAATTTTCGAAATATTTTTTTTCCAAAACGCTTGGAGTTTTTCTTAAAAACGCATGGCCAGAGGAAAATCGCTGCTCAAATTTTCTCCAGTTTCGGACTCTGAAAATTTTTTCGATTCTTTCCTTTTTTCGATTTTTTTAATTTTCGAAATTTTTTTTTTTCCAAAACGCTTGGATTTTTTCTTAAAAACGCATGGCCAGAGGAAAATCGCTGCTCAAATTTTCTCCAGTTTCGGACTCTGAAAATTTTTCCGATTTTTTCCTTTTTTCGATTTTTTTAATTTTCGAAATTTTTTTTTTCCAAAACGCTTGGATTTTTTCTTAAAAACGCATGGCCAGAGGAAAATCGCTGCTCAAATTTTCTCCAGTTTAAGACTCTGAAAATTTTTTCGATTTTTTCCTTTTTTCGATTTTTTAATTTTCGAAATTTTTTTCCAAAACGCTTGGATTTTTTCTTAAAAACGCATGGCCAGAGGAAAATCGCTGCCCAAATTTTCTCCAGTTTCGGACTGAAAATTTTTTCGATTTTTTCCTTTTTTCGATTTTTTAATTTTCGAAATTTTTTTTCCAAAACGCTTGGATTTTTCCTAAAAAGCACGTGGCCAGAGGCAAACCTCTGCCCAAATTTTCAAATAACCCAAACACTTACAAATACGCGTTTTTTCGCAGAAGCATTTTGTAAAAAAAAAAAAAAATATATATACGTCCCCAGTGGTCAATCCCTGGCAAAAATTTCTTTCCAATTACGGATAAAGAGTCGAGTTCTCGTTTTTCTCCCAACGTAAGGTCACCCTGACACGACCCTATACACTATGGAAGTCAACCCTTTTGTTTCGTCACTAATGAGCGGCCTCTCGTAAACGATTGTCACTCATTAGGACACTCAAACGAAACCTTTCTAGCTCTGGCACAGTGGTGTCAACTGTAGCCAAAGTCATGGAAGAAATTATAATTCTCCCTTGTGGTTTCGTTTCATTTTATTTTATTTTTGTTTGTATAAATATCTCGTCATCATCAGTCATTCGCCTCTAATTGCTGCCCCAGGTGTCAAACCTTGGAAACATCGTTTTTTCTAAGCATGCACACCTCTACCTGAAATTGATCACTTCGGAGAAAGGAATTCCCTGTGGCTTACTGCAAGTAGTCAGAGACTACGTGCCCAAGGTTTTGTGCATCGTCACAACTAGCAGCATCATATTTTCACATCATCATGTCATACCTCGTCACCCCTTTCTAAATGTTAGAAAAATTTTTTTGTACATTAAATATCGGGTCCTCGCCAAAGTGCATCTAACCCTTATGTCATATGTAGTTAAATTAGGTAAGCAAACCTGTGTAAACCCACGGCGGTATCAGATGTTTGCTACCCGTTCTAAGTTTTTTTTCTGTTTTTTAAGAAAATAGAATGGCGCTCAATAAATAACCCAAATTGCTCTAGCTCTCCCCAGAACTGGATGTGGAGTCTGGAAAGTATCGTTATAAAAGGGACAACTTTCAACGTGCCTCTTCATTAACGATAAATTTTTTTACAACATTTCAGCAACATTGAGTCACCCTGGGTCTCAACTGCTCAAACTGAAATTTTGGGGTTGCCTTGTTGTGACTTATCACGTGCAAAGTACGAGGTCACAACAAGAAGCCAGGTCTCCAAGTGAACCACCCTGTGAACAACCCATCCCATTATTATAATTTTCATAACACCAAGGTGTGTCCATCGCAGTCTGTTTAAGTAAGTAAAACCTAGAAGGTCTTAAACACTCAAATCGGACCAATGTAAATAATTTTCCTTGTCAAACAACGATAAGCGCATGTCTTGTATTGTTGCTACCATCGTACGTGTAAGTACAACAAAAGTTGTACCATCACGATACGATACTCTGTGCGTAACCAAAAGGGTTGTACCACAAAGGATCTCTTTTGCGGTAAGCTTAGATGAAATTCACATTCCATCAGCACGCCAAATTTTTTTTGTCCCTTAATTGTTGAAGTATAAAATCTTGGCCAGATCTTCAAATATGTTTTTGCCTTTGTGCAAGTCTTTAACGTACGCTAATATGGATTTATTATGCTACGGTATTGTTGTACTAAGTTCATCAGTATGTCTCGCCGTCTGTATTGAATAGGTACCTTTATATGAACGTTAACCTTTGTTGCCATCATAGGTGGGAACCTTATAAAATCTGCCGTCATAGATGGGAATCTCAGAATATCTACTAAATGCGATACGGGGAGCCCGTTATAATTACTCTGTGGGTTTTTGTCAGAAATGTCATAAATACCTAGTCTTTTGCACCTCCCTTCAATACTGGGCAACCCAGTTGTAATTCGTTCATTGTTATCCGTGAAGACGTTATAAAACTTACTTGCAAATCTTTTGATTTTGCAATCTTGTACGCTATACGTGAAGACGTTATAATACTCACCATGAATCGTGCGAACGAAATAATATCAAACCTTTATGTGTGAACTACTCAATGTAGTCCACACCCCTTTTTTGTAATCATTAATATGCCCGTGGACTTCCTGTCACAAGAACCCAGGAACTATCTACTATCTCAAAAGGACTAATCATACGCTTCACTCATGATTATGGGGCATCGTGTCGTGGGAGTTAAGTTGATGGACACAAAAACACCTAACTCGTTGTCTGGGAGACGAACAAAGAAAATCCCCAGGTTTGTGAGATTTGAGCAAGGGTCTGTCATTTCTCGCAAACAAGTAGGAGAATAAAACGACCCCTAATCTTCTGCCCAATACACGTAGAGGATTAGACTTTTATGTCAGTGTATTCTTTTGTCCAACACTACCAAACATTATTGTAATGTGCCAGGATGACTGCTGTAGACCTTGTTTCACCTCCACCCAGAGGTCGAATTTCGGAAATAGCCGAGTCCCCAGCAGTTTTCTTCGTTCAAATGTTCCCAACTATCACCCCTCCCCTTCCTCGAAATTATCCGTGAATGGGGATATATGCGTTACGCACTTGGCGTTTCGTTTGTCAAATGGGACAATCTTCATACGCGGATCCTTTCAACTTCCTACTCCTTTCCCAGTTGTCATTATTGTAATGTGCCAGGATGACTGCTGTAGACCTTGTTTCACCTCCACCCAGAGGTCGAATTTCGGAAATAGCCGAGTCCCCAGCAGTTTTCTTCGTTCAAATGTTCCCAATTATCACCCTCCCCCTTCCTCGAAATTATCCGTGAATGGGGATATATGCGTTACGCACTTGGCGTTTCGTTTGTCAAATGGGACAATCTTCATACGCGGATCCTTTCAACTTCCTACTCCTTTCCCACTTTGTTATAACTAATCTTGTACGCAATGTTTTGTTTTTCGAAAGTAGAAAAAATGCTACCGTATAGACGTGAGCATAGGTCATGGAAGACCAACTTCTTTCGAATGGGGAATTTTGTTATACGTACAATCCCTCAACCACGTATTCTTGGAAATGTATTTGGTAAAGAAAAAAAACCAAAAGGGGTTACACAGAACCTGTCCTTGAATACGTACCTTTGTAACATGTATTAGGCATTAGCCACATTTAGTTAGCTCTCTCTCCGTCTCTCTCTCTACACGCCAAACAAATCCAACTTTTTCTCAACATGCACACTTGTTTCTCTCCAAACTTTTTTCATCATTGGTCTACTAGGCAGGTAAACTTCAAGAATTTTGTTCTAATAATAATTTTTGCCGGATTTAAAAAAAAAAAAACCAGCAGCTCTGCACCCTATCTACATCTGCGCCTCTTCATGCTGCCCTCGCTACCGTCACGGAGGTCCCTTGCCTTCAATCCCTGCGTACCAAAAGCACCCGACCGCATCTAACATAACCTAGTGTGAGTCGTGCGTGTAGTTGCGAATTGTATCACCACAAAGAACCGACACTCAAAACAAACCCGAGCACGCCAGCTCTAGGTTGGTTCATGTTCCTGTTGCCCTTGTGCAAATGTTCCTGCTGCCATTATGCAAATGTTCCTGCTGCATAATGCAAATGCTCTGCTGCCATTATGCAAATATTCCTGCTGCATAATACAAATGTTCCTGTTGCCCTTGTGCAAATGTTTCTGCTGCCATTATGCAAATGTTCCTGCTGCATAATGCAAATGCCCTACTGCCATTGTGCTGATGCTCCTGTGCCCTTGCGCAAATAACAATACCAACGATTGTTCACAAAACAATCCCACTACATACAAAAACCAGTGTACCAACCACCAATTACGATTCCACTCTCCAATACTTCAATGGTTTCGTACTGGCTCACCCACAGGATCCGGAAGCAGTTACCCTTTCGACCTCTGTGACAGGTAGAACTCTCCACACCACCTAGAAGCCTCATCATGTGTTCTCTTCCTCGTATTTTCTTAAAGGCCCTAGTGTCCCTTGAGTGTAATCTCAAATGGGCCAGGTTACTGTGACAAAGTAACCTTGTAACTTCAGTGAAACGTTCAACCACCCCAGACATCCTACGCAAACCACGTTCGCAAACATTAGCTCACAGACCAATGATACAATTTTAGAGTTTTTTTTTCTATCACTGCATAACCCTTGTACCTTTCTTCAACAGATCCTTGTTCTTTGCAACTGTATTTATGTATGCCACTGCCTTTATATACATTTATTGACAATTCCTTGTTACACCATGTATCATCTCTTTTGTGTTCTGTTCATAACTATTCTCCAGCTAGGAATTTCTCTCTCTCTCTCTCCTCGTTTCTCTTAAATGTTTTTGGCACAAGTGCTGAAAGGGTAAGAGGATTTATTAGCCCTACAGCTCCATTGCCACGTCGCTTTTATTGCGGCGAGGGGGGAAGTGTTACGTTACAAGAATAAGGAATCGAGTCTTAAGTACCGTCATGTTTCGACAGTCAGCGAATCGAGCCCTAAAATACTGTTGCACCGCGGGACGGTAATGCGCAGGCGCATCACCCCTCCCGCGACCCACGGATCAGGAGACGCGCCGCACACGGCCATTCAAACCAGTCTTCAGCAAGCGAGCTTCCCGGGCCCACGTCCCGCGCGAACATGTGCGACACAAGTTCAGTTTCGCCGGTTGTGCACTTCCGGTGTCCGCGCATGGACGCTGCTGAGACCGGGAGAACAAGCGCGTAAAGCCGCTGTTGGCCCATAAACCAAACGTGAGTCAATTACCATGTTACCCTTTGTGTGCAATTAAATGTTTTGAAGCCCTAACCACGCGTGTAGAGAGCAGAGACTGACGTTCAAACTAACTTTCAGCTAGGATCGTTCCTCTTATGTATTATTGTGTCTCCTAGAATTGAATAAACTATTTATGTGATAACCTACCGTGTTTTGCTTGTCGAGAGAGGCCCTGGGGGGATGGAGAAGCGTGAAGTTCCGAACCACAAGCACTAGCCTTGAGGTTAAGAGAAACCCTGCTTGCACCGAACCTGAGCTAGTTTTTATTTGGGGCAGATACAGCAACTAATTTGTATTAAATATGTGGGAGCTTTCTCCAACCCTGCCGATAGCATCAGCACGCACGCTGACGCTAACAATTTGTTGCATAAAATTTAATCCATTCAAAAATGTATTTTCATTAGTATTCTTTCAATACTCCACTCCTTTCTTTCCACAAACAGACATTTTTTTTTCCATTAGGCATGTTTTTGGCGATTTTTTGCAATGAAAAAATGGAGAAAAAAAATCTGTATCAAATTTTGTGTAAAAAATAAAATTAAGTGCTCCAACGCACTTAAAATATTGACTGTGGCATTTGGCGAGTCTACTTTACAAGCGGTTCTACGGTACAAGCTCTTCATAGAAAGCTGAGAAGATGTTGATAACGATGCTCGCCCTGGACATCCCAGCACTTCAACAACCGATGAAAACGTTGAAGCACTGAAGAAAATTGTTACGGAGATTCGTCAAATCACTATTAGAGAAGTTGTTGAGGATGTCAGCATAGCGGTTGGCTCATGCCACGAAATTTTTTCGGATGTTTTGGGCATGAAACGTGTGGTAGCGAAGCTTGTTCCGAAATTGCAAAATTTTGACCAAAAAGAACCGTCGCATAAACATTGCTCAGGAGCTGTTGAGCTGCTGACGTCGACGAAGATCCAGTTTTGCTTAAAAGGGTCCGTAACTGGTGACGAAACATGGGTATATGGTTATGACGTTGAAACCAAAGCCCAATCATCCCAATGGAAGTGACGGAGTTTTGCCACGATTGAGGAGATAAAGACCGCACTGCTGGAAGAGCCCAAGCCCATACCAAAAAGCCCTTATCAGAAGTGGTTTGAGGATTGAAAAAGCGCTGGCACAAGCGAAATATATCTATGAGGGATTACTTTGACGGGGACAAAATTGAAATTGGTGAATAAATAAAAAAAATTGAGAAAAATAAAAATTCGCCTTTTTTAACAGTGGGAAGGGGTGGAAGATGGGAAAGTGGAAGGTTGGGAAGTACCGATACTAAAAGTATTTACTAATCTTTTAAAGATTTAAGGACCAAAATATTTTTTAAGGATTTTTAAATAAAAACATTGTTTGTATCGTACTTGTTTTATTTTCAAATTCGTTTTACATTTGAAATAACCTTTTTAAGTACTTAGTACATAAAAGTTTGTATTAAAGTTATGGTCTAATCCTGCAGATGCTGAACGATACATTCTAATTTATCATAATATTGTCACCAACTAAATACATACAGAAAATCAGTGAGAAAATTATACTTGGATGATAGTCACAATAATCACAAAATAATATATAAAATGCATTTCAATATTTACATATTTACAAAAATTAATCCATGAAAACGACATTTTCTTATTAAAAAAGGCTACTACTATATTAGTGGCAAGAATCCATCAATTAATTTATTATCAGTAGTGGACATGGGCAGATTTAAATGTTTCAGAGATTCCATTCATCTTATTCAACAAATCAAGTGAATTAATTTACTTGATTAATCAATTCGTCTGATTCACCACGTCAAGTGAATTGATTCGCTTGAGTAATTAATCGGATTCCCTAGATCAAGTGAATTAATTCACAACAAAAAGTGAATTGATTCACTTGGTTAATCAATACTTCGGATTCATCACATCAAGGGAATTGATTCACAAATTGATTAATATCAATTCGTCTGATTCACCACATCGAGTGAAATGATTAATTTTATTAATCAACCTTCTGATTCACTTGATTAATTAATTCATATGATTCCCACATCAAGTGAATTGATTCCATTGACTAATCAATTCATCTGATTCCCACATCAAGTGAATTGATTCAATTGAGTAATCAATTCATCTGATTCACCACATCAAGTGAATTGATTAATCAATCGTCTTATTCACCACATCAAGTGAATTAATTCACTTGATTAATCAATTTGATTTTTGTAATACATGGTATTTTATGAAGTTTGCAGGACAAATTGAAAGATTTAAATAATGTCAATATTTAAAAGACAGAAAAATGATGAATATTGGCTTTCTTTCCTGTATTCCGGTAATTGTCACCTTTGTGACCGGTTTTAGGGATATAATGAATTAATTCAGTACAATATTCATAACTCATCTGATTCATTTTGTCTTTCTGGCCCATGTCGCATAGGTGTCATTTACTTAAGTTTAGACTTGAAATACTGAATGAATTATGAGCTGTTATTTTGGTTTTTAAAATGTATTTTTACATCAAGATAATGTTAGAATACATAATTTAATTTCTAATTTCTGCTAATCAAAATACTAACAAGAAGAATTTTTAATCAATAGCTTTAAAACGTGTGTTGAAATCACCAATATATGTAATAATATAATGTATTCGAGTTATAAATAATAGTAAAAAAATAGATTATAAGTTTCAACGGATGACATTATCACTCGTTGTTACCTTTATTACATTGATAAAATTAGCACACAAATACATACGCATATAAATAATATTATTAGAGATTAAAGTAGAGGTAGATAGAAGTACAATTTTTAATAAAAGTTTATTTGGGCACTGGGTGGAGAAAACAATCAGTAGCAGTTTTTTCTAAAGTACATTTGTACAGTGAACTCCATAAAAAGGCCAACTCATTAATTTTTCAACAATGCATTATTCAAATTTCTGCACACACATAGTATTAATTCTGAGAGATAGCGAGTCCAAAACGAATCCCATACGCGCATTATAAATTTAGCAATTATGGAACTTTCTGTTGTTCTAAGAAATAGTTCATACCAAACACAAACTAATGGCACTTCAGCGGTAAACCTTGCGAGCATGCAAACCTTAGGAATCTGTTAGCTGCCTGTACGCAGAGACTATGAGATTTGTTAACACCTAATTTTAAAATAGTTTAACCACTGAAGATGTTACTTTTTTATGCAACAAAAAAAACAAAACAGATGCTTAATGAATCGCCATATTGTATCTTGATGTTAAGTCGCTAATCTCTGGTGCAGTGATTTAGATTTAGGGAGAAATATACCTAAATAATTATGAAAAAGATTAAAATGGGATTCGAATATGGGAATTCTTTTCCTCTTTTTTAATCCCCGATTCAACTCCCAACAACTCCTGTCAATGAAAATAATTAATATGTAACAAAATTTTCATAGAATTCCCTCTTTTAGACAGAGATTACTAATGTATTTGGGAGAATCATTTTTATGTTGAGAAGAAAACATTGGATGTAATGAGCACAATTTAAAACATATCTTAAAAATCATCATATTAGTTTACTGCCAGTAAAAATAATAAAAACTTCAGTTTTACTCGAAATTATAAGTGGTATAAAGAATTTACTAACCATATTACTACACAAATATTGTAATATTTATAATTTTTTTGATTGGCAGTGTTAAAAAATATTTTATAATATTTTGACCGAGTTGCATAAATTAATTAAAAAATGTACAAAAATAAAAGAACATAATATTATATCCAGGAACAACCATAAAATAAACATTATATTTCTTTAAAAAGTATGCATTTATAGCTAGAATAAAACTCGCATAAATTTTACAATAAAACATCAAATCTTTATTTATACAAAATTATCAAAAATATTGTAAATTCCGTAATCTTAGTATCACACTCTTCATGTATTAATTAATGACAATTTCTAATCGAAAATTGTTCCATTATAAAAAAATTTACATTTTCATAAATTATTTATAAAAATATATTATAATTTAACCTTAATTAGAAATATAAAGCTTGTATAGTAAATATTATTGTTACCACGTCAGTACGAAACCTATTACACAGTACGGTACGATGAAAACTTCACATTTGAAATATAATTACCTATTATGAAAGACGTATAATAGTGTAAATGTGGTTGTAAATTTATCTATAGGTATGGCAATTTTAAACTGAAACACAAAAAATAGGATTAAATTATTAAGGATGCTGGCAACACTGATCACTCACTGAAAATGTTGCTAGTAGAACGAGAATTAAATAGTACCTACGTAATTAGTAAGCATTAAAAATAAATTCAATATTTTCTTTAATGGTATTACATATTGTGATGTTTTGCAAATGTTAAAAAACGATTTTCTATTCAATAAATAATTGTTCTTGTTAGCTGGCTAGAACTACTGATGTCTGGCGATCACGCTAAATTCGGCCAATATTTTAATTTAAATTGCTATTTATCAATAACATGAAATAGTTTTGGCTGGATATTAATGTTTTTATCAAATGCGTTTAGAAGTTTTGGGTACCTAATGATAATTAGCACTCATTGTGTTGGCTGCATGTATATTGCCATCGAAACTTCAATTAATTAGCAGCTGTGAAACAATATTGCACAACACATACATACATTATAAAAACAGATATTGTTAGATGCCAAGCTAATAAGTACCTAAATAACGTGTTTTGTGACAATTTTTCGGTCAAATAATTTGTTGTCAAATAATGATTTTCACAAGAAATATAAATTATTACCATAAAAAATCTATATATTATATTTTTATGCTGATGTCTATTGATATTCGATAAAACTACATTTTTACAACCTTAAATTAAGTATTTACAACAGCTTGGCCGATTAAGAGTACAGTAAGGTCAGACGCACATGAGCGACTTTTGTCAAAATACATTGCGGTATACGGAAGCGCACCAGACATGGAAAATATAACAGTGTAGTTCTTGTCTGCAAACAATTTGACAGAAGTATTTTCTTAAATTTGTTTTGATTTTCACGGAGGAATGTTTTGTGATAAATGAGATGAATGTTCTTAACATATTTAGTCTTTTGAAAACTAGTTTTAATAATATAATTTTTTTTCTTGCGTACTCGTCAAATAATTTATTTATTTTAATTTAATGCCGCCATTTAATATAATTGTTTCATTGTCATCATTATTTATGAATAGTAATTAAGAAGTTATTCATTTTGAGTATTTACTAACTAACCATAGTTGTTGATAATAGGATTCATATACATAAATAGTTATAATTACAAAAATTAACAAGATTATGATGTATTTTTTGAGGAAACATATTTTGTTCATAATAATGTAATTTCAAACAGAATCTAATAGAGATTGTTGATAGTAAATTTAAAAGTTGCAGGGTATTATTTGCGGTAAAGCTATAATTATTTTAAAAGAGATCAACCACAAATAATATTAAATAAAAAGTCTTAGTCTACAGTCTGACAAATAATTGTTGAATCAATTGTAACGGGGTATATATTCATAAAAGCACTATAATTCAAGTGCAAATTTTTCATATTTTGTAGAGCCGTTCATATACATGGTGTTAAAAGAACCACAATAATTCTCCTGTTATGTTCTGAAGTCAAACATAACCCCACATTTGAACGTATTTAAATTTGTTCCAAAATCAGAGTTGCCATATTAATGAAAATTTTCAGTTTCACTTGATAAAATTTCTAGAATGAATTGTCAAACTGTACATGCGATAGAAGAATATCAACAGATCAATCAAACATGCCGGCAATAGTTATCCGTCGACAAAATCAAAATCAATACTGATAAAAGGATTGTTCCATTTAACGTTAATAATACTAGAGTCACTACACTAACACGGTCAGCACTTCAGCGGGTGAGCTACCGCCCCCTCCACCCCCTCCGCCACTCCCGGGCAAAACGTTCATGTTGATCACTCGCTTCCCAAAGTCTTTGTGGGCCGTGACGTCATCAAAGACGCCCGCCGTGTTGTTTCTGACGTCGGGGTTCTGGGCCTTATAGAGAAGGATTTGTGAGCCGCGGTGCGCGTTTGCTCGACTGCCCGAGGGACTGGACAGGACCAGACCCTCGGCCGAGTTTCCGGCCTCCGAGAGTGGTCGCTGCAGCTTGGTGTTGTCAGAGGAGACTTGAGGAGCTGCTCCGCCTCCCTTCAGACAGCTCATGCTGCCGTTCAGCGAGTTGGCCACGCTCTCTTCCTTCAGAGGATTTGCATACCTACAATGCAATAAATGCCAATATGAGAACAGTGTTAGATGGATTATATAATATAGAATGTTGTAAACACTAAAGCTGCGAATACACTTGTGAACGGCACGAACCGCTACTTGCGGTTGGTTCGTTCCTTTCCCATAATTTGTGGTTCGGCTCGCAAATGTAAACGCAGCAAAATACCGATTCACACCAAATTGAAGTGTATCTTTTAAGTTTATCCGTGGTAGGCTCCCCGAATAGAAAATTCATAGAGCTGTAATCTATAAGCAGCTAGAAAGACAACTAATTTACGCCAATTTACTTGAGACCTTTTGGCTCCTAGTTCCCAGGTGAGATATAAATTGATATTCTGTTCAAGAAAGAAATCGGTATTTGAAAAAGTGTGAAAAGGATAGACATTCAAAGTATATGTGTGTACAAATGAAATAAGGTTTGTTAAAATATGTCCACTGGACTTAGTTCAATAAAATCAAGCGATTTGTCTTATTTATCTTCAATCTATTAATTCATTTGAGCATATGTCAAGCATTTGAAAAATGAAATACACATTTCTAAAAGAGAATTATTAAAATAATTTTTGGAAAAAGAAAGTAAAATTATTTTGTTAAAAAAATGGTTACCTTCTGAAATTCTCTTCGTTCTGCAAGTTATTGGACTTCTCGTCGTCGTGGTGGCGGTGATGACAAGAGGGATCCGACGAGGAAGTTGGCAGCGGCATACTGCTGAGCGAGCGAGCTCTGCGCCTCTGCCTCAGGCAGTATAGTGCAGCGCCCCCTGCGCCGGCCGCCCCCGCTATTGCAGCGCACAGCATGGCCGCCAGGTAGCCGCCCGCCCCACCGCCCCCTCCACCCATCCCGCTCACCACCGCCGTCTCTACCTTCACCTCCACCACGGCCGTGAGCAGGTTGGATGCCGGCTGCTTACGGGACACGCTCTCGCCGAGGATGCGGACCCCCTCGGAGATTGAATGGTCATCGTCGTCAGAGAGAGAAGACTGAAAGAAAATAGAAAAGTCTTTATTTGACTGCTTATATGGATGTAAAGCAAACTAAAATAACAAAGAAACAACCCAACTTTCAATAATACTATTACTTAATTTATTAAAAAAAACTGTCACAAACAAGTTCTGCTGTCTACTTATTACAACGTGTGACAGCTGTTTTGCTTTCTGAAGGCATCATCTAACTGTGTCGAGGCCATTTTCAGATGATCTATTTATATTACTTGGTTAACTAAATTATTAATTCGGAAACAATTTTAGTCAAATTTATACAATACAATAAGTGGGTAAACTTTACATGGTTTGTCTAGCAAACATCGCGCAAACGATGCATTCAAAATTTATGCCAGATTGCATCACGAGCTATGGATCTTCGAAATATCCTCTTTACGGTAAGAAAAATAGACAAGATTCGATATTGTTCGTTCCACATTTAAAATTGTTTATGATGAGAAAAAAGTTTCTTAAAAAACATTCTTCTGTGTAATTATTATTACGCGTGACAGCTGTTTCGCCTTTATTAATTTTCTTATTTTTTTACTACTCAACATATTTGTTCCTTCCATTTAAGATTTAAAAAAAATGTTAAAACTCGGAGAGTAATGGTGACACATATTTAAAAAAATACTACTCTTAATTTTAATAATTAGAGGTGAAATTTTATCACTAAAGGCCTTCGCTCATGGAGAAACTGAAATGAAACCAGTTGTCAATGCACCAGCACTTTTGGTTGTGTAGCAGTTGCTTTTCAGTTGCCTTGTTAACAGGTTGCCATGGTAGCGCTCACGAATTTCGAATTGTTTTGACAACTGGTTTCATTTCAGTTTCTCCGTGAGCGAAGGCCTTAAGACACCAGGAAAGAGTTGAAAAACTGATGGTTAGAATATACCTAACTTCATCAAAAGATAAAATAGAGAATTTCCTCTTCAACTCACCAGGGTGACTTCAATAGTATCATTAGTGTCCTTCTTCAGGTCGCAGAGCAGCACTAGTGCCGGAGGTGCAGTGCGGGCCCCCTGGGTCAGGTGCCGGAGGTGCGCCGCAGCCAACAGAGGACGCAAGGCCCTGCAGACAGCCTCGGCGCTGGTGCCGCTGGCCAGAGCTGACACCGATACCACTAACGATATGCGGGCGCAGCGGTTTGAGAGTACAGCCTGAAAATAATAAAAATTGGTCGATACACTTACATTTTTCAAACTTTCTTCGGGCAGGTAGATACCATAATAATGAAAAGCTCAGTCAAAGTTAGCCACTTGGTCAATGATGGTCATCTAGTTAAATAAAGTAAGGCTTACTTGAATGACTGTGAATGCTGCAGGTTTTGAAATTGGAAACGGAACATACAAACAAATTTACAGACAGATGAAATTGAACTTAAACAGGACTTCACTACAGTTTACTGTCAATTAAAACACTACTTTAGTTAGGCGAATACATTTTTGATTTTTATTTTATTAACATTTAAAACCTGCTAAATAACTTATGTAGTTTGTCAGCAGGTATAGTGACAACATTTTATGCAATAAATGTTGATTTTCAAATGAATAAATTAACAAGATAATTGGCAAGAGAAATAAATATCTGTCTTTTAAAAATTTAAACAATGGCCACTAAACTTTGTTGACCATGTTATATCAAAATCTTGTAGCAAAAGACAATTTAAAAACAGAATTGATTGTACAAATTATTATACTAAGCTCTTTTATTTATATTATGAGGTTTATTAGTATCTACAGATGGTGCAATATTATCTGTCCTACACAGCTGATAGAAACGTGTCAAAGGGTTCTGATAAGTAATTTGAAAAGCGTGGATTGGATTTTTACCTGATTAGGCCAACAATTGGGTGGGGCCGGCAAGGGCGGTGGGGCCACCTGCCTCGCTTCTACGGATCGGCACTCCCCCATAGATTCACAAGGGCCACGGAGACAGGCGTTCTCTCCCACAGGTACACAAACCTAGAAAAAAAGGATTAGTTTCATTACAACAATAAGTTTCAAACTTTATACATTTGGCAATAGATGGTGCTAGTTTCGCATTTAATCAGCATGCGTGACATAAAAGCGGCCGATAATAAATAAATAAAAATCTAAAACAATGTACTTTCCCAATTTTTTTTTACTTTTTTCTGAATTTGAACAATTATTTGATATTTGATAGAACTTACAAATCTTCTAGAATGTACTGAATTTAAAATTACTTTATTCAAGCCAAATTTTATAGATATTTCTAATCCACAAATGTATTAGTCAATGAATGTAACATTTTAAGTTGCTAGTGTAGCAGGCACTTATAGATTATTTTAAAAGTTCATATACACGTAATTGTGCCAATTCTTTTCGAAATGGTCTTCTAGATTTGCAGTCTTTTAAAATAAATTGACTTCATATATTCAATGAAAAAAAAAGCTGCTCACAAAAGGCTGATTCTCTTTCCTTTTTTTAAATCGCTCCCAATTAACTCCCAATGATTTAGACTTTAGACGATCAACCCTCACTGTATAGAATAGATTTACATACGATTTTTTAAAATATATTAACACGTTACACTAAGATGGTACAATTTACAGAATCATAATTAATAATATGTAGCATTTTTTAATGTATAGGTACGAACCTGATTGGGCTGGCAGATCCTGGCCTGCGTGGCCATGCAGTCGGGCAGGCCACACCACACGCGCGTGCACAGCGCACGTGCCCCCACGCAGGCGCATGTGTTGCACTGCCATTGCCACGTGGAGTTGGCGGCGTAGTACTGGCCGCGCCACAGACAAGCACCCCCCTCTGCTACTGCCGCTGCGTTTATCGCTCCGCTGATGGGCCAGTCGTCCGAATCTGGTACTGTCGGAAAAATAATATTATTAAAATTGATAGTCGACAAGATTAAGAATGGGACCATTAGACAGTCTGGACCTGTGCGGTAGATGAGAGAATGGAGAAAAAAGTGTAAGGAGAATACGGTTCCATGACAAAACAGAAGAAAAGTGATATTATATTCTTAGCTATTATTTTATCGTGTTTTATTTTATTTTGTCCGATTACCGGAGAATTTATGACACGAAAGGGAATGGTAGAAGACACGGCACGGCCAAGTGAATGAAAACCTTGAGTCAGATATTATCAAGAGTCAGAATATCAGAAAAGAGAAATTGTATGAACATGAAGGAAGCGAGTAGTGTGTGCCAAGGCGGTTTATCCTCTCTGTCTACCCCTTTGGAAAATCGATACGATAGTTAGTCAGTTAAGTTATGTTCCCATAGTTGTCGCTGACAACCAATCTATGTCAGAAATGGGAAGGGTGGGTAGGAATCTAGGAGTCAGTGAATTCAGGAGTTTGAATCCATACCTCCGGCTGCGGTGCAAGACGATGGGTCGAGATAGAACATCTGGAGAGGACAAAGGGTCTATCCTGGTCTCAGCTGGTGGGTAGGCTTGACTCCAAGACTTGATTACCCCGTGAATCCAGGTGATTAATATACAAATAATTTTTCGAAGAAAGCAAACACTTTGTGGCTTGACATTTTACAGAATGAAACAAGTTCTTTGTTTAAAACCACTTTATTTAAATTTTTATTCGTGTACCGGTTTCGGTCGAACTCGACCTTCTTCAGGACAATAAACATGTAAACTAAATTAAAGTACAGAGTTAAGATAATGAGGTAAACACAAAAGAAAGGGAGAGCATATAAGAGAGAGAGAGAGAGAGAGCATCAGATAATGGTTGGGGGAGGGATAGGAGGAGGGGTCAAGGGAGGGTGGGGGTTAGAGAGGGAGAAAGGGAATAACTTTAAAAT
Source organism: Glyphotaelius pellucidus (assembly GCA_936435175.1). Taxonomy (NCBI): domain Eukaryota; kingdom Metazoa; phylum Arthropoda; class Insecta; order Trichoptera; family Limnephilidae; genus Glyphotaelius; species Glyphotaelius pellucidus. The sequence goes on from OW386554.1 coordinate 32,303,152, forward strand.
GGGATTGTTGGTTAATTCTAATTGTTTGTTTAAAATTTGGCAATTATTTTTCTTTGAAATATAAATTTAAATAAAGTGGTTTTAAACAAAGAACTTATTTCATTCTATGCAAATAATTGTTTCATTGCTTGTTGCATCTACCTTGTTCGCAGGAGGGTCCCTCTCTTCCCGGGGGGCAAAGGCACTGGTAGTGCGCAATCCCATCGAGACACGTAGCCCCCTTCCCGCATGGAGACGAGGCACACTCGTTAACGTTGATTCGGCAGTCGGGGCCCGAGAAACCAGCCGCACATTCACACAGGAACCAGTTCACACCATCAATACACTTGCCGCCATTGTAGCAAGGCTGGAATATAAAAAAATATATTATCATGTTGTCAATCATTTTCAGGTTTCGTTATGTCATTATCATTCAGTTTGGGGAACCGTCACTTCGGTAAGAACCCACCAGGGGAGCCACGATCTGTGCTTCTTTAGCAATCTGCATCCATTGCAGACTGACGTTTGTTTGCTATCCACTGCTCTTGCCTCTGCCGGCCAAGTGGGGAACTACTGAATACCCAAGGTTTGCTGAACCACCGCCATATATCTACTCTTATATCTGTCGGCAGGAAGGGATCTGCAGAGAAGCATTACAACGGAGGGATTCCAATCCAAGGACAAAAGTAAACCTTACCGATGGTTGTTATTGAATAAATGTGCTGACTGAATACATTTAATTATTTATTTATTTATCTGTAAACAGTATGTTTACATTAGGTTTTTGTCGATGCCTGTCTCACTAGGATATACCTGTGTCGAGACAGGCATAGAGGTACATAAATTAATATATTTAAGAGCATATTTGGTAGTTATAAAGAATATAAATGCTACATATTCATTTGAGTACAATAATAATATAAAGGTGGTTGGAGGTGTGGGTATATATTTGAAAGAGAGTTATCATATAATGAAGGAAGAAATGAGTACAGAAAATAGTAAATGCTGTCAAATCTATTTATAAAATTAAATTTGACATACAGAGTTTTATTTATCGCTAACAGCAGTAATTGTTTTGGTGCTAACCTGGGAAATACATTCGTTGACATCATTTTCGCAATGAGCACCCTCGAATCCTTCTTTGCAAATACAGGTGTAGTAGTCTTCAGTGTTGACGCAAGTTGCTCCATTCATGCAGGGATTCGATCTGAAATAAAATAATGATAATGAACATAATATAATAATGAACAACACAATACAAACATATACATATTGCCATGTTATTAGAGATTTGTCATGAAAAAACAACCATCGTTTTATTAAAGATATTTTTAAGAAATTGCTTTTTATAACACACACACAAACACACTTGGAATAATAATTTTTTTGCGATATTGGCAACAATATGAAAGAAGGAATTGTCTTTACCTGCAGGCCGGCATCTTAGCAATGTGGCAAGCAGTGCCCCCCCACTGCGGGGGGCAGCGGCAGGCGAAGGTGCTGCCCAGGTCCTGGCAGGTGCCCCCGTTCCGGCAGGTGGTGTAGTCACAGTGCGAGTCTTTCAGGTTGCACGTTTTGCCTGGAAAAAAATAATAAAGGACTTTATAAATAGTGTAGGGCGAAGGAAGTGGGGAGAGCATTGCAATGGGAATAAAAAGGTTGGAGAAGAATCAGATAATCAGATTTCTAGACTAAAGGTTATACACAAAGGATATATTGTATAATTATGCCCGACAACTGAAGGAGACTGAGGGAGAGACATGGGAACGGTGATGTAGGAGTCTGATGTGGTTCAGCTCCTGCTGGGAGAAAGGGAGAAAAAAAGGGAGAAAGATAAATTAAACACATTGCTCAGCTAGAAAACCATGGAATATTATCTAGGCCACACCCACATAATATGTATTATATTCCTTGTTTTCAAGTTCCTAAAAAAACATATGTTATTTCTGAAGATGATTTCTACACATTTCGTTGTCTCAGTTCTTAATTGTCCAAACGACCATTAGAAAATTTTACAGGAGAAGATGGTTTTCTTTCATTATTTCAATAAAATATTATGGGAGGTGTTTAAGATAAAGCTATTTTCGTAAAGGTAAAGGTCTCATTAGTTTAAATAATTCATAGTTAAGTGATTAACTATCATTTTTTATACTTTATATTTAATTAAAGTGGAGATTGAACAAAAACTAAAATGGTCGTTTGGACAATTAAGAACTAAGGCGACGATTTGTAGAGCTGAAATGGTAATTGTATAAAATTCTCTCCATAGAAAAAATCGCAAAGTAGGTACTTTAGTAGGTAGCTTAGGTAAGCTCCAAAAATTATCAAAAACGCATTTCGTTCAGTTATTTAACTTATTATAGGTATGAAAAAAATGGTTCCATGACTACTCAGAATGAACTGAACTCAGCACCACTTTGAAAAGTCACTAAGAGCTATGAAAAAAATAATTGAAGAATAGCCCATAGCCTAACGTAACGTTTTATTAGCCTAACCTAACTATTTAAACAGTTTTTATATATTTTTTTTTTACTTTTCAAAGTAAGTGTTGAGTTGAGTTCATTCTGAGTTGCCTGGTCATCGAAAAAATCACAGGGTTTCTTTAAATGCAACTTAGGAATTTGTCGAGAGATTTTTTTCTATTTTGAACGAGTTGTGTTTTATTAAACATTTTCACAATTTTCGCTTAATTATTATCGTTTTTTAATATTAGCAAGGATTTACATAATATCTCTCTTTCAAACCATCTTCTTATTATTGAATGCTTACTACGGAGCCTTAAGGATACACTGGCTCTCAAGAGGTTAATATAAATTGTCAGAAAATGCTTTTAATACCTTTCCATCCATCTCTACAGATGCAGGAGAAGTCAGCATTTCCATCAGAACATGTTCCATTGTTTCTGCAAGGATTGGGGTTGCACTCGTCTACATCTGCAAAGATAAAAGCCCAATCAGCAACAATGAAACATTTGAATTGCAGTTTCTGTATGACAGGTCGTAAGTTCAGAGAAACTAAGAAAACTTACTTATGTTGCAGATGTCACCCTGCCAGCCCTCCCTGCAGATGCATTGGAAGGAGTTGATTTTGTCCACACAAGTTCCCCCGTTCTGACAAGGGTTGTATTTGCAGTCGTTGATGTCTAAAAACAAAACAAAAAAAAAATTAGTAAATGTCATATGAAACAGGTTGTCGAAAAATGGACAAAACTGTGCTTTTTTTTAATGGTGATTTTTTATGCACAGGATGTAACAGCACGTACCAAAGGACTTTATTAAATGATTGGTAAATATTTAGACAAACCCCGCATGCCAAACAAACCATTCAAAACCTGGGATGTATATCTTGTTAAGAAAAATGCGTGCGCGTACTTTCATTTATTTTCGTCCTATAGTCACGTCACTTCAGGCTGCCGTACAGAAAATTCTCCAAGTGAATTGCCGATTTACGATCTTTACTTTTCTGCGCGGCAACCTGAAGTGGCGTGGGGCACAGTCGCTTCGAACTCTACGTGTGAGGGGTACTAATCCATATGATGATAGATGATAACACTTAGGACGGGTTGTTTCAAAGAATTTGATGAATTCATCAAATTTTTTGAAACAACCCATCCTTACACTAGTTTCGGAAATAATTCAAATTAAGTACTTTCGTTATAGTAATCTATTTGACTGTGTTTATTTCTAGCCACTCGTCGGGATGTTTTTGTTGTACGTTCTTAATTTTCAAATAAAAAAATCAGTCATAATAATATAACAATATCGAGGTGATCGTAAATCAATTTTCAAAACTCTCAATAATGGATTGCGATTCTTGTGCAGTAAGACTTTTAGAATTTTCAAATATTATCGCAAAGCGGGAAGTTTTTTTAGAATTCCTTAGAGCTCACGGTGTTTTACGCAGATACAAATATATAGGTGATATAAGTGATAACTGTGGACATTTACGCAACTTAACTTCTAGCTTCAGATACATTTGTAGAAAAACTTCGAATTTCATAAAAAAAATTAAAACGAGGTGTAATTTTTCCGTGTCCGCCAGACACAATACTTTTTTTTTCAAATTCAAGATTATCTTTGGAAATTATTTGTAAATTTGTTTCGTTTTGGGCATGTTTGAGGCCACCGCGAATGACTTTCGTAATGAAAGTCGAAATGAACTCCAAGACCGTTGTGGACTGATCTTCTTTTTGTAGAGAAGTATGCATTCATTGGTGTTATCAAAACAAGGAGAAAATTGTGCGGTGTCGGCATAACAGTGGAAATTGACGAGGCGAAAATCGGAAAACGCAAGTACAACAGGGGTAGTCGAATTGACGGTACATGGATTTTCGGAGGGTTTGAGAAAGGCTCAAAAAATGTTCGTGTGTGCAGTGAAAGATAGGACCAGGGAAACGTTACTCGAGATAATAAAAGAATATATTTTGCCAGGAACATTAATTGTCTCCGATTAATGGAAGGCATATGATTGCCTGGAACATGAAGGTTTCGAACATCTTAAAGTTAATCACAGCTTGTGTTTCGTCGATCCAGCAACCGGAGCACATACGCAAAATATAGAGCGGTGTTGGAGGGAAGTGAGAGCGGGAGTCCCGACATATGGACGAAGCAAAGTTCATTACGAGGGATATTTGTGTGAATTTCTCTGGAAGAGGTCTCTTCCGGATCACAAAACGAGAATTCATTCATTTTTCAAAATGGCCAGGGCATCATATGCCGAAGATTAAGGTTGGTCATTTTACAATCAATTAATTATTATTATATTATTTGTAAACCACTGATTACGTTAATGTCTTTGAATTTTTGGGTTGGTAGTGTCTATTTGCTAGTTGCATATTGCAGTTTCACACGGCATGCAAAATGAGTCGTAATTTTTCGTGTTTATGAAACCGAACCAAATAATGATTAATACACATTTTTTACCCTTTACGACGATTGAAACACGTACTTCTTATTATTATCTTACTGACACAAAGTGATTTTTCAAAAATAATTAATAATTAGTAATTAAAAAGATGGCGGTCCTTGAAAAATGACATTTCGCGTTTTTAAAGTAAACAAAATAACCATTAAAACGCAATATTTTTCAATTCCGATTGCTGAATTACTCACTACTAACTATTATCTACCTAATAAATTTTTTTTTTTTAGTTTTTTTAAGTGTGTATTGAGCGTGTCCTCAATAAGTAAATATTTAAGCTTTTGCTGTCTTATACGTTTTTTTTCATCAAAAACAAAAAAAAATTCCATCCCGCTTCGCAACTGAGTGTTTGGAAGAGCCTAGCCTCAAATTTGTTCTACGACATTTGTGGGTCACTTTTCTCAGTTGTAAATGGCGGAAATAATAATATTTTACATTTTCAAAAGAGTATCAAGGTCATTATTTCATTGAAAACTAATTATTAAAAACCGTGTATGCGTAACACTAGATCGAATAAAAATGACATAAAAAATATTCCAAGTTATAAAACCACATTCGGACAAAGAAACTACACTTACTTTGCAACAAAACTCCATAATATCCAACTCCAAGACATAAAATTAAAAAAAAATATGGCTGAAAGAGGTCAATGAAAAAACTCTAATGCACTAAAAACGACATAGAAGACAAATAAACTACATTTAAACAACTTTAGTCCACCTCGGCACAGGACTCCCTAGTGAGGAGGACTAAGAAATAAAATATCTATACTTAATTAAATTCACTATTATATTTTGTATATAAAATTATTTTATACATATAGTCGCTAAAAAAAAAACAAAAAAAAAAAATTTGAATTGCCTTTTTTTCACATTTGGTATGTATTAAGGTTTGTGTAGAAATAATAAAATCAGTTTACATTTGTACAAATAGATTTTTTTGACAATTATTTACAAAATGGGAGTTTTTTTTAGTTAGTTAGCTATTATAATGAGATGTACACGATATAGTTAGCTATTATCATGTAATATACATGATAATATTAACAAACAAACTTCTTACGATATTATCATGTAATATAGGCATGAATGTAACAGAAAACAATCGCAAAAAAAACAATTGCTTTGTTTTTATACCGATCTTTGACCAGAACTCACGAATGTAATTTTTCCGCCGTTTCCGAAATGTCATCCCACGTTCAACAGGTTTTCACGGAATGGGGAAAACACTTAAAAAGTAGGTAAATACTTAAAAAGCATACTTTTTATGAAAACCAGTGAAAGTCAGTGCCGAATTCGTCATATTTCTGTGTATACCTTTGTAATGAGAGAGAAACTTACTTTCGTGGCAGTATTTCCCCGAGAAGCCCGGATCACAGGTGCAGTGGAAGCCCCCAGAGGGGTGGGCGGCGCACCTCCCGTGCTCCCCGCAGCCCCCGGCGCACGCCTCCAGACCTGCAGGGTAGGTAAGGTTTAGTCAGGGTTGAAGGATGGAACAAATAAATAATAAGATCCTGGGTTCCTGCAAGAGGAACGTATGCGCGGCCCATTTCGGCCAGTTTCATACGAATATTAAATTTGGATTTGAGATTAAAATACCCAATCAAACTGAAAAATTTTTTTTTTAAGAGGTATATCAAATATCTAGTCCAGATGTGAATAAACATACTACTTTATTTATTTTGCTTTAAATTATAAGATATAGGCCATTCAAGATTTTGGTGTTTCATGATTTTAGAGGCAATTTTGACAATTATTTGTGAGTATTTGAAAGACATTAAAAAAATAACTTTACTATATTTTTTAAAAAATACAATGAAAAATAAAATAAAAAATAAAACTCTGTTAAAAAATAATTTTTTGGGTAGTAATTTTAATATATAAATGACAAAATTTTATTCCGCCGTAAATAGGTAATTTGTATTTTAAATTTACACCCATCAAATTATTTTTTTGTTAATTTTTATTTTATATTCATTATATTTCTATGATAAATAACGTAAAATAATATCTTTATTGTTTTTCATATGTACTCACAAATAATTGCCCAATTTGAATCTACAATTGTGAAACATTAAAATCTTTAATGGCCTGTAACTTATAATTAATCGCCCCCAAAGGACTTCGGGACGCATTTTGTTAAAAGGTCATAATATTTCCGCTTTGCAATAAAATTCAAATAAATGGATTATTTCTAAACGTATCCGAAAAATTAAAACCGTTTTTGAAACGCATTGAGGTACTTTCATAAATTTTATTTTTAGAAATAAATGAATAATTTTTTAATTTATTAAAATTTTCAACACAAACATAAAAAAGTTTTAAAAATTGCTCTCTTTACGTTTTTTCCATTTAAAATTACTGTTAATGAAAAAAAAGAAAAACACACACATTTGTTTCATAAAAAAATAATTAATGAAAAATTCTCGTAATTTTATAAATTCTTCACAAATTGGAAACTTTGGTTTTAATTTAATTTTGTTCGATCTCTCAACACTTTGTTGTTAATTCATATATTATTTTTTCTACAGATTTCCTCCATTTATCTTTGTTATTTGTATTTTTTTTTGTTTTTACTTAACAATTTGGTAATAACCGATATTTATGTGTACTAGTGGTCACCCAACGGTCGAAATTCGACCATAATTGTAATGTTTTTTTATTGATTTAATGTATTTTTATGCATAATTTAAAAAAAATATTAGCATTCTGCACTCCTTCTCTGTATAGTGTAAGTGTGCAAAATTTCATACTCCTCCATCCGCGCAATTTTCGTAATAAGTCAAATTTACAAAATTTTAAGAAACCCCCGACACAAAAAAGGCTGATAACCTTGAAACGCCTGAATAGATTTTCATGAATTGTAGCTAAGAACCATCTCTATTACGTCAGCTTTCAAACAAAAAAAAAATGCATCACAATCGGTCCATTCGTTTAGGATCTACGATGCCACAGACATACAGACAGACACACAGACACGTCAAACTAATAATATCTCTCCTTGCGTCGGGGGTTAAAAAGGGGTACAAAGTTTTTGCTTCACATATTAATATACTGATGTCAATTACTTTATTTACATTGGGAAATTACTAACGCCGATACAGGCAAACTCCAGTGCCACGATCAACTGATCTCTCGGTTCTAAAGAAGCTTCTGTGCAATGATCACCAATTTAGTGATCTCTCAGTGTGTGTAATTGGTATCTATTTAAGTAATCCGTGCAGTAATCATCTCCTCCTATCTCGGTCACTTTAATATCGATTCGTGCGGAGACTTGTGCATTGATCAGCCGAGTGGTCGTCGATGACATAGTATCACAATAACGTGCTGTGGGAAAACCAGGTGAGTCAGATTCCATTCCAATGTCCACTATTCACATATTCCCACAGTTGTGTCATTTTGACAACTCAAAATTTATTGATTACAGTCCAATTGATTTGCAGTCCATCTGCCTGCGACTACAGGGATTCGTGTAATGTATTCACGTACAAATAGTTAAGTATCGTAATTATTAATGGCTTAAAAATCAATAATAAATAGTTCCTCATTACAAATAATTTATGTAAATGCGCAAAACGAAATAATAAAAGTACCAAGGCAGGCAGGCAGTATTTGTAATTAATCGCATTTTATAATGGGAACGGAGACAGAGCCAAAGAACCAGAGATCAGGAGCGCATGAAGTAAGGAGGGTTATTAACCGATCGGTTAATTTATCTGCAGTTATTCCGCTCACAGCGGGCGGCTCTCTGACTCCCAAAGCACGGCGGACCGCAGCGGGGACCTAGCGAAGGGAGGCCGTAACTCAACGTCTTCTGATTCCCTAATACCAAATTTACAATATTTTCGTTCGGCCCAACAGAAAATCGCTCTTAAATTATAAATTCCGTAGATTTTTTGTTTTTTTTTTTAAAGGATTATTTATTGACGTTATTTTAAAAACTATAACGATATTCCTGACAAGAGTATTTTTCAAATTCAGGATGAAAGTAGGCTGAATGCTGTAGAATTGAGTGATAAAACCATGATTTACCGTGTTGCAATTGTGGAGATCTGAATATAACGCAAGTGTTAACAAGATTAATAAGGGGACTGTAATACAAGTCCTTCCTTCCTGACCGTGGGTCGTCTTCAAGTGATTCCCTGCCTTTAAAGAGGATATGCCACATGTAAACCATAGTTTTACTTGGACTAAAGTCCCCGTAAACGGATGACATCTCTTTCAGTATGGTTTGAACTGATTTTACTTGCTTAAGTTTATAACAGCGCGGAACTCGATTTTCTCCATATTTCACAATTTCTTCCCGATTGACTTGTTTGGTCGACGATAGCTCAAAGACTAATGACCTAATTACGATAAAACTCGGTGTTTATACTAATGATGAGTTGTTCAATTAGTACCTAATTCAGCGACACCCCCATTAATCACCTAACTACCCATTCCACGAACTTAAAAACCTCCCCTCGTAGCGTTTGAATCGATGTACGGAGCTACAGAGAACATATTACGCGAAAATTAATGGTAGAGGATGTCGAAGACGTCCAAGGAAGACGATCAAGTACTACTACTTGGGTCAAGAGTCTTAACAGAAATAACAGAAGAGTCCTTATATTATAAACATTTGACACGATGTTTTGAATAAATGCGAATGAAGCAAGGAGTTTGTGCCAATACAAAGTTGCGAGGCGGTTAATCCACTTAGCCTAACTCCTGCGGGAAATGGCGTCATGATTAATTAATTAGTTTGATAGTTAGCTATTTGTCCCCATCAATAATTATGCATTTCCCGCGAGCTCTAAAACATTGTATAAAGTAATTATTTGTCTAACTTAGGGCCCAATTTAAATTACCATAGTTAATGGCAACTTGAAAAGTGCTGACCAAGAGAAGGACGTGGAAATTTTTATCCAACCTTCTTATCTCTCTGCTGCCCTGGTAGAACCTTGTGTGAGGCGAAGGGATTGGCGTGTGGATACACGAAACACGTTGGTTTTTGCCTCTCCACCATACCATGTAATGAAAAACGTATCTCTTCCCTTATCACACAATGATAAACGAGTTTATTTATATCAAGGTACTTGCGAATTTAATTCCTTCTGAAGAAAAAAGGATACCAACTGAGCAAATTGATATTTATTAAAATCGTGTAAAAAAATGATAAATGGGCCTGCGTTCTAGATTATTAAAGATACACGAGATGTAATTACCGATTGACATGAATAATATGAAACTACCAATAAAGTATAATTAAAATTGATTTGGTGCTACCTAGGAGTTGTCTAATAAAATTTTATTATATCTAGACGCGGGTTTAGGTTCTTCAGTTTTATCCGCTTTGAATATTAACGCAGCCTCTCCCGATCTGTTTAGTTACGGTAAAGAACCGGCGCAAATCAGTTTAACGTGAGCACCTCGCAGCACATACCTAAACCCAGGGCCGTCGCCAGAGTTGAATTTGAGATAGGGCAGCGGTACTTACAGGAATCGATTTTCGTCGTACATGTGTGAGGCAATACTTAATTGGATGATCAAAATGTAGTTATTTAACAATGATAAAGGATTACTTTGTGTTCTTTCACCAGGTAGATAATAAGTATTTGTACACAAGGTAATTCTTGATCATTGCTAACAATGAACTTCAGAAAAGTAACTGCAGCATCAATGACTTTTCATTTATTAAGGTTTATATTAGGTACCAAACAAAATTTGAAATTACAGAATAAAAACAAAATTAAAAATAATAAAAAGTACTTCCTTAAAACAATCGAATTCTTCGATTCGACATTTCATTTAAAATACGAAGACTTCATTTAGATCAACTGACTTAGTTGTTTTCTTTTCAAAGGCTAGAAACACCATGACTGCCATTCTTTCGTGACCCATTGACGGCGTCTGAGGCCTATTGATTGCAGTCAATGTTGAAAACATAGATTCGCACATAGCAGTGCTGCAACCTACTGTCGCCACAGATGCAAAAAGTTCATACGTATCTCTAAACGCCTCTCGCTGCCTGTACAAAACTTGCATTGTGCTTTCCGTTTTATCTTCGCGACGACTCAAATGAGCTTTGACTACTGCAGCCTCTTCCCTTGATGAAATTGTTAGACCTGACCTGATTGCTACACTGATAGGTAGCATTTTTTTCAATCATATCAAACTATGAACAAATAGTTTACTAGTATATTATCATAGTCGATGGTATTTCTTAAGGTAAGGCACAGGTATTTTAAGGTAGGGCATTGCCCCATAATGCCCCCCCTAGCTACGGCCCTGCCTAAACCTCGGCAGGTTTATTCGTTGGGTATAATTTACAAGGTGTCAGGTGATGCTGGGTGCATATTGCCTCGTCGAGAAGTTGTGATTTGGAATCCACATGAGGTAGGAACGGATATCTCTAAAGGATTAGCGTGGAAGACCGTTTTTTACCATCGCGCAACATTACGGATGATAATTTAGCAGCTTCGCTTGAGACTATCTGATCGTCCTGGCAGTCCTCTTCCTTCATCCTAGACAGAGGGATAAATAATTAAATCTATCCGTTCATATAACTCACCTTCGTTGCACGTTTCTCTTGGGTTGCAAGGTGCGCATTGCACACTGCATACGGCTGGCGGTAATTAATTAAAGGAAACGGATATTGTAATGCATAATTCTGCGCTGATGTACAACAAATAATGTTTACCTAATTGCGATCTGACAAAGCTTTTGCATTTTCCCAAACAATCCACGATTGATTGCATTTCTACCGATTTACAACACATTTCTATTGCCTTTTTAATTTTTTAAGTTCCTAAAAAAATATTTGTTATTTTTGAAGATAATATTTGTAGATCCAAAACGGTAATTATATCAATTTCCCTCGATAGAAAAAATCGCGAAGCATGCCCCGAAAATTATTAAAAACACATTTTCTTCTGTTATTTAATATGTTACGGGTATGAAAAAATTCACAGTATCTTTAAATGCAACTTAAGCCGCCGCTACCCGAATTTCTACCGATTTCTTGCATATCTCCCTTAAACATTTGAAATTGTTAAGCTCTTAAAAAAATTAATGTTATTTTTTAAGATAATACCTAGAGGCGTTCCACGCCGAAACGCAAATTATATGAAATTCCATCGATAGAAAAAAATCGCAAAGCATGCTCGGAAAATTATTAAAAACACGTCTGTTTCTATTATTTTACACGTCAATAGTAGTGAAAAATAGGCAGTATAGCCGTTTATGTATTTAAAATTAAAAAATTAAATCTACGCACTCGAAAAAAAAAAAAAAATTCACAATGTTTCTTTAAATGATACTTAAGACGCCTTCTACGAGGTTTTTGCTCTATTTTAAACGAGTCATGTTTCATTAAACATTTTCACAATTTTCGCTTTAATTATATCGTTTAAAATATTAGCGCGCTCTGTCCAACATTCGTAATTACATATCTCTCCATCTTCTTCTTTTTGAGCGGGGAAGCGGCGCCTTAAGTTTTTGTCGAAAGATTTTTGTTCTATTTTAAATGAGTGGTGTTTTATCATTTAATATATCATTAGCAACTCTCAAATGAAAAATTTTAAACAGGAAAATCAGTAAAATATTCAGAAAGAGATCAGGAAAATCAGTAACCCAGTACCCTTAGCCTTGCCGGGGCTTTGCTCTGAACACTGAGCTATCCGACCATATCCCCTTCGGTCATATTAACGATGACCGGACAACTCGGAATGAAACCAACTCAGAACCATCGTAGATAAGTCATTTAGAGTGAAAAAAAAATATGTTTAAAAAATTGGTTAAATATGTTATGTTAGGTTAGAGTTATCGGCTAATTTAAAATGATTTTTTTCATAGCTTTTAATAACTTTTCAAGGAGGTGTTGAGTTGACTTTATTCTCAGTTGGCATGGAACCCATATTAACATACTTTGACTCAGAACCACAATATTATGGCTCATATTAAAAATAAAAAATGCATGTATTTATTCGAGGCACTATCTAGATTAGATTGCAATTAAATTCTAGTTGAATCTTGTAACCACGTATAAAGATATCAGCCAAAAATATGCGCGAAAATGAAGACAATGTTGGAAGTTCTTAGTAGAAGTATGATAAATTATGATACAGTTAAATGTGAACTAAGGGGATACGATCGGATTAGCTCATTGGTACACTTAAAAGCAAATTTATGGCTTTTAATTTATGTATTACATTTTTTAAGGCATTATATAATGTAGCTTGGTGTTCTAACCTGTGCAGGGGGGTGAGTCGCAGAGCGCCCGAGGGTGGGAGCAATTCCTCCCCCTCCAGCCCGCCGGGCAGTGGCAGTAATAGTCTCCCTGGGTGTTGAAGCAGGCTGCGCCATTCTCGCACGGGTTGGGAGTGCAGTGATCTCGGTCGTCCTGGAAAATAACAAAACAAACACTCTCAGAATCGCCCTGGTGACAGTAAATGGCTTAATCTATGTTTAGTGATGCTTTCTAGTTACCTTCCCTCACTTCATCAGCAGCTAAAATTCATAGTTTCACCGGCTCTGATAGTTGCAACAACCGCATGAAAATATGTAATGATTGTACAATCATTTGCATATACATTGATTAAATTAACAGTAGTTCTATATATAATATTTTGCGAAACATTTAAAAAATTTCAATTAAAGAATTATAGAATTTGTTAAGTACAATAATATTGATTATTCCGAAATGAAAGGTCGTAGTAGGAACCACGATCATACGAACTCTGGTGGGATAAAAAGGCAGTATTCAAAAAGGCCTCCATCTTGAACCAGAACCGAAACGTAACAAACGAATTTAAAGACAGAAGAAATGACGAATGGTCGAGTTAAAATGGGACTTCGCCACGCTCGGATAATTAACCCTGATCTCTTTTACTTTAAGGAAAATTGTATCTTTTAATGAGAAATCCTAAAAAAATGATAAAATATAATCTACGTTTAAGTATGATCCATTTTTTGAGTTCATCCTTTAATAGTTACTTATTATTTATTATCAATTAATGAATTACTGTTGGTCTCCCTCAATAAATAATGCTTTATAAGGACCTTCGCTCATGGAGAAACTGAAAAAAAAACAGTTGTCGACGCAATCAACCTCCAACAAAATCGATATTTTTCTGATCTGACATGTCAAAACATGACAGTTCGTGAGCCGCTTTCATGGCAACCTGTCAACAATGCAACTGAAACGCGGCTGCCGCGGCGACCGCTACTGCTGGTGCCAGAACGGCTCCGGTATATTTCTCTTGATCACTTTAAGTTTCTAAAAAAAAGTTATTTCTGAAGATAATATCTACACATTTGTAGAGCCAAAACGGTAATTATATGAAATTCCCTCTACAGAAAAAAAAAAACTCAAAGTATTTTTTTTTATTTATTTGTTTTATTTTTAGTAAATTGTACATTTAAGTTTACAATTTCCTAATTAATTATATCATTTCATATTTCAAACTATATTTTTTCTTGTTCTATGTATCTCCTACAATACATTTTGAACTTTCCAATTGGTGCGGCCTTTAAAGTTTCTGGTAGAGTGTTGTATAACTTCATCCCTTTGTATAGTAAACTGTTCTGCGTATTCGTTTTGTCCTTTTTTTGTAGTCTGATTTCCTTGTAAGTCCTTGTATTATGTCTGTGAATGTCCTTGTTGTATATAATTTTGTTTGATAAGTATTTTGGTAACATGTTGTTGTTTGGTAACAAGCAAGGGCCACAAATTATTGAGTAACTTTTAATTATGTTATTTAACATGCCACAGTTATGAAAAAAATCACACTTTTTCTTTGTATTAAAACTTTGGTATGTGTCAAGAATTTTTTGCTCTATTTTGAAGGAGTCATATTTTATTAAATATTTTCACAATTCGCTAAATTATTATCGTTTTTTAACATTATCGCAATTGAAACGTTGCTTGAAATGGCTTTAGCCGTGTTTAGTGACCAGATCTGAATAGCCAGGTACTTCCCCACCTACCTCTTCCCTATCTCCTTCCCCCCCACTACCTTCAGCCTCACAACATACCCCAATTGGGGATGCCATAGTCTCACTGGCTCTAGACGGGAGCAGTTGGGACTCTTGTGCGGTATTTCATGTAAAAAAAAAAAAAAAAATCGCACTCTCTCTAACATTCGAATTTACATATCTCTCATTCAAACCATCTGCTTCTTTTTTTGGAACTCTTACTACGGAACCTTAATACTCGTACCGTAAATCAGATAGAGTAATGTGATAAGCAAAAGCGTTTAATGCTGGTGTAATGCGGTAACTACAATAACAAGCAGAAAACCACTAACTGTACGACTACCGGAAAAACGTTTGATATCCACAAGAACTTCTCACAAATCGTAACAAACGTGTGATATTCCAGAAGGCACACAATAGCTACAATAATATTTCAAACGCTGCATTTATCCGCTCACCATTTCCGAATCGCCAATAAATAAGGCGGAAATTTCTTCATCCAACTCCATTGACATTTCATGCGGCCGCTTTGCATGAATAGAGTTGTAATCCTACAGCAACAATACCCCGCAGACAGGTGGGTAATTTGAATAACCATAAAGTACGGCGAGTGGTGGCAGGAGACGCGGAGGCTCCGCTAGTGGGCGGGGAGCCCCAGGGCGAGCTACCTCACTTGGCCCGACTACAAACACACCTCACCTACAATAATACGACCCATAACCTGCAACCAACCAAACAACCAACAAACCCAAGTCTGTCCATCTTTACAGGGAAACATAAGCATAGTGTAACTTACGAGTATGGTTGTTCGTCGTATAGCAGGATTTTCCGTGTTTGATCGTGGTACGACTAAATATGATTTTAAGATATTTAAAAAAGTTTTTGGCATGAATCTAAAAGCTCCTTGATAGCAATTATTACGGAATAATTAGAAACAGCAGAGTGAGGGGGAAGATTTATGAAAAAGCCTATTTAATTGTATCATTTTTAAATTATTTGTTTTGGTTCCCATGGCAAAATTTGTACTTAAGTGATGTAAGATATAAAGCAAAACATTAAGCCTCGATGACATAGAGCGAGTTTGCAAGCTGCTATCTGCTTCACAGGAAATTCACTGTTAGTAAACTCGCTCAGTGTCATCGTATTACTTGCTAACTAGCAGATTGTGGACAGTCTACGAAAAAAGTTGAAAGGTGGTCAACTTTACTCGCTATTCGCTGGTGTTTGCCTAAGATGGCGGCCCACCGGCTGATTTCGTCCGTCAGAATTAGTTCGGGCAGTTTCCTATAAAATTTTGACAGAGTCGCATGGCGCGGGAGTCGTTATTTCAGCTGCTACTGTTGCTACTGAGTGATCGGACAGTTTTGTGTGTCATCATGACAATCTCACTCGCCGATTCACCCGCTTTTAAACTTACCGGCTAGTAGCGTGTAAACTAGCTTAATGTAATTGAGAATTTAGTAAAAATTTTAACCTTTCAGTCCTCCTTACTACGGTATCTAGTTCTGAGGCGGCCTTTAGTTTTAAAAAATATATTTAATAGGGCGTTGCTATAGCATTCAGTATCGCCCTGATGTAACAACATCATTCAGAATTGAAACGTTACTTGAAATGGCTTTAGCCATGTTTGGTGACTAGATTTGAATAGTCAGGTACTTTTTCCACGTTCTTTCCCCTCCCCACTACGTTCAGCGTCACAACGTACCAAATTTGGGGATGCTATAGTCTCACTGCCTCCAGACGGTTGGGGGCAGTTGTTACTCTTGTATAGTATTCCTACTTATTTATAAAATAAGTTATATTATATGCAAGTAGGAACCTTTAGCTAAACCCCCTGCACATGTATGTCGTATTTTTGAATTACCGCATATTCCTTCATAAATAAATATTTGTAAAACGGATTTTCACTCAAGATTCCTGCAGATTTAAGTATATTTACTTTGGTTGTACGGCCGTATATCCTCTTGAATAAATAATCTTTTAGGGTATCAATTGTCCAAGGGATCAATTAGCAGAGAGATCAACTGTCCGGCGGATCAACTGTCCGGGGGATCAATTGTCGGCGGGCCAATTGTCGCCGGATCAATTGTCATGGAACCATTGGATCCTATTGGACCATTAGACAAATTGGTTGGCAAAATCATTAACTTAATTAGACAGATATTAAACAGAAATGAGCAAAGCACGCAGCAAGATAAATTGATTGCTGGTACAATATTTTGTCTTAACTAGAGATCCAGAGATTAGGTGGAAATTGGGAAAACATAAAAGAAAGCCTGATATTGCAGGACATGTTTAAAACTAAAGAATGAAGAAAAGGAATAATGGAAAATGAACAAAACTGCAATTACTAATGCTAAATAAGAATTATAAGTTACCTTGTGGATCGTGGGCCTACCCACGAAAAAATATTTTCAAACAGCGTGACTTCTCAAAGTAAAAACGTCTAGAATAATTACATCAATCAGTTTTCCTCATTCTTCGGTCCATTCGGATTACTTTGATGGCCCATCAACATCAAGATAAATTCCTCCCAACATTTGTAAGACAAAGATCCAGTTGCAAAACGTACACAATTAAGAGTTACCCTCGGTGCAATCACGCTTAATTTCAGATCAAACCAATAATCAACAATCGTTAAGGTTCAAACAATGCAATCAACTACAGTTATAAGTGTGGCCGGCAATTGATTAACTCCTGGTATGCAGTACAAGCCGTGTGTAGTGATGGAGTACAGTACTCGTAGTCTCGTGTAATATGTAGTCTGGTAGGCGTGAAGGTTAAGCAAGCGATTAGAACGAGATTTAATCTTGGACAATTATTTATACCCGAGTTATTTTGGAGGCGGAATCTGGAGCTGCGTAAGTACATAAGATTGTCTTGGGAACTGGGAACCCGAATTGGCCGAAAGACTCGATTATAAAAGTTACGTGGATATTCACGCTATCAAATTGAGTGTTCATTATAACGTGGCCATAGATTTTAAGGTGGAGAAAGCGAAGATGTAGGTAGTGTTTGCATAAATGTGGACTGGTTGAATCTTTTGAAAACTGATACAATAATTAAAATTGACAATTTGCAGAAAAAATAGTTAGTTTTCATCGCATTCAAGGAATTTAAAAAAATGGGTTAACAAATTAATTAATTAGATAATTTTGTTTGAAACTTCATATTGTTTCACACGTCGAACGGTTTCGGAACAACCTTTCCATCCTCAGGGCAAAATATATACTAAGTTAACATTACAAGGGGCATGTCAAGAGACAGAATAATAGAAAAGATATGATAAGATATGAATATGAGATACGAATAAGAGACGACGTGTGTCAAGACAGAGTGTGTGGCCAAGACCGAGTTGTTTGGCGGTCTATCCTCTCTGCCTACCCCTGCGGGGAAATTTCGTGATGGTTAGTCAGTTAGTTTAAGTTAACATTACAAAACAATGGATAAACATAATATATTACTAAATGTTGAAGAGTTAGTGGAGGCGAAAGTACGGGGGGTGAAAGGGTACATATCTAAGATGGGACCGTGAAATAATATTGTTTTTTATTATACGTTGCCCTGAGGAAGCACTAAAAATTTTTGTGGTAGTATTATTTCGCCAACAATCAAAAATTCATTTAAATAAAATATAAACAAATCACTTTGTATAGGTACACCACTTATTTAATCAAAATTATGAACATGATTCGAAATCAATGGATTCGAAACATAATAATTTTAATTAAATAAGTAGAGTACAGATAACGATTTTTTTTCATTTAATATTGTTTCATTTAAATAATTATAAATTGAGATGTTTATCTGCAAGCTTTAATAGGTAGAGGGTATTTTACAATCCTCTTGATAGCTTATCACTAGGATAACGTATGTTTTCAATGTAGAATTTACGATTTATTCATTTATAAAGTCCGAGATTTCTATTCGGTATTCAAACCTATGAATAGTAACTATATATATCCGAAAAGTAAGCTGAGTTTTCTACCTATTGCGAGTATTTATTTGTTTATTTATTAATGTACGTCATCCTAAGGATAAGCTGTCAAGATGACGATGAAATACCCCCAGTTATTTTATAGTGTTCATATTAGTGGTCATTGTTATCATTAATCGAATGTAAGCGAGTCGTTATTTTGACATCTTTCCAAAAATGTGTGCTCGGAACGAATCTATACATATCTGACATAATTTATTATTTCTCACGCAGATTTAGTAAAATTACTCAAAGCGAACAAGCAAGCACATTCTTTCAAATGAATCGATTCACACTGAAGCATCGAATTTTGTACTGACACCAGTGGATACCTACCCACAGTGTGTGGTTTGGTATATTTATGTACCCACACCTCGTGTTTTACGCAGTTACCTTCCCCACGTGATTTTATAAAATAAATGGTCTTGACACGTGTCGGGCTAATTGAAAAATGAGTGAATAAAAGCTGTAATCATCACTGATAAATTGAACTGCGGAATAAACGCCCTTACGGCCGGCGAGCCTGTCCGGTTTGGCGACAATTTGTAAGAACGGACAAATAGGCGCAGGTGTTGCCTTTTCCTGTGGCGGGAAAGAATCCAAATTAAACTGCAATAAATAATGCCGTCCTGGTGAGGATCCCACGGTGCACTGACGGCGAATTAAAAGAAATCTGCTTACTTGCGGACTTACTCGAACCATGAAACTAATAATTGTATGCGCTTAATGATATTCTGATAAGATTGAACTCCTAAGTATTGCTTCATGACACAATACACTTAAGCAATAGCTTCAGGATACTCCGAAGAGATCGAACTCTTAAGCAATTGCTTGGTGATAATCAGAGGAGAATGAATTCTTAATCAATTTCTTCGATATTCTGAAGAGATTGAACTATTAAACAATTGCTTTGTGATCCTCTGAGGAGATTGAACCCTTAATATACTGTCATGATATTCTATTCTTGTAATTGTTTCATGATACCCTGAAGAGATTGAACTCTTAAGCGATTGCTTCATGTTACTCAGAAGAGAGTGAACTCAAGTATTGCTTTTTGATACTATGCTCTTGTAATTTCTTCATGATATCTACCTAAATGATATCTGATGATATCCATCTAAAAATTGACCACTTAAGCATTGTTTCTTGATACTCTGAAGAGTTAGAACTCTTGGAATTGCTTCATAATATAATGAAGATTCAAAACTCTTTTTTCGCTTTCGTGTGAGGAAATCTAGAAAATCTAGGCGGTAAAAACGTTATTAATTTTATACTGTATTTTGAAAATCTACAACAGCGAAGCAGCACGGATCTGTCCGAAGCCATTGGGAATATGGCATCTCCAATTGGGATACGTCGAGATACTGAAGGAAGTGGAGAGGGAGAAGAGTTGTAGAAGAGAAAGATTTGAAAGCACCAACCACCACTAACGCAATTTCAAGCAAAGTTTCGGTTCCGAAATTTGAAAAAAGTTTCTGAAAAAATTTGATAATATAGAGAATTTTCTTAAAACGCAGGAAGTTTCATATTAAAAATTATCTAAATCGTGTCATCCAATCAAAATACCTCTTCTGATTTAAGATAAAATCTCAACAATATGATTGGCCGTAAAGAATATTCTCGCGTTAACAATGAGAAGGATTACATAACCATTTGATATTATTAAACAGGAACGATAGCAGTGTAACAATAACAATGTGTATTCACAACCATAAACGTAATACGTTTAGAGCATAGAGTATCGAGGGAGATCAGGTAGAGATAATTTGATACATGGCTCTAGTCTCTGGTCTCTGGTACAGTGTGTTACATCGGTGGAGCATATAAAATGGATGATGCAGGAAAACAATGAGAATATCGTAGCGAAATTTACGAAAAAAGGCCACAATTTTAACGGGAGCGAAGCTTGTTTGTTCAGATTTGAAAATTAGAGACGCATTGCTTGTCAAACTGAGAACTAGTTGATAATAGCTAGTGGATAATAGCAAAGTGTTTGGCAGTAGAATCAGTGGGAGATTACAGACGTGTTGGACTGAACAAGTCTGACAGTACGAGCTTGGCTTATCAAAGCAATTTGAACAAGGTCACAGCAAAGAGGCAACTGCTCGAGAAGAAGAAGAAATTTGAGATGAAATACATTATCTCTTATTGACAGACTATGGTGAATTATTCATCTACTTTTATTTTGTTTTATTCTCATTTCTTCTTAACTTCTTCGTTAAGATCACGTCGTGTAATATTCGTCGATATAATATCGATATTTCATTCAACAGCACCATTCCTCTTTTCATGCTATGTTGTGCTAGAACACCTGTTCTGCCGTATGGTAATTTGAACAAGTCGTCGACGACTACGGCTGAAATTTTCAGGCACGTATAAGCCACAGGATTCCAAGAGGAAAGAACTGTCAATATAGTTATGGATTATGTTAAAACTAAGAATCGCAAGATTTTCAAAACGTCTAGTTTCTAAGCTAAATCAATTTGTTGCCTTAAGTAACTCCATATGGTGCACGAACCTCGGATAAGTTCCATGCATCCGCATATAGACATGCATAGGGATTTTTTTCTGGATTTGTTCAGCATATTAACATATTTAGTTTGGTGCGGAGTCCACACACTACAAGCATACTCCAGCTTACTTCTTATGACGCCATCGAACATGGCTATCATTGCGTCTGGGTCATCAAATTGCTTACATATTCTGATGATAAAACCCAGGAGTTTGTAGCGTGCTGGAGTGAGCCGTGATATGTGATCGGAGAATGTCAGTTTGGGATCAAAGACGATACCGAGATCTTTAAAGCTATTGGTCGTGAGTATATTATTATGATGTACTTTAACTGCTGCAAAATTAATGTAAAATACTGCCATCATTGATGGAAGCTCAATGTCCTTGAGAGTCTCAAGGAGGATACTGTGTTTTTACTTACGACGGCAGAATAACACTTTAAAACTATGCCTTATATAGTAAAAATTCCTCATCCCACTTCTTTCCGCTGACAAGTTTTGTTTTACGTTAAACTCCAATATCGTGCTGTAGAATCTAGTCCAAATACCATCGCCCTCTGTTGAACTCTTTGTCAGTGATCTCGAAAAATTGCTCCAACAAGGTAAATTATCATATTGGCTTATAGAATTGATGAATTGGTACAACTCATCGTAATTATATAAAATACGTCGGCCACAAAACGATAGGACATAGAACCTGCATTTGGAGTAACGGAAACTCTCTATTCAGTTATAAATTCAGTTACCATTGGTCTTCTCTCTTGCTGTCGATATATTTGTGAAGACTTTGATTATTATCCTCCATGGCTATTTCATCATTGGATTCATCCAATGCTGTAACTTACAGTGAGGCAGCATTATTGCGTTCGGACGAAGAGTATCGCAGAACGGCGCGATTAGAAGTGCCGACAATGGCATAATGGATGTAAATATAATCCCGTGAGGCCAGCCATATAATAATTGGATGCAGACTGCGTTTTGACCATATCTGACGGCGATCTAACGAGAGCAAACACGGAACAACCAATATGTCTAATTAGACGTTAGATGCTGCGCGTACGAGATTTAGATTGCCAAAAGGACGACTTGTTCGTTTTCATTAATGGAAGGCTTCGATATCAAGTCCTGCCGATGTTCAGAAACGGTTCAAATGATGTTATGTAGGCTTCAATTAGGGAACCTACGATGGACGTTGGTAGATCACAGACAGATACATGGTATGGACAGCTTTAAGCTTCAAGACTTGAATAGTAACTTTGAGCATGGAAGGAGAAGCATGTAATGGTCATGTTTTGATGACGTCGTGGAAGATTGGTAAGATCCTTGATCAAAAGGTAGCAGGAACAAAAACAGACAAGCATAGTCCAAAAAGATATGGAGGAAAAAAGACATTTTTTTATCGTCTCAGAGCTAAAGATAATTTTGGTGTCCCTTGAAATTCGGAAGAGTTGGGTAAAATGAACGAGTTTCGCTAAAGCTTACTCGAAAATCAAATTTTAATTTGAGAGGAAAAAAGTTCCCAGGAACTTTATAACTCCGGGTACCACCGCACCGGGAACCGGGAATTGAATAATCAAAACCTC
Organism: Glyphotaelius pellucidus; assembly: GCA_936435175.1. Lineage (NCBI taxonomy): Eukaryota > Metazoa > Arthropoda > Insecta > Trichoptera > Limnephilidae > Glyphotaelius > Glyphotaelius pellucidus. The sequence goes on from OW386554.1 coordinate 32,326,076, forward strand.
TGCCATAGGTCACCCCAAGAGGCTCGCTAATATGGGTGACTTAGCGGGGGTACCCGGATTCAAGCGTGGCAGGCCGAATCGGGAGAGACTGGTTGAGAGATAACTTTTTACCTTTCCAGCAAGGATCTCTCAGAATATCATCTTACCCAATCCCAACAGTTCCGCCTAGATCGACCCCCCATTCCCCTAATCACCGAGCCCCCCACGCAAACCTTCCCCTCTGCCTCCTTCCCCCCTCTCCCCTACTCCACCATTCCCCCTCAAGCCTCATCTACCCCCCCCCAAGCCCCACCCATCCCCCCCCAGACCCCTTCTAACCCCCAAACCCCACCCAACCCCCCCCAACCCACACCCCCCATTACTCTCTCCTCCAAGCTCATTAAGGCGCTACAAGCCTCGGCTGCCCAATTAAGGACAGCCATAGAAATGAACACAAGGCTCCTCTCAAACGTTCAAATCCTCCTCGAAGCCGCTCACCAAGAAGCTATCCAACAACAATAGATGCCACCTAAACTCGCTCTATCCCCTTCCTACATCCATCAAATCACTCAAAATGTCCAGACAAACTCACAAACCTTCTAACCTTCAAGCTGCATACTGGAATGCAGACGGTAGAGTCAAAAACTTCCGAGGAGAAATCAATCAATTCCTGTCAGATTACAACCTCGATGTTCTCCTCATTAACGAAACCTGGCTAAAACCCAGTGTAAGCATTAAATTTCCCAACTACATTACCTACCGCACGGACCGCACCCACACCACCGGCGGTGGCACCGCGATCATCGTTAAATACTCCATAGACCACTGTTTCATAAATTGCCCCTCGACAGTAAACATCGAAACCACCGCAATAGTCATCAACACCCTAAACAACGGCCCCCTTAAACTCATCGCAGCCTACAGCCCCCCCAATAAAAAACTAACTACCCCCGACCTCGACAATCTCCTAGCTGACCCCCTACCCACAATAATAGCGGGCGATCTAAATGCGAAACATACTTTTTGGAATAGCATCAAAACAAACGTCAAAGGAACCTTTCTAGCCAACTACGCAGCCGAAAAATCTCTCGTAATAAACGCCCCCGATATACCTACATTTTTCCCGAGAATAGCCGGCCACTCCTCCGACGTCCTCGACATAATCATCATGAAAAATTGCCCTCTCCTCTACACTCTCCAACCGGTAAAAAAATTAACCTCCGACCACGACCCCGTTCTCCTGTTCCTCTCCGACGGCTCCATACCCTCAGTACCATCTCATCAAGATACACGCAAAAAAATTTTATGGCAGAAACTCCCCAAACTTCTAGAATCAGTAAGAATCCAAACCTCCATCACCGACGAAGAAAGCTTAAATCTAGCCACAAAAAATTTCACCGACGACGTAAAATCCGCAGTAAATCTCGCCACCGTCGATGTCGCGAACGACAAATATAGACCCGACCTACCCGCTGAATTAAAAGAGCTCATACGAGAAAAAAACTATGCCCGAAAAGAGTGGCAAAGATTCTCAAACCCGATCGATCGCATCCACATGAACCGACTCGCCCACCAAGTCAAAGTCGAACTCCAAAAATTCAGAGACGAGCAGTGGCATGACTACATCTCCACTCTCGAAGACGACAGAAAAGCCTTTTGGAAACTCTCCAAAACCCTCAGAAAACCCCCCACCAAAATATGTCCCCTTACGGGCCCAAAAGGCACAGTCTATTCCTCCCGGGATAAAGCCGAGACTTTTGCCGACAGCCTCGAAGAACAATTCTCCCCAACCACGACCTACGATAACCCTCAATTCGTTGCTACCGTAGAAGCCAAAGTCTCATCCCTCATGTCTGAAATCCCCACCGATGATCAAATCCCCTTCACAACCCCTCAGGAAATCACCTCAGTCATCAAAACTCTCAAAACAAAAAAATCCCCAGGACCAGATTCAATCTCTAACAAAATTCTAAAATGCCTCCCCTCCAAGGGCATCTGCGCCCTCACAGCCATCAGCAACGCGTCCTTCAGACTTCGCATTTTTCCCCAAGACTACAAAACCGCCGACGTCATTCTCATCCCCAAACCTGGCAAAGACCCCCTTCAGGCCGAAAACCACCGACCAATCAGCCTACTCCCCTGTACAGGCAAAATCCTAGAAAAATTAATCCTCGCCAGACTGAAAAAAATAGTCGACGCCCTCCAAATCATCCCCGACTGCCAACACGGCTTTCGATCGGGCCACTCTACTCTCCACCAACTCTTGCGGGTGGTCGAAGAAATTACCAACGCCTTCAATAACAACCAGTGCACGGTAGTCCTCTCCCTAGACGTCCAAAAGGCTTTCGACAAAGTCTGGCACGAAGGCCTCATCTACAAAATGTTCCTCCTAGGGATTCCCCTCCAAATGATCCAACTCCTAGGAAATTTCCTCACTAATCGTAAATTCAGAATCAAACTCGACGGCATTTTTTCAACCATCAGATCAATCACAGCAGGAGTCCCACAGGGATCCATTCTCTCACCAGCCCTCTTCAACATCTACCTAAGCGATATCCCCCGCCCCAGCATCCAAAACTTTCGCACAAAAATAGGAAAATTCGCGGACGACACTGAAGTCATGTCCACTTCAGTAAGTCCACTCACCGCCACCCGTCGAGTTCAATCCCACACCTCCGAATGCGAAATCTTCTTCAAAGAATGGAGAATTAGCATCAACCCATCCAAGAGCGCAGCCTGCGTCTTTTCCCGCAAAAATTCCATCCGAAGGCCACCCAACATCCAGCTGTTCGGTCAAAACGTCCCCTGGGTAAAAAACATCAAATACCTCGGCGTAACCCTCGACAGTAGACTCACGTGGAAAAAACACACCCAAGAAATCCTAGCCTCCGCTAACAAAACATACGCAGCCCTCTATCCCATGCTATGTAAAAGAAACAAAAAACTCTCTCCTAAAAATAAACTCCTAATATACAAAACTACAATAAGACCCAAATTAACCTATGCCAGCCCCATCTGGGGAAACACTTCAAATTCCAACATGAACAAACTTCAAACTTTCCAAAACAAAGTCATCCGTACAGCCCTGGGCGCCCCCAAGTGGTTGAGGGTTTCCCAACTCCACAACGACTCAGAAGTCCCACTATTGAAAAACCACATCGTAAGCCTCGCGGAAACTTTCTATGCGGGAATCCCCACCCACGACAACGCGTCCATAAACTGTCTCACCCAGTACGACATTAGCGAAAAAACAAAACATAAGAAACCCAAACAAATCCTCCGAAAAATCCCTCCCCCCATATTGCAGCCATGTACCCCCCTTGCAAATAACAATTAAAAAACACGAATAAATTCATTTTTCCTACAAACATAATTTTTTAAATTATAAACTCATGATGAAAGAGAAAGGGGCCTTTTTTGGCCCGGAGCTCTGTATGCCAGTATATTCAAAAGTTCAAAAAAAGAATATCATCTTGCACCAAAGTGGGAGGGATGGATTCATTCATCCGTCTCTCCTGGACACAGCGACCACCAGATTTGTACCCATACCTCATGACCTTCCTTTCCTAAAAAGACCCTAAACACGGCGTCCCCACGGAGGCCCTGAGAGGCACTATTTTCTTCAGGGCTTCCTGATTGGAACTAATAAAAAAGCAATAAGATCGGTTGATTTTTTTTAATCCCGACCTAGTAGATATTGTTAAGGTTGGGTTAGGTTAGGTTAGCTTGATAAATAAATTGGTGGATCCCATATATATGGCTCAGTATGGATAAAATACAAAGTTATCTGATTTCTGATTCCCTTTTAAACAAAAACCTTTAAATAATAATAAATGAAAACGCATAAATCTGAAACATAAGTATTAAATTGCTTTCCTCAAATGTATTTACTACAAAAAGATACCACGCTGTTTAAGGTCAGAAATTAAACCAAAGTAATAATATAAATTGAAGCCTGAACGGGGTGATTTAAATATTCTCACAGGTAAAGGGTAATGAGACGGAGCTTCCAATTAATTTAGCCCCATTCTTACCCCCACTAGCGGAGCACCCCCCTGCGGTGCGCGTCCGGGGGCACCTAGTGGACTACTGACCAAACCAACTCATTATTTCTCACAGGAAAGAAATATTTATAAGAGTATCTGGGTTCAGTAAAAAGCTACGAGTTGAGAATGAATATTTATATGCAACAAATTTATTTAAGAACTAGCGATTTCCCGGCATGCGTTGCTATGCCACTTAAAACGAAATTGTATCTCCCTGCGTGTCCTTTCCCATTTGTCCCGTTCCCCTTCTTCTCCCGCGTCCCCTCCATCTTCTCCGCTTTCCCTCTCCCCTCTCCCGTCAACCCCCCTCCCACAATATCCTCCCCTCTCCGCTTTCAATATATTCAGTCCCGGTACGTTCAGATTTTCAAGTTGCACACACAATTACACATCTGCCCTGATGATGGACACTGTAATGCTGTACGAAACTTTGGCTAAAGAAGGAGGTGGCGCAACACGGCATAACACCCCAAAAACAAATAACGAAAATGCTTTTGGCCGTGAAAATCGAAAAACTTATCTAACGTCAAAGTATTTTGATATGGCACGATTCTCAAATAGCGATAATTAAAAGTGATTTCAAATAATAATACTATTTTCAGAGATAATAATTTTGTGCCTGAACTTAATTCGTTTTTAGTTTATTGTTTTGTCGTTCGAGCAAATACTTTGAAAATGAACCGATTTTCAGCGTTTCTGGACCGGATGTTTCGATTATACCAATCTCGAGATCCGAATAGATTTATTACGGACACGGACACAATAAAATATTAATTAATAAGTGGGTAGGCATATTAAAAAACCAAACATCACGATCCGTATTGGACTGCATGATTTAAGAAGGTTCCTACCAGTTTCAAACCTATAGGTGCATTTGAAAACAGCTAGTATTGGTAAGCTAAGAGGTATTAAATGTTACAATTTAAAACCTTTGATTTATTCTACGGATAAAGAAAATAATTTAAGCCATTCTGGCATCTAAAAGCTGATTGCCCAGCATTTTACAACGGTTCAAACAAGAGATGTTGAAACCTTGAGGTGCCTAAACAGCGTAGAATTTTCAGAATTCGCAACATATTTAAGACGAGTTGTTTAAAAAAAATTGAACAATTCATCAATTATTTGAGGTTAATTTTCACGTTCTGTGAACGTTTTATTTAAGTTCTGTTATTATATCATTACAGGCCAGTTTCTTCTTAAAACTAAAATAATCGCAGAACTTGAATAGAACTTTCACACGAACGTGAAAATTAACCTAAAAAATTTGATGAATTGTTAATTTTAAACGTCTCATCCTTAAAAGAAAAAGATTACTCTTTTAATAAATCTTCAGGGATAGATACACTACACAGAAATGGTGCAGATCTACGCTTTAATAATCTAGAAGCTCTTTAAACTAAAAAAAAAAAACAATTACATTTGTCAAATGGCCCCATTTTATACATATTTCCCTTCCACACACCTACTTTTGATTCCCTCTCTTAAGTACTCCCTCTCATTCCACACAAAAGTTGATGATCTCTCGCCCTCTTCTGTTTTACCTTTAGATACTCTTTAACTATATAATATATTTAACACGTTTTTATACACCACTGACGAAGGTTCAGGTTGAACAGAAACCAGTTGGTTATTATATTAAATATATATAATAAAATGGTATTCAAACAAAGTTCATCATCATCATCATCTTCGTCCCCTTATCCTATTCGGGTCGGGGACCCATTGCATCGACAAGGTTCCTCCATAAGTCCTTGTCTTAAGCTGACTGTTCGGCCTCCGTCCATGGCAGTCCCACCCTCTCCTCACAGTTTCTGGAGTTGCCTCGCCCAGCTGTGTCTGGGGCGGCCCACTGGACGTCTACCCTCTGGAATCGCACATAGTATCTTCCTCGGAATTCGGTCATCAGGCATTCTTAGTACAACATGCCCAAGCCACCTCTGTTGCGATTTTTCTATGAAGAGTAGCAGTGGTTCAATCGAGTCGTCAATCGAGGATCGTCGAGTTTCTTATATGATCCCATTTCGTAACCCCTGCCACTCCTCTCAAGTACCTCATTTCGGCAGCGTGGACTCTAGAGCGCGTTCGTTCGCTTAGCATCCATATCAGGTGGCCGTAGGTGAGCGTCGGGCGATATACCGTTTTGAACACTGCCATCTTTGTGTTGATACTGAGCTCGGCTTTCCTTATCACTGAGCTGAGGACGCAACACACCGCTTGCCGTACTAATTCTTCGATTAATTTCCCCGTTAATTAATTTTGCCGTCCATCACTGGAGAATTCAACCCCGAGGTATTTGAATCTGTCTACCTGTTTCAACTGAGTCCCTCCCATTAGCGAGTATGTTGCACTTGGTTCCTTCCTATAACCATCACCTCTGTTTTTGAGGTACTCATCTTCATTCCCGCCACCGTGCACTCTTCGTTGAATCGATTGATCCACTCTTGTAGTCCCTCCTGTGTTGTCGTTAATCTCGCGATGTCGTCAGCAAATAGTAGAGAGCTGATTCGAGTATTGCCTACTAGTACTGTATCCGGTGTTTGACTGTTTCGGCTAACAAAGTTATTTTATGTAATTATTAGAATTATGTATACTCCACAAAATGTTAGCTAGCTACATGTGAAAATTTATTAAGTTAACCTACCTAATATTACAAAGTTTCACCAAAATTAATGATTAACACCACTACGCATCTAGCAGGATCAAAATGACATATTGATGCGTTTTTTATCACGTGCACAAAACGAATCCGCAACCTCTCCACTCAAAGTCAAGTGCGTACACCTCTACACCCTAATAATGAAGGCGGATCAGTTAGTTGCAATCTTAAAATAATGGTTATAATTACACTTACAGTGTATTTACTTATTTAGAGTTGAAAATACAATGGGCAGGTTTCGTTCTTGTCCGAGCGTTGGTGATAAGTCACTAGAAAAGACACCATGATAATTTTTCATAATAACAACATACTCGCTTTATTTTATAACTACATCTTTTTGAATTTCACTTTTTTATGTTGAATGAAGAAGAATCTACGAAGTGGAAATTATCCCACTTTCCGACATCCGATCTAACTGAAACATTGTCGATGACAATGCATTCTGTCATCTTGTTAGCAAACACGCATAAAAACGCGGACAAACGATTTTTTTCGCAAATTCGAACATATTAAAGCATTTAATATAAGAAACTATCTGGTACCCGGCATGCGTTTCTCCCAGCGTTTCCTTTCCCATGCGTCCCCGTTCCCCTCCCGTTCCCCTTTCACCTTCCACTCCTTCCCCTCTCTCGTCATCTCTCCTACTAACCCCACCTCCTTCATTACCCTTGAACTCATGCCTTCCCTCCCTGGCGGTAAAATAAAAATAATTAAATTCATTTGTACAAATTTCATAACGCCAGAGCTTATCATAATACATATATAGCCTATAACCTTCGCGGGTACGCGTACAAAAAATCACCAAAGTTTCATCGCAATCGGATGAACGGTATGGCAGCGCATAGCATATGAACAAACGAACAAACAAAAAACGATTTTCATATATAAGATAAACAAATGGTTTCATTGACACCAATCACTTGGTAGGAAGGTTTAAACCTTAGTAAAATCAAAAAAAATACTACAGATTACATTCGTATAATAGTTAAGTTGATTTATTAAATACCTATGTATATAGAATGTGTTCTATTTATTATTTTGTGTAAGTATGTATGTCGGGTAATGTATATTACCTGTATACAGCAATCAGGTTAACATTACGGGGCTAACTTTCTAACGTTCGATCAAAGGAAATTACTTGCCTGCATGCTTTGTTTCCAGTAATCCGTGAAAGCGCAGTAATTTCCGAACAATTTTCTCGTTTAATTATAAAACTTGCACCTGTGTAACGTGAAGATTGAAAAACTAGACTGAATGATAAATGTTTGCAATAAAACCGCGCGTTTTAATGATTTCCGTCAGGTTGAAATGGACAGATATGTAGTTATTACGGTTATGTATGGGCAGTTGGCCAGGCAGTTGGATCCATCAATTTCCATCACTGAAACTCGCAGCCAGGCCCAACTAATGTTGGCAGCCCATCCAGGAGGATGACGGATGGGGATTGCAACAATAGGCTGCAAATGCTTCAGAGGTGGTGAGGACGAGACTCCTCACTGAGGAGGTATCGGTTTTCTGTGTAACTGCAAGAGATGCAGTATGCAGAGTGCATAAAGATATATCTATACGACACACTTTAAGCCGCCGCTATCCGAATTTCGACCGATTTCTTACATATCTCCCTTAACATTTGAAGTTTTTAAGCTCTTAAAAAAATATATGTTATTTTTGCAGATAATATCTACGTTATAGATAATATCTACGATAATAGATACGTTCCACGCCGAGACGCAAATTATATGAAATTCCCTCGATAGAAAAAAAATCGCAAAGTATGCTCCGAAAATTATTTAAAACAAGTCTATTTCTATTATTTTACAAGTTATATTTGTGTAAAAATTCAAACATTTCCTTTAAATGATACTTAAGATACCTTCCACGAGATTTTTGCTCTATTTAAACGAGTCATGTTTTATTAAGCGTTTTCGCAATTCGCTTCATTTTTATCACGTAAAATATTAGCGCGCTCTGTCCAACATTCCTAATTACATATCTCTCCATCTTATTCTTTTTGGGCCGGGAAGCGCAAAACTAGGGATTTCTTAGCTGAATAGAATGTTGGCTACCACGTCACGTGGTTCGCATCGTCTTCTCACAGCAGCATTAAATAGTAGTTGGCTTTTTCCACGATGCTTTTTTTCATATTTTGGGAGGCTGGTATAGTTGAACAACCTTAAAACACTATCACAGTTTAATTTTACCGACTGGCACCACTGAGAACCGCTTTCAGGCCCAGTGCATAAGATTGCAAATATTCCGGTTCCCGCGTCCGCTCAGTTCGGCTGTTTTACATTCCCTCTTGTGTCACCCTCTAGTTGTTATGATTTAAATTTTGTATCAAATTTATTATAAAATTACTTGTAAATATATTTGACCCGCATAATCAAGAGTTCTTATTGGCAATTTTCCCCTACAAACGCATCTCAGTTTATAGTGCTCGGAAAGGCTGTAAGCTGAAAATCCTAATCAGGATAAAAATACATAATTCACCATCTTTCCAAACTATGGGCAGATTCTGCCGCCCTGGAACCATTTATTGCATAATGAACACGTCTGCCGTAGGTCACCCCAAGTGGTTCGCTAGCAAGATCGCCCGTATTCACAGGGTTAGGTTAGGTTTGTATGTGTATTATGGCAGATATATCTGCCCACCAACTGCGTGGCAGGCAGGATCGGAAAGAGACAAGTCCAGGGAGACCTTTTGACCTCTCCAACAGGACGCTTTCGGAACATTGCATTTCACCGCATTGGAAGAGATAGATTCATACATTAATTCGTTACTCCTGGACACACTGACCCCCTGATTCCTATCTTTTTCCTTCCCAGACCTTCCCCCTCTTCCTTTCCTAATGAGACCCACTACACAGCATCCCCAAAGATGAGAGAAGCCTTGAGGGAAATTATTTTCCTAGGGCCTTCTGTGTGGAGCTAATGTAAAAAAATGGAAATTAGTTTGGGACCTATGCAAGACTTAATTCAACAACTAATGGAAAGCAAATTAAATTCTTTTTCCGTATAATAATGCATTTTTAAAATAAGTGGTCATTTATTTTTAAATATTCATACAAATAATTTTTATAGGAACACAGCTGTCAGATCCTGCACGGCGAAATGACGCGAAACAAAATACAGATGGATATTTTGACAATTGTCCTGGTTTTCAAATTTAATTTATGGTGTGGCCGCACCAAAAAATAATGCTGTTCGTTTTTTCACACAATTTCAAGGATTATTCTGATTTTTGAACTGGCCACACAAACAGTTATTACTTTAGCAAAATAACACTTGAAACAGCGCGTAGCCCTATTAAACTGACGGTTAAAATTAAAACTATCCGTTGAAACAGATAAAAAGCACGCCCTTAAGAAGAAAGCCAAAATTTTTCCAATTTTAATTAAAACTGCAAGTTAAGTTAGGGCTGGAATAAACATAGATGATATTTGCAGCGTCAGAGCATCCTGGACAGCGAAGATATCGAGTTCGCATCCCGCCATGGCCCATAATTGGACAGCATGGAGCCAAGATCCATCGGGTGAGATACTGAAACAACTAAACAACCGAACAACTGAGCAACTAGGCAACCGAACAGCCAAACAACGGGCGGAGGGTTCAGATTTGACGGCTGCCTTTATTTACGACAAAGGCTAAAGTTCAGAAGCAGATACGAATAGTTATTGTTGGGTTTTAAACGGAAGATTTATGTACCAATCGTCCGGTTATCTGTTTTGTGGCTTCGGTTTCTGTGGTATATAATAATACCTTACCGTGGGTTCACGCCGTTCACGGCACCCAATGAAGGGAGTAAAATTCGCATTTAAATCTTAGAGTTAATCTACATTCCTATGTTCGCAAGATGGCTTTAAATAGTAGCATGTTACGTGGTTAGCAAGGCGACGGTTTGCACCCTTCGTGTAGTAGAATTAGACAAAACATAAAATAATCCATAAAACCAATCGAGTCACTTAGTAGTATAATTGTAACCAAACTACATGCTGTCACAATAATCGTTCTATCTCATTTTCTATCACGATCAGACAAATAATATAAAGAGAGAACATCAAGCTCCCTTTTTGCATTTAAAAAATGCCATAGATGCTCCCGTATAATTTTGAATAATTCCTTTAATATAAAACTGCCAAACAGTTCATGCAGTCAAGGTTTGACAATAACGTTTATGTATATTTTAGTTTTGTATTAAGTTGTAAATAAAGTTTATAAGAAAAAAAACCGGTAAACGATATTTACTATTTTTGCTATTTGAGGTGTTATGCCATGTTGCGCTACCTCCTTCTTCGCTCTGCGCATCTGCCCTGATGATGGACACTGTAACGCTGTCCAAAACGTTGGCTAAAGAACGAGGTGGCGCAAAGCGGCATAATACCCCAAAAATAAATAATGAAAATAATTCGGCCGTGAAAATCTAAAATCATATTTGATTTTTGTTACGTTAAAATTTAAATATGTTTATTTGTGTATCATAATCAAAAACAGTATTTCATTTTGAAATACGTTCAAAAACATCTATTTTTGAAATTGAAATTCAAACGGTAATATTTGATGAAAATATTTACAACTTTACTACGATCTAAGACAGCCCAATTACCTCACCAATACAAAAAATATATCTGGTGACAAATACCATGAGATGTTTTTATGTTCAGGTTTATAAATTTAATAACAGAGTTTTATAGCACATTATTTTCCCATCAAGTCTTCAAAAATTTTTACAACGGGATAGGCAAAAGAATTTAACGAAGAAAATGCAAAAACAAAACAAGTACCTAAACAAGTGGTTGACCTTAATGTACGCCGACCTTCTAATTTATAACCCTTGACATAAAACCAAAGATAATATAGTTGTGCATTTAATTGCTTCATATGTATCCTTTTTTTTTTTTTTTTTTACATTAACTCCACACAGGAGGCCCTGAGGAAAAAATAATTTCCCTCAGGGCCCATGCCATCCCTGAGGATGCTGTGTGGAGGGTGTCTTTGAGGAGAGGAAGGAGTGAACATGGGTCTTGAAGAGACCCATATTGTAGGAGGGAGGAAACACAGAGGCCGGCAAATCGTTCCACAGCCGAGCTGTTGAACTCAAGAACGAGTCGTAGAAACGACCCGTTCTCATGTGACTAATATCAACCGTGTACAAATGTTGAGCGCGCGTTTGGCGTGTTTCCCGACTATGCACCGGTGCCGAGGGGATCAATGACGCTAGTTCCTCGGAGCATCTTCCATTGTAATACCGGTAGAACAAGGACAGCATTCCCACCTGGCGCCTGTGCTCTAAAGATTGCAATCCGTTAGTTAAATTAGGAGAATCTATCAAACGGACCGCCCGTTTCTGCACAGAGTCAAGGGTCAATCCTATTTCAATTAAAAACCAATTTCAAGAAACAGAAAAAAAACATCGATAGGTGATCACAATTTAAATCAGATTGGTTTTTGAACAAGTTTAAAAGCTTCGTCGTGATTTTAAGAGCTACATTTTATAACCGTATATTTTTGTTTATGTTCTTATTGTGAAATTCGTTCCTACCGCGGATCGAGAGGTTAATATGAATCGCCCCGTTAATAAACTGATACACGCCGCAAGATAAGACGATGCTGTGAGGAGGACCACGTGGGAGAGGAGAGGGAAGTTGAGATGATTATAATTAGCGAATCATGAGGTTGTTATTTGTCAACATTTTCATCTTTGTGGGCTGCCACGGACCGCGGCGATCAGGCAGATAACGCCATCCACCGTGCATTGGTTTTGATCGAGGATAACGCCTCCATTGTTCGTGTTACATTTATTAAACAACACTATAACAAACGCTGTACCAACACCACGGAGGACAAAGAGCCTGCTGAGGCAGATGAATGTAATCCCGAAGGCTTATTTTTATAGTTTCATCACTCAAATAAAGCGTTGTTTAATTTTTTATCTGTTCCAATGAGATCTGTCAGATTTCCCGCGCTTATTGTCATCAGTGATAGCAAGTGCGGACAGAATAAAACTTAATTTAAATGTAACTTGTGGGTAGGTACCTACCAACTTATAATTTTAACGGGTAAATATAACCTCAAAATTATTGGTATGTTAACTTTTTTTGTGATCAGCGGTGTTGCCTTTCATAAAAAAAACAACAACATTTATACAAACTGAAATGTTTCGTTCCGGTGAATATTATAAAAATTATTTACTTATCACTCGCAGAATCAACTCTAAGGTATGGAATAACCACTTGGGGACACTCTTGCAAAACTACCACTTACAATCAAGAGGTACAAAATTCTATGGTTAAAATACTAGTTCAAGAACATATTTATTCGCAGAGACGAAACTTTTCATTGTTGTTATCGGAATTTAACTATATTACCGGTGCAGGCCTTATTGAAGTACAAAATATATATTCAGCTCTGTATCTGGCTTCATATATCTGGCTCTGTATTTAAGAGGAAAGTGAAACATGAACATATTACTAGATTCACAAATAATGAAGGAATGCTTGTTCCAAAATATAACAATAACTACTGACAGCGAACTCTGGAATAAAACGTGCCCAAAATATTTAACATGATACCAAGTAATATAAAAAATTGCAGTTCAACAAATAGATTGAGATATATGCTGAAAACATGATTTCTAAATAGAGATGCTAAGTCATGTTTATTAATTGTGACAATCTGAATATTTATTTTATGATTAATATTAACATTGTGTATGCATGTTTTACACTGTAATTGAACAAACTGAATTTTAATTCAATAGTTATTGTAATTGTAAACATTATAATTAAACATTTACATCATGTTGACAAACTGCTTAATTGCGACTAAACGGGATTGCACTTTATAAAAAATAAAAATTATTCCATCAGCAGAGATTTCCACCCTTACAACACGTCTGTCCTGATGGTGGATTTTGCAAGGCTACAAGAAACCTTGATTCAAGAAGGGGGAGGAAGCAATAGTCGCGTTTTATCCGTGGCAATCATCTCTGACCCAAAATAAATTCGTCATCATAGCAACCTTGCTCTATGGAATTGAATGACATTTTGCCCAATTCATTAGAGCAATAATTATTTATTGGATACTAAGTTAAAACAAAATTCCGACTTATATTTACGTTCATTCGTGCTTAAGCCAGCAGCTGGCGAATAAAAATTGGAGTGGATTAAGAGCTCTTTATTGCAACAATAGCCATTAATTAAATGGGTCATGGCAAAACCGAGACAATTACTTTCCGAATTAATTAGAATCCTTTGCAAGAGAAATATTCTCACGATTAGGATGAGCCCTAAAGTTACAATACAATTTAGAGAACTGGCAAATAAAATAAAATAAAATACTAATTTATTACGAATAGCAACCACTGTAACTATAACTACTACTAAAATTATATCTACTACTATAACTTCAATTACTAACTTTGTTACAACATTAAGAGCAAATTTAATATTCATTTATTTTTTTACATTAACTCCCTGAGGAAAATAAGTTCCTTGAGGGCCTATGTCATATTTGGGGATGCTGTGTGAAGGATCATTTTAAGGAAAGGAAGTGGAGGAATATCTGAGAAGGAAAAAAAGTATGAGGGGTGTGTAGAAATCTGATGGTGTGTCCAAGAGTGTTAGACTTATAAATCCACCCCTCCAACTGCGATGCAAGGCGATGGGTCGAGAGAGCTCGGCTGGAGAAGTTAAAAGGCCTCCCTCAACCAGCCTCTCCCGAGCTGGTTCTCCACGCAGTAAGTGGGGAGACTCACTCACCGGCAAGACCTAAAAAAGCTCATCCTATAAACTCGGGCACCCTTCCTAAGTCACCAAACGTAGGGTGACCTATGGCAGAGGTGTTGGTTATCGACTAAATGGTTCCCAATGTGGCGGTACCCATAAGCGTCCTCCCAAATTAAATAGATGGTAAGAATGAAACAAGCATAAATAGTTGTATTTAAAATATGTGAATTGATTTTAAAATGTACAGATTTAGATGAGGCTGTCAAGCAAGAAGGGAATAAATCAAGTTAGTGTGGTTGAAAAGTTTAACAGTTTTGAGTGATATTCTTGAGAAATCTCGGGCGGGTGAAGGGGAAGGATATAAACGATGCTGGGTACAGAGGTTGCCATGCCAACGCTCAGGATGATTGATGGGACGATCGATGCAATTTAATTTGAGGCTGGATACTGCACTTTGATTGAACGAGATACGGATGCACAAATGTTGCAACAATGGCCAGTGACGCAACTGCAGTGATCGTGAAGAGCGCAAAAGCAGGAACAGAATAGAGGATTTGTTCAATTTACTTTCAGAACACTAAATTCATGTATTTTACAGAAATTTAAGCATTATAGATGTAACATGGTCATTAAATGACTAATCAGCGCCATTTTTTTTTCACTTACGAAATATCCCCGTTAAACGCTGATTCTAGGTCCGTTTCAGCTTTTGAACAACTTTTGATCATCATAAAGCTGTAACACAGCCCTTCAGGAATCGGGCAATTTTGTCAGAAGGTCACAATATTTTTTTTTGTAGTAAAAATCAAATAAATGGAATATTTCTGACCAAATCCGAAAACTAAAAAATGGCTCGCCTTACGTTTTTTCTAAAAATAATGAATATACATTCTTCTCAAATTGTCATCGGAAAGATTGGAAAAATATTTTAAAATTTCATAGAGGTGTAGGTATATTTAAAATTTTCTATGGTTAAACTACGGATTTGAATATAAAGTTTGGAGTTTTCTCTTTCTAAAGCTTCGATTGAGCGAGTTTACAAGCTAATAGCCGGTAAGTTTAAAAGCGGGTTAATCGGCGAGTGAGATTGTCGATGACACACAAAACTGTCTACTCGCTCAGTAGCGACAGTAGCAGCTAAAATAACGACTCTCGCGCGAACCAATTTGGTCGACATTTTGTAAAAAACTTGAGCTCGCCGCTAGCGCCACACGCTGGCCAGTAGCGAGAATTACGGCTCCTGCGCGAACTAATTCTGACAGTTATGAAATCAGCTGTTGGTAGGCCGCCATCTTGAGCGAGGAGCGAGTAAAGTTGACCACCTTTCAAATCTGCTAGTTAGCAAGTAATACGACGACACTGAGCGAGTTTACTAACAGATAGTGAATTTCCAGATGGTAGCTTGTAAACTCGCTCTATGTTATCGAGGCTTTACCTTCACCTTCACCTTTTATACAACCGTTCTTACCACGACAGTAAGTGAGATACAACGATTTATATGAAACCTGCGTGAGTTGGGACAAATTTGGTCTCCTGTGATTAAACGGGCCAGAATTGGCGTTTAACCGGTATCTACCAAATGTGAAAAAAGGCGCTAATTGGCCATTTGATAATAACGTTAGTTTTTAGTTAATTTTCATAGCTTTTGGTTTATCCTCCACAGTTGTTAAATGAAAGTCAGAGCCACAAGTCTTATTGCAAGCCTGTAAGTAATACAGACTCTGGTAAATAACCTGAGAAACAAGATCTCTTCTGATCAAATTGATGTTGGAACAGGCGAAAATAGAGCAACCATTAATCTAAAGGTAACGAGTCTACCTACTAACGCGCCACGTTTTAAAATGAACAATCCTTCCACAATTTGAATAACAATTAATATTGTTACAATGATCTTGTATTTGAGAAGACTTGATGGTACTTTTAACCCGGAGTTTCTGTACAAAATATTATTTATTTTTTAGTAACATTGGTCAATCTTTGGCCTTTTATATAATGGTGGCCTTTAATCTGATTCAAAGATTTGATCTGACTACTGAACTAATTGAACGATAGTCCGAGAAATTTGAAAATAGATATTTTGCCAAACTGTTACTGTCCCTGCCACTCTAACTCCCCCGAATACTGAGCCAAAGGGACAACTGCACCTAAAGCTGATAATCTCTACATATTAAAACAAATTCCTCCGCCGCGTTTGCCTGTGTGTCTGTTCGCGATAAACTCAAAACTACTGAACTGATTTTCGTGCGGTTTCACCAATAGATAGAGTGATTCATGAGGAAGGTTCCGATGTATAATTTGTAAAGGTTTTGTGTAAATTGGTTGAAATATATAATATATACAGGAGAATATCTGGACGAGCGGGCTGGCAAGCGGGCGGTATGGATTTGTGTATGCAAGTCTACAGTTTTATGCCGAGGTTGATGAAATTTTGCGCACGCGACTTTCAAAACAAGAGGAAGGTCACTGTCTTCATTTGATTTCGAAAACTCTGTGTAAAGCCCAGGCATCGCCGGGGACTTCAGCTTAGTACCTAAATAATATCATCAAAATCGAGATTTTGTATTTCCCACTTTTCTCCTCCAAAACAGGACCGATTTTTAAGATTTTTTTACTAACTATATAAAAAAAATATTTTCTGTACGTACGTTTTGCTTTAAAAAAAAAACTCATTGTCTATTTTGTATACTGAACGTCTGTTGATGGCGTTCAAACCAGGCATTTTTTACGAATTTCGGAGGGTCCTAAGTCCTAACTCCTACAAGAAGTAACTTATTCAATAAAGCAAAACGTATCAACACGCTGGTGGTCGATTTCTATATTACATTAAAATATATTTGCAGTAGTGACAAAATCCAGAAAGGAAATTAAGGAATACGTTTGTATGGGCAAAACGCAGCCCGGTTTCCTTGTAATGAATCTTCAATCAATTTGATTTATCAATCCGTACGATACAGGATACAAAACTATATACATATCCCTTTATTAATAAGCGTGTTTTAAATTTTACACAACTGGTAATCAACCATTTACCATCCATTAACGGTTTATTATCTGTTGTGTAAAATTTAAAACGTTTATTAGTTGATGCGTAGTGCGAAAATTTATGTCAAATTTGAGAAAAGATTAATGTTTTCATTGCTGTAGGTAGGCACGTCTATTGTTAAATCTGTTTCACACATTCATAGAGATGAAAGGGCACAATTCTTACCTTTATTATTATGTAATGCCACCAGCTATCACCGAATTGTGATGAACGTAGTCCCGTATGAGCGAGAACATACGTCTGTGATTAATGTAGGTAAAGACGAGAAAAAGGCGCGTGTGCTTGTTCTAAAGCCCTCTTAACAATGATAATATTGGGATGATTTGTAAAAATGTATTTAAATTGTGAAAAAGCAGAAAATAAATATTGCTGTAACAGCCAAAAACCAAATTGTTCAATTGTTGATTTTGAGGTATCAGTTAATAAACCGTATTATTGACAAAACGGCTAGTTTTTCCAATGTCGTACACTCCTTATTTATCGTTGTAGAGTCACGGGACCATTATCTGGTCGAAGCACGGGACCCAGATAGATCGACGCAGAAAAAAAAGCTCTGCAAAATGGTGTATAAAATGTATTTTCATAGGTAGTGGCGGTTACAGCAGTAATAAACAAATTTGTGTAGCGCCGTTTTTGTGAAAAATCAATTCAAGGGCACTGCCTCTTTTATTGCAATCACAATTTCAAGTTATGCTTACACTTTATATTGAGGTTTAAACTTTTCAACAAAAAAACTTTTTTGTAACAAACAATTCACACATTACACTAATAAAGTCTACAGAAAAAATGATATTTTGTATGCATAGTTACCTAATCAAGTAAAAAAACGTAAAACCAAGGCTTCACCAGATAAAATTAACGACAGTAGTTGATAATATACAAGTTCAAATTAAAATTAATTAAATCAAAGAATAAAATGCCAATAATCAGAAAAATGACAGATCTTTTGGTGACGATGCTGAAATGTCTTTCTGAAATTCAAGGAATCCTAATTGGCCTAGTCATAAAATCATTAGGTTATGTGAATACCGTAGAAATAGAATTGCTCGCTGATCATCACAATTCCTGGTAAAAGAGGAAGATAGAATGATTGACTTACCTCGCATTGGTAGCCGGTGAATCCGACAGGGCAGATACAGCGATACGCGTTGACCTGATCTACGCACTCTCCGCCGTTGAGACAAGGGTTCGAGGCGCAGTCGTCTATGTCTGTGATGCAGTCTCGACCTGGTCAAAATAGTACACAGTTAGAAAAATATTGCTGTTTTGTAAATGTATGATTATTTTGATTCCTTATTACCCGGAGACAAAGCGAAAATGGCACCATCAATCTGAAAACTTTTGTGATGTTAGTGACAATCGATTAGTAAGACTTCTCCAAATACTAATTTGTGATAATTAATGAATGTTCATCTTAAATTAAATATTATTTAAACGTATCTATGTTTTTTTAAACATCATGCTATAAAATAACATAGGGAAGCATAACTGTCCGTTACATTAGACAACATTTTGAAATTTCCTACTAGTAACCCAGAAAATATAATTTTTTGTCTGTTGATGAAAATATCATCTGCTGACGGCCGGCGTAGTCCAACGGTAAGGCTCTTGACTCGGATTCCGAAGGTCGCGGGATCGAATCCCGGCGTGGAAAATAAATTTTATTTGATTAATTTGTATTATTTCACCATTTATTCATTTAAAATAATATGTAGTATATTTGCGGCACGTTCCAGAGTAGAAGATACTCTCAGTATCGCCCTGGTGTAAGATCACCATTCAGAATTGAAACGTTGCTTGAAATGGTTTTAGCCGTATTTAGTGACCAGGTCTGAATAGCCAGGTACTTCCCAACTTCTTCTTCCCCATCTCCTTCCCCTCCCCACTACCTTCAGCCTCACAACATACCCCAATTGGGGATGCCATAGTCTCACTGACTCCAGACGGGAGGAGTTGGGACTCTTGTGCGGTATTCATATAAAAAAAAAAACTACAAATTTTTTTTCATCGTAATTGATGTGGTGGTGTTTATGAGTAATCTGAGTATTGTACCAGATAGAGGGTACACTTTTACGTATAACTGAGTATAGTTCAGCCTCATATCATACCCCAATTGGAGATGCCGAAGTCTCACTGGCTCCAGACAGTTGGGAGCAGTTGACGCGGTTTCACATTAAAAAAGTTATAAAAGCTGATAACAGTTGTGAGATTTGTGCAAAAGTAACCTGTGAATCCTGGCTGACAGGCGCAGTGATAGTCGTTGACCAGGTCGATGCAGGTGGCTCCATGGAGGCACTGTCCCACGCAGTCGTTGATGTTCCTGTCACAGTTCCTGCCCGCCCAGCCTCTTCTGCAGCGGCACTGATACCCTCCCGCCAGGTTCACGCAGGATACCGCGTTGATGCAGGGTTCGGAGACGCACTCGTCCACATCTGAAAATATAAAAATTGTAATTTTTATTCGTTGAAGACAATATTGACCACTCTCAAATGAAAAATGTGAAACAGAAAAGACAGAAAAAAGATTCGGTCGCATCTGGGAATAAAAAAGACGAGGAAGTTGATAGGTCGAATTGGCTCAGTGGTCAGAGTGGCCCGGCGTGTCCTGGGTGCATTTCCCAGATGCGTTTCATATTTTTACCAATTTGAGGTTTTACTCAATTATTTATTCCGCTAAAAAATATTGTATTACGAATGTTTTTTGTTAAAATTTGTATCAGATGTAACTATCTTAATTTTTAGTAGAACTTTAATTTACTCTATTCTTTTATTTTCAACAATTGGAACTCTACATCACATATAAACTTTTTTAACAGAAATTGTTTTTAAAACTATTGATAATTCATAATCCACAAAATTTACACCTGCGATGAAATCGACTACAAAATTAAGAATGTCATCAGATTAGAAACGCATTAAATTATTTATATCCTTGTTAAAAATGTCAACAGATGTCACTGTATAAATTAATGTTACTCTAATGGCATTCTGTCCCCTTCCACTGAAAATTTTGCGACATCACCTACAATTAGCAGCGAATCTTCGATTAGATTTTAATAAAGGTATTAACAACAAAAGTAAGATGTTAGTAATTGTTTGTAGGTTTGAATAGGGGAATACAAGTAGCCATTTAATAAAATCAATTCAGGACGGTTGTAGATACATCTCCCTTCCTCCACCCAACCTACTATCCAAGTATCTGTGCCTATCTGACGTGTGTAACATTTGCAACAATAAATCACGATACAATCAGTTTGTTAGTGCAATGAACAACAAATTGATCTCTCATTGCAATTTATCGACTCTGTTAAGAAATCTGGGCAGTGTGCCCACTGGTACTCCGCCGGTGTGTAATTTCGAATCTGCAGCGAATAACATATTACCCTCAAGGCCATAAAAACAATTCTTATCAACAAGAATATCAGAAAACAACAGGTAAGTCAGTGCTTTACATATTTTAAAATATCCCAATCTTTACCTACTCCCAAATAGTTGAGTCAACTTGAAACGTTTTAAAAATTGTTGATTTACAGTCCACTAATTGATTGCAGACTACAACGGTTTTAGGCAAAAATCGGTATCATTGTGGATATTCAAATCAATTAATGTAATGATAATTTCCTTACCGAATTGGCAGAGGTCTCCTTCCCAGGAGGGTGGACACTGGCACTGAAAGGCGTTCTCCAGGTCTATACAGGTGCCACCGTTTTGACATGGTGCAGAGGCGCATTCATCAATATCTAGAACAAAAAATACAAGTGTTAGAACAAATCTTTTACATCCTGCTACTTCTGTTTTCCTGGTAGACTCCGGATTCAATAAAATAACGCACGCAGCAATATATTTGGATACAGAAGGTACAGCGGCGAATCGACAACGTTTACGGAGCAGGACTGCGTGGATTCACGGACCTGATGAGATACCGGGTCACTGGAGCCAGGATGCTGATAATGGCTTCCGACAACACAGTGGTGACTGCAGCCTTCCAGCACCAAGCGCTACTCCCTAGTGAGCGTTGGGCCGGAGCTCACCCCAGACCACACCCTACATAATAATTGATAACTAGCAGGTAAAAAAACCACCCCGCAGTTTTTGCTGCTAGGCCCTGTGGGAGGCTTTTAGTTCGGCTTCGCCCAGTTAGTGTTGGTGACCATTTTATAAATCCAATAGGAACTGGTTTCAAAAATAGCCTGTTCCTCGGATCCACTGTCATCGAATGATAGTCACCGGTAAAAAGTAACCGTGACAGGCAATGACGTCATATGTAATAAATAGCTGCATGATACAACTATGTATTACCGTCAATCTTTCCATATCCAAAAATTCATTACAGTCATACTTAGTTTTACGCCCCCATCCGACCTGCTGACGAAAGTGGTGACATCTTGTGACGAATTCTTGAATTCGAAACCGAATTACAACGGTAGCTTTGTTTTAAATTCCATGTACACAGATGTTATTTGTGGCGCGACGCGTACGGCGTGGCGTCAACACGCAACATTTTTTTTTTTTTTTTTTCAAAATTCGTATTTCATTTGTTCAAAAGCTTGAAAGATGCTTAGATGAATTAATAAAGTGAAGATACGTCACTGAGACTTCAACGTACGATATTTCACTAAAATAGGTCCAGAAATTAACATACTTTACAGTTCAGGTACATATTCTTTGAATGGATAACCTTTTCATAAGCGGTGATACATTTTTTGATCGCTTCGCATGAATTTATGTCTTGTATTTTTGTTTGTCATTGGAGAGATGTCGCAATTCAAGTTTTCTAACATTCGGTAGGTAAATTTCTACATTAGAAAGGCAAGGACCAAACTTTTTTTACAAATACTTCGAGCTTCGCAAATCTTACAATTATTATAATATCCCGTGATTGTTAACGGGTCTGCGCTAGCGATAAAATAACCGTAATTAAACAATTATAATGCGAATGTTTGTGTGAATAGAATAAGTCGGTGAGCAAAACAAAAACGGGAACATGAAATCTCCCGTGTTTAAAGCACGCGCAGATCTTAAACCGGTTTGGTTTTTAATAAACCGATATGAAACCGGTCGGATTGTACAGCCTGTAATCCTGTGTTTTTTGGAGCACATTTTTTTCGAAATACGTCAGTTTTTATCGTTCTGATGACAGCCTTTATCGTCATCGAGCTATTTTAAGGTCTGTCTAGAATAAGCCGACCTGCAGATGTAACTATACAAATAAAAAACATGTGCCTATATTTTAAATTTTAATGATAAGACGGTTTGAGAAGCTAAATTCTGTAGACCAGAAGTCAATGGTCTTGTGTAACAATTGTAAAAATACACATACAGTAGAATCCGTTAATTATAACTCCGCCTATATTGACCAACCGCTTAATATGACGTAATTACACAGCGAAGTTTGGATTTCACATAAAATTCTTTATAACAAAGTCGGATATAATGACTTCGCTTATAGCGACATGTCGCTTATTGTAACCCATTTTTAATAGATTAGGTATGTCATAATTTCATGGAAAATAATGTCGGTTATAGTGACCAACATGATTCCAAACACTTTCGGCAGTGTTCGGGAGGGTCACTTGTCACTTGACGCCCGACGACGTTAATATGCTGTGTTTCTCTCTATTAAAATAAATACATACATTTATACCTAAAAAAAAACAGAAGGTTGTTTATTTTCAACAAAATGCTTTGTATGACGTCCGCTTAGTATGACGTGTTTATCATTTCCCTTCGATGTCATTATAAACGGATTCCACTGTACTATCAAAATCAACCCGACAAACAGATTTTTTTCATTTGTCCACTGCCACTTTAAAATCCCTCTGGCTGTTTGCTTTTCGGAACAATTCTTGTAAGTCTCATAGAATTCGTTGTGTCTCCCTTAGTATCATGGTTAGAAATATGATCTAAACGGTGTTAGAAAGAGAAATCAAGGCGCTTTATAAATTACCATAAAATATATATCTTTGTGAAACCAAAATTTACAGCCGAAATTTAAAAAATATTGTGAAACTTTGGACATTTTTTATTACTTATTTTTACATGAAACGACAAAAAGTGAGTTTACGATAACGTTTATAATACATTTGCCTAATAAAGTATGTGCGTGTTTTTATTTTTTTTTAGTTATCAGTAATTTCAGTTAGAAAAAACGTAGGGTGAGCCATTTTTAAAACCTTTTATAATAATAATAACGTTATATTTGTAAAGGGCAGTTTTGTGTCATTTCACTTCAAGTACGCTTAACTAAAATAAATTTAAAAATAATCCTACAGTGCTCCTTACGAGCCCATTACAAAAAAAAATGATAAAATAATATGAAATAAAGAATATACATTATTTACAAAGCAATGACAAGAGTACAAAAAATAATAATAACAGTGCTGTTGTAAGCACATACAGCACAATAATAATAGACAAAAACGGTGCTATTGTAGCACAGGACAAAACAAGAACTTTAAAACTAAAATATCCATTTAAAAAATTTACGTTTCAAATTCTAAAATTTAAAAGCGTTTTTTACCACCCTTCAAAGACAATGATGAGTTTTCGGATGGGTTCAGAAATATTTCATTTATTTGGATTTTATTGCTAAGCGGAAATATTTTGACCCTCCGACAAAATAGCCCGAGGCATCCAACTTTTTAAGATGGCCTAACATCGTAAAAGTTGTCGTACGATAACAATTTTTACATTATTATGTATTATTTTAACTTTTATGAGTAAAAATAATTATATTCATCCTTGACTTGCAGAAAAGTCAATAGATGTCGCACATTAAATAAAATCGATAAAAATTTACCCAGGCACCATCTAGATTGCATTTAGTTCGGGTTTGAATCTTGCAATCATACATAAGGATGGCAGCCAATAAAAATATGTATTAAGAAAATGAAGATAATATGGGTGGTTCTTAGTCGAAATATGGTACAGTTAAAAGTGACCGAATTGGATATCGACACCTTAGCTTAGTGGTCAAGAGCACTCGCCCGGAGAGTGGAGAGATCCTGGGTTCGAGTCCCAGAGGTGCAAATATCTTTTTCTGATTTTTCTGTTTCCAGATTTTCGATTTAGTTTCGCTCGTCTTCATTTAATTAAATATTATAATTTTTACCCCTATGCGTGGCTCTTAATCAAAATCTGGAGAAATGCAAATAACGATAATTAGTTTATCAATCGTGTTACATTATATTTCACTTATAAAAACAAGCTAAATTTAAATATAATATAAGTTTGCCATCAAATCGCATGCTTGTAACATGTAACTGTGATTGACTAGTTCTGGTTACCTACCCAAGCGGTTATTTCGAGCACGATGAAAAAACGCAATAAAATGTTGTTAGGATTATTTCGAAATTAAAAAGATTAACGTGAATTTTTAATTGCAGCCTTATTGTCTAAACGCGATAAACCAGTTAACGAAATCTCGCCAAAACTTTAGACCACTTCGTAACTCAATGACTCAACTGTCTGTTACACCGTTATGCGATAATCGTCCCACGCCCCGAGGATATGACAGCACTTAAGGTCGAATCTCCCTCATCATTTGTTCCCGATTAAACACGGCTCTGATACAATTTTGAAGCAATTAAATCCACACCCACAATGATGAAGAGATGAATGGTTTGATTCGATAAAAGAAAAGTTGAGTACAACGTGATCCGCAAAAAGCATAATCAAAAGCACTAAGAAATTTCATAATTTGTTTAGTATGTTCTTCCTTTTTTTGTAAGTGGCTGGGTTTTGCTTGGTTAATTTGTACGAATTTAGGAGATTAAGCAGCCGTTCGGAAGATTGCCAGTGGCAGAAAAATACAACAATTTAAATGTAATCATGTAGTGCTTGTTAGTTTTCTAAGAAATGTGAATTTAATTTCGTATTTTGAGAAGTAGTGATCATACATTGTCTGGCTTTATTGGAGGTTAAGAAGTTTGAACGAAGTTAATGTGACTTGGAGCAAAAATTCTTGAAGCGAAAACTTCTTTAACACGGTTGTGATTTGAAACTCAATGAAATGGAAGCGAGCGACACTAAAAAGAGACAAATCCTGTATCCTGACAAAATCTGTACATCTGTAGGATTTACCTAGCCTGCGAGAGAATGAGATATCAATTAAATAATTATTTATTTCGCGGGTACTCAGTTCCAATATAATACGATAAATCCATGACCCACGCAAGTCTTTTATTTTTTTTATAAGTACTCCGCACAAGAGTCGCAACTGCTCCCGTGCCAGTGAGACTATGGCATCACCAATTGGGGTATGTTGTGAGGCTGAAGGTAGTGGGGAGGGGAAGAAGATGGGGAAGAGGAAGATGGGAAGGTACTTGGCTATTCAGACCTGGTCACCAAACACGGCTAAAGCCATTTCAAGCAACGTTTCAATTCTGAATGGTGGCCTTACACCAGAGCGATACTGATAGTATCTTCCACTCTGGAACGTGCCGCAAATAAACTATATATAATTTTAAATGAAAAAAATTTGAAATAACACAAATTAATCGCATAAAATTTATTTGCCACGCCGGGATTCGATCCCGCGACCTTCGGGATGCGAGTCAAGAGCCTTACCGCTGGACTACGCCGGCCGTCAATATCCAATCTTCAAACCACTCCAAAATGAACAGCCAAAGAAAACTCAAAAGAAAGTGACATCTAGCGACTCCGAAGAAGATAACACAAATACTAATAAGATGCACTGGAATTCGACGACAAAAATAGAGAAAAAAAAACATTCAATTGATGAAAAAAAGTGCTTCATAATCTCCCCACTCTTGTCTACTTTAGTTTTCTGAAAGTTTCACTTCTACATGATATATACATTTTAAAAAATGTTAATTCCGCACGGGAGTCTCAACTGCTCCTTACAGCCCGGAGCCAGTATGGAATCCCCAATTTTAAGATATGAGGCTGAAGCTAAGTAGGGAGGGGAAGGAGATGGGGAGGAGAAAGGTGGGTAGCACGGCTAAAGCCATTTCAAACGCTTCAATTTTGATTGGTGGTCTTCGACCAGAGCGTATTTTCTTGATACACTTCATTTATATATCAAGAAAAAAATGTGCAGATGATAATATTAACATAATTTTTAGTAGTAGAACTGTTTTTTAGAAAAGAAAATAAACATTTCTCTATCCAAATTCTTCGTTTTCTTTTTAAGTTCAGGCAGACCGTCCGCGTCCCTATTAAATGTGGCCCGGGCCTATTAAAGGGGTCCGTTCCAAGAAAAAGGGGCGGCCACCCTCAATAGCTGGTTGCTCGCCCCAAGTCACTTTGATAATAGCGCAATAACGTAATTTAATGACGATTTAACGCCATTGTAAGTAAATCGTTGTAGCCTGCAATCTACCTGTAAAACCTTCAAATCAGGGGTAACCAACCCACGATTAAAAATTAATTTTAATATATTTTTTTAAATTATTATCTTAATATATAAAAATTAATATTTCTTTGTTTGTCCCTTATGCGTTCCTAATCCATTCATCCGATTGGGATGTAACTTTGATGAGTTGTTGTGCGCATGTCAACGAAGGTTTCTGTACATGCTGGTGAGCTCTGGCGTTATGAAATTTATATAAAAATTGTATTGTAGGCGGCGCATGAGTAGTTTGAATAATGTGTGTATTGTGTGTATTATGTGCAAGTTTAGCAGAAGAGGGGAATGCGGGAGGGTGGGGAAGATCCGGCTGGGGCGGAGGGGAACGAATGAGGGGGTTCGCGGGAGTGTGGATCGCGGGAGGGGGGAAAAGGAGGGGGGAAGATGGAAGGGAACGCGGGAGGGGAGGGGGCGGCGGAAGGGGAAAGGCGACGGATGGGAAAGGACACGCAGGGAGAATCAATTCCTTTATTTAAGTGGCGTTGCAACGCATGCCGGGAACTTGCTAGTTTTGATATTAAAACAATATTTCTGTGAATATGTATTTACAATGAAAATGTTCTTAATAACTGCTCCCGTCTGGAGCCAGTGAGACTATGGCATCCCCCAATTGGGGTTGTTGTAAGGCTGAAGGTAGAGAGGAAGGGAAGGAGATAGGGAAGAGAAAGGTAGGGAAGTATCTGGCTTTTCAGAGCTCGTCACCAAACATTGCTAAATCCATTTCAAGCAACGTTTAAATTCTGAATGGTGGTCTTACACAAGGGTCGAGTCGAGAACCTTACCCCTCAACCACGGATGATTCCTAAAACAATATTGCATGGGTAGAACACATAAACAAATAGAAAAAGAATTAATGAATTGTACGAAATTAAAACAAAATTGCAACAAAATCATCAATCTTCTTATATATAAAAATCCAATTTGTTTGTTTATTTGCTTGTTCGTATGTTATGCGCTGCCATACCGTTCATCCGATTGCGATGAAACTTTGTTTATTTGTTATGAGCACGCCCGCGAAGGTTATAGGCTGTATATAATGATAAGCTCTGGCGTTATGAAATTTGTATAGATGAAAATGTGTATATTTTAGCTTCAAGGAGGGAAGGAATGAGGGGAAGGTTAAAGAAAAGGATGGGATTAGCAGGAGGGATAATGAGGGAGGGGAAGGCGTGGAAGGCGGAAGGGGAACGCGGGGAGAAGGGTACGCGGAAGGAGAACGGGGACGCATGGGAAACGAAATGCGGGGATAAACAATTTATTTCTTTGCATTGCAATGCACGCTGGATACCAGCTAGTAAATTATATTAAATTCCAAGTAAACAATCATAGTATTGATAATTTTGCAGAATTTAACGTTAATTAAAATTAATTTATAATTATTATTGACTCAAAACGCCTCGAATAACGGCCATACATTCGACAACATTATTATTTTACCCCGTCCCATCCATCATGCCCCTGTTCTGGACATGGCGATAAATTGTCCGTTAAAACTTGGTTATATTTAAATAATTAAACAACAAATGAATGCACCTAATTAAAATGTAAGACGTAACGTTCCGTTCTCACACTTGAAGCCTGAAAAAAAAACGATAGTCCTCGTTTTTCTCGTGTCACTACAGGGAATATTTTTTGTTGTTCAACTGACGAATTTCTCGAAATGAATTCGATAAAACCTGAGATAACTTGGACCTGCCTGGCAGTCAAAGCGTATGCATTCTTTGTATGGCTTTCCCTATACAACATTATGAGAGAGTATTATAAAAAAATTGATTATTTTTTTTAATTCATGTATTTCAATTTCGATATTATTTTCTAGAATGAATGAAAGCGAATTTTAGTATTGGAAATTAAACCCACTTCCCGAAATCCGATCGAGATGAAACTTGGATATTTAAAAAAAAATTTTTTTCGTTACCTCCTCCGGTGCCGAAGGGATCAATGACGCTAGTTCCTCAAAGCATCTTCCATTGAAATACCGGTAGAACAGGGATAGCATTCCCACCCGACGCCTGTGCTCTAAAGATTTCAATCCGTTCGTTAAGGTGGGAAAATCTATCAAACGGACCGCCCTTTTCTGCACAGAGTCGAGGGTATTTTTTAAGTATTTTGGAGCTCCAGACCAGAGGTGGCTGCCAAATTCAACCGTGAGGCGCACTTGCGATTTGTACAGAGTTAGCAGTTGTGTACTATTAAAGTATCTGCGGGCCCTGTACAGTACGCCCAGTTTTTGGGAGGCTTACTTTACTCTGGCTTCGATGGAGCCCACATACCTGAGCTGGTCACTTATAGTTACACCAAGCATATCAATGGAGGGTCTGTTCGGAAGATTGCTTCCGTTGATGACTCGATTACAACGCATTCTATCAACTTTTGGTGATACTCACGCAAACTCATGCATTTCTCTGAAATTGGGTACTAGCTTGCCCAAGATATGGCCTGAAAATTGAAAACAGCTGTATTATAAAAACAAAATTAATATTAAGGATCGATTTTTTGATTTCTGCTCTAGAATAATATTATTGCGTTAATCATAAGTTAGCGGTGCGCGCTAATACTCCCACAACCTTATGTATCCACAAATTGATATTTTTAACAACTAAATAATACTTTTATTATCTACTAGCTGGTTCCCGGCATGCGTTGCCATGCCATATTCAAAGAAATAAATTGTTTCTCCCTGCATGTCCTTTCTCGTGCGTCCCGTCCCCTCCCGCGTCCTCTACCCCTCTAGTGTTCCCTTTCCACCTTTTAATAGAATATGTTTACGATAAGCCTTTTTTTTTCAAATTTTTTCATATTGAAGCTTAAAATACTGCAATTTTTAAAAACGAACGTATATTTCAGATACAAAAATCTAAAAGGTAATTTTATCTAGTTTCTATAAAGGTGTATGATTTTAAGACATCTTCAAAAATAAGAAATATACAAGACATTTAAAATACTTCGGAAAAATTCCAAAATTAGTTCAGAAATCATTAACAAAGGGGTCGTATGTACATGAGATAAACTACCCTCTCAGGCTGTTTAAACATTGTATATTTCTTTCCATGAACAATTTTTTAATTAGTAATGTTTTCACGTACACGCTCGTTTATCAATAAAATAAAATTTTCACGGCGTTTTTTAGTAAGGCTGTTAATAATTATGTTGAGTTATCAAACTCACACTTATCATACCTTCCAAATAATAATTCCTATTTGAATTTTCGAACAAGTTCCTACCCTTCTGGCGAAAGCCCAGAGATACACACGCATCTTTTTTTCGACACATCTATGGTCCGAGAAGTTAAATTCGGCCATCGTTAGCCGCCATGTGCAGCGTCATTGTTTGTAATTGATAATTGGTAGGGCTACCTGTTACCAGCCGCCGGCTGTCTCGTGTGGGCGAGGGCTCGCGACGCCGCCCTGGACACGACCATCTTGTATCCTGACGTCATTGTGACTGATTTGGATGATGACTACGAAATAATTCGAACGAATATATATATTTATGACTAAAAAAATGGGATAGATTTGAAAATTTATTAGAAAAATACTGAAACTTGTCGAGATAAGAAAATATTTTTAAAAACTTTTGGCACACTAGAAACATAACTATCCACACTAAGAAGGAGTTGCTTTCTGTAATGCTTTAGAATAATAATACTTATTAAAAGATAACTCCAAATAAATCTGTTTCATTGAGGAAAGGATAAACAGAGTGCATTTCTGAATCTCATTAATTGGACCATTTTTTTTATGGCGAACGCCCAAAGGGTTAGCATATTTTGAACAAGATAATAATTCACGGTGAAGCGCCAAGGATGTTAGAGTGAGAATGGATTGATTGTATACGATTTTTCGACTTTTAATAAGGATTCAAGATGAAAAAAAGGACAGGTTCTATTTTGTCGGGAACCGATTTTCGCACGCTTAAGATGGCGGACATTATTTGATATCAGTCGTTTGTCACTGTTTTGAGTTACTACACATATAAGTGGAAATTTTGCATGCTTATTTCGTTTTATATTTAAAATAATGATAAATATGTTTTTCATTACTGATTGTGAACGTGTATTGTTGTTCGGTATTGTGAATCTCTCGTGTTGTGTATTTTTTATGATTTGTTGACGGCAAGGGGCTTAAATGATAAACTCTTTCATGATTGTGATATATGGATTATATTCAAGGTGTCATTATTTTTTCATGTTTTAGTACCGTCTCAAAACATCATTTTTTCTCTGTACGAAATAAGTATGAAAATAATGACCGTAAAAAACAAAGTTCCCGATATAGTTACCATATAGGGATCGGTATGAAAAAAAACATCGTGTAAAATGCCCCTTACGTATAAATAGTATTTATTCAATTTGGGAGGCGGGCACGATTACCGCCGTCCCGGGGACCATTTATTGGATAATCAACGCCCCGCCATAAGTTACCCAAAGTGGTTCGCCACGTTTGGTGACTTAGCAGGGTGCCCGGAATCATGGATTGAGGTTTGTCAAGGTCTTTGCAGCGAATGCGATTGCCCACCTAATACACGCCGAGTCGGACCGGGAGAGACTTTTTTTTTTTTTTTTACAGTTAATACCTCACAAGTCCCAACTGCTCCCGTCTGGAGCCAGTGAGACTATGGCATCCCCAATCGGGGTATGTTGTGAGGCTGAAGATAATGGGGAAGGGAAGGAGATAGGAAAGAGGAAGGTGGGGAAGTACCTGGCTATTCAGATCTGGTCACTAAACACGGCTAAAGCCATTTCAAGCAACGTTTCAATTTTGAATGGTGGTCTTACACCAGGGCGATACTGATAGTATCTTCCACTCTGGAACGTGCCGCAAATATACTATATATTATTTTAAATGAATAAACTGTGAAATAACACAAAATTAATCAAATAAAATTTATTTGCGCACGCCGGGTTCGAACCCGCGACCTTCGGATTGTGAGTCGAGAGTCTTGCCTCGGGACCACGGAGGCCGTCAAGACTAGTTGCGGGAGACGTTTTGACCTCTGCCGGACTCTCTCGACCTATCGCTGTGAGAGGAATGAAATCATAAATTTCGTCACTCTTTTGCACACACTCTCGCAGATTCCTACCCACCCTTCACACCTTTTCCTTTCCAGAACTTATTATCTTTCCTTTCCCTAAAAATACCCTCCACAAAGCATCCCCAGATGTGATATGGACTTTGAGGGATTTTGTTCCTCAAAGCTTTATGTGGGGAGCAAATATAAGAAAACGCTATATCTATTTTTTATATAATTAACAAATGTAAATCATTTATAATGTTCATGTAATTTTTTTAATGACCAGGAACTTCTCACCTCTTCATTCCTCCACTTTCCTTCCGCCTCACAAAACCCTTAAAACTACGTGTGTGCAATAGACCAAATGGCTCCGAACAGCAGAACTTTTACCTAGGGTTCACATGGAAAAGGCTTGCGTTGAATACAAGCGACCCCTACGGCATACTTTTATTTCTCCGCGGTAAAAAAGGTTCCAGAATTTATTTAACACCGGCCATTTCTTCAGAGCGCATTCATTGGCCGCGACGGAAGTTTACAAACTCTACGGGACCTCCTCGTTAAAATAACTGCGAAGAATAACGATTATAAAAGATTTCGTTATTCCATACCTCCTGCTAGCTTCTGGCCTCCTGGGACCTGGGTCCTGGGATACAGACAACATTCATACAAATATTGTAAACGATTTCGAAAATTTAAGGAGAATTGATGTAAATAAAATTAATTAGTTCTGTGAACCGTTGAAAAAAAAGCATGCATCTAATTATCTCATATTTAATAAACAAAAACCAAAATTCCATCTGAGATCATAAGACTTACAAGTAGGTACTATAATACGTACTTTACAAACTCAGAATTTTATGTAACATTTTTTAAAATTTCAAGTAAGGAAATGTCCAAAGAAACGTGAATATATTAATGACAATTATGTTTTATGAAGAAATCAGCCAGTTAAGACCCGAAATATTGAAGAAATGCGAATAAAAAAGTACAAATTAAGTTCTCGATTTCACATTTGAAAAAATAATCCTTACTGAACCATTGAACACTGTGCTGCAGTATGGGCTAGAAGCGCCCACACTTCCATGGTCGACGTTCAGCTTAATGCCACAATGAGAACCATCAACAGAACCTTAAAATCTACCCCTCTCCCTTGGCTCCCCATACTTGCAAATATAACCCCGTCAAATATCAAGCGAGAGATTGCCTCACTAAGGGAGTACAAGAAGGCGCTGCAAAAAAGCACAATACTTTTGCACGATGATGTCGTCTCTCACCCGGCATGCCGCTTGAAGTCCCGAAAACCCTTCTGGACAGAAGGAGAAAGACTCCTCCAATCCCCTCTCACCCCAGAAGATAGGTAAAAGCTTGAGTGGCAATCGGCCAAGGTGAAAATGCCCATCTCGTACAAGACCCACAGAGACAGCCTGGGTTATCATCGCCTCGCAAACTCTGGTCCGCCATCAAAAGGATAAGGTGCTCCCATAGCCGTTGCGCCCATATGATGTACAGACGGGGCCTTAAAGAGTCTGAGATGTGTGAATGCGGTGAGGTGCAGACCACCGAACATAACGAATGCCCGCTCCATTCATTCCCCGGCGGGATTGATGAGCAACACAGGGCAACGCCTGAGGCCCTAGACTGGCTCGCAGACCTATGTCCAGATGTCCCCCTCTGACCCCCCCACCATACGAAAGAAGAAGAAGACTGAACCATTAAAACGGCAAACATCTTGAAACGGAAACGGAACGTACAAAAAAAATTTACAGACAGATGAAATGCAAGACGGTCGAATTAAAATAGTTACAAGAGAGTTGAGGTGAACATATCAGGTTCTACGGCTGTATGTATTTGTATACGGTAACAATATCCTTGCGAAAGCGTCACTGAGAAACAGATTTTTATGTAGGATTATAATAATTCTGTAGCGGAATCGGCTCCTTATTTAGTGGTAGGTATTTAGGTACCCGTGGGAGACCAGTGGAAGGGAAGGTACCCGGACAGCCTAATTAGGGCGGCGTTATTAGGGCCCTGTGGTGTCCGCGTTGAATCCACACGTAAGCACCACAGACCTCTGCCCAGCATCACAAAGATAACGAGAACTTGTTTCTTATACATACAGGATATTAACTAGTGATTCCAGAGGTTATTTGGAATAAAAAATTTAAATGAAATTTTGGTCACCAGTAATTTTTAAATTTTTTGTTTTATTTTAGTTTTTTTTTATTTTTTCAACTAAAATAATTTAAAAAAAACAGTAGGTTTTGGACAGTTAGAATCGGGATGAATGAACTACTCGATTGAGTGACCAGGAACGACATATTACAGAATATTTTGAAGTTTCTTAAAAACAAAAAGCAACAAAATTGTCTTAGGAGACTAAAATTTCACTTATACTTCTTACTGCAAATAATGTCAGTATTCGCTGGTTATAGTTAGTTGCGTACGTATTTTACAATTCGTAGAAATCAAAACTGATCTGAACACTAAATCCTAATAATATATTCATTTAAAGAATCTATTCTTTTCACCCCTTGATTATATTTAATTTTTTGTTCAAATTAATTTTTTTCGTAAAAATGAGTATTGGAGTATTGAGTGACATTAAAAGTTTTTACATCACATGACGTCACTTTCCCATTCTCAACGTTGTCAATTTATCAGCGATGTCGTTTCTGGGGCATCGGATGACGTCAAACCCGAGTCGGAGCGTTTTGATTTTTAGTTGTTTTCTATTATAAGCGCCCTTGAGGTGATTTTTCACAAAAACGGCGCTCTACAAATTGTCCAATTATTATTATTATAAGTTTTTAAAATTGATTTATTAATAGTTATTCAATAATACTTACACGCCAAGGATCGTCATTCGTTGTTGTAAAATTATTATAAAAGTAGAATTCTGGGTTTTTTGTTGTGGGATGTAACAAAAATAAAAGCTTATCGTCGAAAAGTCCACTGTTACCCTTCCTCTTTCTCAAAGACGACGCGTTCAACAGAAATGGGCATTACAAAGGAGCTTTCGGTGGCAGAACCATCACCCAATTATTCACCAATGGCATGAGTCCCAAAATTCCAACTTGAATAACATCTTATCGTTTTTAATTTTTGGGTTGTTATTCCGTGTTGCTCTACCTTCTTATTTAGCCGCAAGACAAGGGAAAATTTTTGGCCGTGAAAATCTAAAATCATAAATAAAATTTTGTTTTAAATTTTTTTAAATAACTTCATAACTTGGCAGAACCCTCTCAGTTAAATAACTCCAGACCCATACCCACGGCTTTGAACCAAGGTTTAGAAAATACAATAATTACGCATTACAATCACGACCTGAAAATGAAATTAGAATTATGATTTGAATTGGATGCGTAGGACCAGTGGGTGATTCGTTGAATAGGGAACCTTTTCTTTAGTTGATTGACAAAGGGGTCTTGTTGTTGGTGTTACCTGGTGGTACCTGGCGCAGCACCTACCACTCACCAGATTAAGAAAGGAGAGATTTGAAATGAGGCAAATCCTCCACATTGATTGCTGGAAAACAAGCTACCATCAAGTAGATTGATACTAAATGCGTTAAAATTCTTTTGACAGAAAAACAGTTTTTTTTACATTTAAAAAATAATTTAATGAAGGCAGTTTTAGAGAAACTTAATCGAAAATCTGAAAACTGAAAAATCAGAAAAAGATACGGTCACATGTAGGACTCGAACCTAGGACTTTCGCCTTGCCGGGACACAGCTCTACCAACGGTGCTAATGCGTCCCTATTCGATTCAGTCGTATTTAACTGTATGGTACGATTAAGAACTACCAACAATATCTGTTAACTTTTAGTATAATTATAAGATTCAAACCCCAACTAAATGCTATTGAGATTCTTGATGAGAATCTTGGATAAATTTTATTCATTTTCATTTTTAATATGCGACATCTATTGAATTTCTGCATGTCAAGGATGAATATTTATTTTCAACATAATGAGTAAGACCTCAAATTGTAATATTTAATTAATGAAGACAATATTAGCAAAAAAACCAATCGAAAATCTGAAAACATAAAAATCAGAAAAATTATCTCCACACATTATTATCTCCATACAGAAGCGCCTAGAGGAAAAAAACCTCAGGGCCAATGTCATCTTTGAGGATGCTGTGTGGAGGATATTTTAAGGTAAAGAAGGAGAGGAGGTTCTGGGAAAAAAAGGCAGGACGGGAAGGTAGGAATCTGGGGGTAAATGTATCCAGGAGTGACGGACGTGTAAATCAACGTGATGGACAAGTTTCCATACTGATTGGTAGTCTTTTACCAGGGCGATACTGAGAGATGCTATACTTGCTTATTTGACCGACTTATATCAATCAAAGAAACCTATAATAACACTAACGAATAAACATTTAATAAAGAAAAATGTGAATTTAATTATCATATAAAGGTTACAGGAAACAGGCTGTATGTTAAACATATGAACAGCAATTAATTCAACACCGGTAAAAATAAATTTATTTCAAATGTTTCATTAATTAGGTACCCCGATTAACATTCACAAGAAACAAAACGTTTTAAAACGTTCACAAGGTTGAAAAAAGTTTGAGGTGCAAGTATTACGTTTCGCTGCAAATTGCTTCGTTGAAAAATCGTAATTGTTATTTATTAAGTAGAGAATTGAAACAATACTAAACCTCACTAATTTGATGTGTGTACTGAATACCATACGAATGCCTTACTACTCGGATATAGTGGAATTATGGGAACCCAATAACAAAAAAGATGGGCTAGAACAACAGAAAATTCATTTAAAACAAGCATCGTTTCAACAAGGACGACATTCAGACGTTCTTCCACAAAGATACTCGCTATTGAAGGAAAACTGTGTTATGTATGAAGTTTTCCCAATAACGCTCAGCCAAACTTGAGCCTAGAACAACATTGTCAGAAGAAATGCGATTAGAACCATCATCGTATTGCACGACAATTAAAAAGGAAGAAACTATTAATTTATCGTTATCAAGTTTTTATAGAACTCCATTTTATTTTCGTTATTTATTTTAGGAGTGTTATGCCGTGTTGCGCTACCTTCTTCTTTAGCCAACGTTTCGGACAGCGTTATAGTGTCCATCATCAGGGCAGATGTGTAGGGCAGGCAACTCCATTTAAATTTTTTATTTCTTTTATATATTCAATAATATTATTATTCAATTTATGTTTATTTATAAGCAAGTTCTGCTAGGTAATTATTATTACGCGTGACAGCTGTTTCGCCTTCTGAAGGCATTATCAAACTGTGGTCATGCCACCTACAGACGAGGTATTTGTGCTATTTCTAGATAGGATTTCGATGACTAATTTTAAATTTGTGAGTAAACATATTATTGGTTATTACCCTATTTAAAGTTTCCCCAATTACTTTTATTGTTTAAATTTGACTGAAGGTCGTTATGCATTTTAATCATTAATTCCTATTTTTTTTTACATGAACTCCACACAGGAGGCCCTGAGGAAAATAATCTCTGTCAGGACCTATGTCATCTTTGGGAATGCTGTGTGGAGGGATCTTTTAAGGAAAGGAAATGGAGGAGAATTCTGTGAAGGAAAAGGGTTTAAGGGGCGGGTAGGAATCTGGGGTTCAGTGTATCCTGGTCATCTGCCTCCAAGACCTAGACAAACCTCACCCCATGAACCCGGGCCCCCCAGCTAAATCACCAAACGTGGCGAACCACTTGGGGTGACCTAATTTGAATTATTCCCAAATGATGACTGATGGTTTTATTTTCAAGCATAATTAAGTTTAAGGTCGTTATGTACTCTAATCGTGATTTCTAATGGGAATTATTCCCAAATGATGACTCATGGTTTTATTTCCTAGCATAATTAATAAAAAAATTTAAAAAAAAAACTATTGACTGTTTAATTATAGATAGCTTATTGAAAACTGTACTCGGCACTGGTTAGGATTTTCCTCTGAGGTGAAAGGCCATTAAAAAGAAGATAAAGAATATCTGACGATACTCTAGCTGTACGTGTTACGTCTTTAAGGATTATGATTAAAAACATATTGACAGTTCGCTAGAATCGTTGCTGCCCTAGCCGCACATGTTTAGTGTATAGTTCACAGGCCAAGGATGTGGAATATAACCGAGGATATAGCCAAGGATATAGCTGTAGCCTACCTCGAGATCAGAGGAACTACCAACACACGGAGGTCGAGATTAATGTCCCGGTGAATCCCGCGTCACGTACGGCGGCTGAGCAGGCGCTCCGGGTTCGAACACCGTCATTAATAACCCCAGCACTACCACTCTACCACCGGGCTAGGGCCGAGGAACGATTAAGACCAAAGGATAAGCATGTTCCTCGGTTGTTAAGATCAATAAATTCAGTGGATTAAGAGAGGAAATTCAATGATGCTTTCAAAGGGAGATGTTCTTCCATTTTATGTGAATATTATTTTTAATCGATATTTTGCACGAATAGTGGCAGTCTAGAACTTATTATTATCTCCTTTTTGTGGACAGAATGGCCCGGATCTGCCCTTGGACCAGTCATTTAGACTATGAAGTCATGAAGCGCGGTGTCTTACTGTGTTCCTCTGTTGTATGTCTTCTATCCATTTTCCAAAGATTATCAATAATTATTCAATCGGGTAAACTGGAGTTCTACGTTCCTCAAAAATATTTTTAATATAACCAAGACATTGGATTTCTTTGCTAGTACAATTCCACAATTAGGAAACTTAAAGGAAAATATTACGGCTTTAAAAAACATATTATCCATACTTAATATTATAAATGCGAAACTGCTCGAGTTTGTTTATGATCTTTTCAGGCATTAACCAATAAAAAGACTTTAAAAATTCATTCACCAATAGAAAGCTAAATTATATGCGCAGACTATATGTTTTATATGATGGTAAGCTCTGGCGTTATGAAAATATAAATATAAATATATTATATTTGTTATACGTTTTCTGTCGCTAACAAAAGCGAGTTAATTGCAAATGTCAGAAAAAAATCATTCCCATGGAAACAATGTTGATATATTTGTGGGCTCTAAGCTGGTAGGTACTCAGCCCCTGGTCAGCTACTGCCCCAGAAAATTCAAATATTAGAATATGTTTTGTTTCTTTTGGACAAGCTGGAATAAATGTCAATTAAGAGTTCCCACATTAAAAATATAATTCGTAACGATTATAAAGACTGAATAATAAATAGTGTAATTTTGTATTATATTAACAAACTTCCAAATATTTAATTAAAAATAAACATCCAAAATGTTTGTAAGCACATAAATTCCGAACGAATGAACAAAATTGGATAATTCTTTTTTTCTTCGTGAAATTTAGGTGGCAGGCTAGATGTTTGAAACTGAATGTAAGGGAATGAATGTATGGAATGCGGGAGGGGGGTGGGGTGGGGAGGAGGGGGGATAATTGATAAGTTCAATCGCTACAGTGATTTCCCGTAATACCATGCGAGCGAAGCCGCGGGGAAAAGCTAGTATTATCAATAAACACTGATTCCGAATATTTTTATTATTATTGCTTAGAATTCACAAATTTTCATTTAATAAAGATTAAAGGATTACCCCCCCCCATATCGGCCTCAGTGCGTAGGAAAAAAATAGTACTTGTAGATTTCGTTCCTGGAAAATACCACAATATCGTTAGCTTCAGCCGCCGTGGTCGAGGGGTAAAGTTCTAAGTCAATCCGAAGGTCGCGGGATCAAATCCCGATTGCGCAAATAAATTTAATTTGATTAATTAGTGTTATTCCAAAATTAACTTATTTGAATATAATGTATAGTAAATTTGCGGCACGTTCCCACGTCGCAGTATCGCCCTGCTGTAAGACCACCAATCAGAATTGATACTTTGTTTGAAATGGCTTTAACCGTGTTTGGGACTAAATCTGAGTAGCCAGGTAGTTACCCACCTTCCTTTTCTTCATCTCCTACCCCTCCCCACTTACCTTCAGCCTCACAACGTATCCCGATTGAGGATGCCACAGTCCCACTCGCTTCAGAAACTCTTGTGAAGTATTCACATTTAAAAAGAGAGGGATTTTCGCTTGTTCCGTTTTCCTAAGTGAAGAGTTATAAATTATGCTGACCTGACCATTGATTCAGCGACAATTGATCCCCCAAAATGACATTTAATATAAAATAATAATTTTTTGTGAATTATTTACCAATTTCAAACGTAAAATCGACTTCAAAAATACCTTTAATAATAAGTTGGTATGAATATCAAACAAATTTATAGTGTCGATTTTTTTGTACTTCAGCACTGCTATTCACAGTAAATAGAGAAGCAGATTTTTCCTTGATGCATTTGAATAACATATTATAGATTAAACTTTTGTTATTCTGCGGTTCATCCTCTCTGCACCTCTCTGGTCTCTTTGGTATATTTTGGGTAATTAGGTACACCGTGTTTTCCCTAAACCGTAACTAAAAACTGGGCTTACTGTACAGGGCGGTTAAAAACTGGGCGTAGTGTACAGGGCCCGTAGATACTTTAATAGTACACAACTGCTTACCCTGTACAAATCGCAAGTGCGCCCCACGGTTGAATTTGGCAGCCACCTCTGGTCTGGAGCTCCAAAATACTTGAAAAATACCCTCGACTCTGTGCAGAAACGGGCGGTCCGTTTGATAGATTCTCCCATCTTAACGAACGGGTTGCAATCTTTAGAGCACAGGCGTCGGGTGGGAATGCTTTCCATGTTCTACCGGTATTTCAATGGAAGATGCTCTGAGGAACTAGCGTCATTGATCCCTTCGGCACCGGTGCATAGTCGGGAGACACGCCAAACGCGCGCCCAACATATGTACACGGTTGACATTTGTCACATGAGAACGGGTCGTTTTTTCGACTCGTTCTTGAGTTCAACAGCTCGGCTATGGAACGATTTGCCGGCATCTGTGTTTCCTCCCTCCTACAACATGGGTCTCTTCAAGACCAATGTTCATTCCTTCCTCTCCTCAAAAAGACCCTCCACACAGCATCCCAGATGACATAGGCCCTGAGGGGAATTATTTTCCTCAAGGCCTCCTGTGTGGAAAATGTAAAAAAAAAAAAAAAACCGACTGCATATTGTATAAAATTTCGCCGGAGGCCCAATTGTTGACGGATCAACTGTCGTGGAACCATAAAATATATTGTAATAAGATATAATATATCGTCTTCGTAAGTGATTAATAATCAGCAGAAGATCCTCTTTCCCACAGATAAAACCCTTTAAAAGATAATCAAATTTATTACTAAGTACCTTCAAGAATGTGCAGTGCAGGTGCAGCAGTCACAACTTTCATTTTTATTACTGCTTTACTGGGCGATAATATTTAGTATAAGTGCAATTGATAACGCCGGCGACGAATTACGTTTTCATGACCGCGTGGACAAATAACCACTTTGCAAAATATGACATAAGTTATACGACATAATATGACATAAGGGATATATGTGTATTTTGCTGTTACCAGTTTTCGAGTGATTTGTTGTGACACAATTTGTACATAATTTTTTTTCCAACAGCTCCACACAGGAGGCCCTGAAGAAAATAATTCTCCTCGGGGCCTGTGTCAAATTTGGGGATTATGTGTGAAGAGTTTTTTTAGGGAAGGAAGGAGAGGATGTTTTGGGAAGGAAAAGGGTATGAGGGGTGGGTAGGAATCTGAGGTCAATGTATCCATGAGTTACGACGTATGATTTCATCCCTCCCACTGTTGTGCAAGGTGATGCTTCGAGAGAGCCCTTCTGGGGAAATATTTTTAATTATTTTTTTTTAAAGAAAGACAAACATTCCCGGGTTACGAATAACCTAACAATGTTTGAAAATCTCCTACTTTCACCACAGAAAGCCGAAAATGTTGCTTGTGTTGTGATGGAGGACTTAGCCAGCCGGGGAATCGAACACGGGACGCCCAGGTGGAACCCAAACGCGATGCTCACTCAACCACCGACCAAAACCCACCGCCGTCAAAAGGTCTCACACAACCGGTCTCCCGATATGGCCCAGACAAAAGATTCTTTCCCTAAATGAACCCCGGCACCCCTGCCAAGTCACCAAACATAGTTTTAATTCTAAATAATGTTCTTTACCAGGATTTTTTTTAGAAAAAACACAGTGAAAATATCCTACTATTCAATTCATCGCATTTTCAAAATCCCTACATCTACTGTTTTTTTTTATGAAAAAGGGAATAAAAATATCCTACTGTGCATTTCATTGCATTTTTGAAGTGAAAACTTCTTTAACACCGTTGTGCTTTGAAAATCGATGAAACGAAAAATAGCGACACTAAAAAGAAACAAATACATACATCTATAGGATATATCTGCGAGAGAATGAAATAGTATAAGCGTCGTAGCCTATCTATCCCCTCTTTGTGCGGTGCTTCGTTGCCTCCCCACTCTTGTCTACTTTAGTTTTCTGAAGTAGACAAGACTTCTACCGCGTGTGAATTCTTTTTTTAATCCCACCATGTATTGCATCTGTTGTTTTTATACAAAAAAAACACTGCGAAAAAACCATTTTATTCATTTCGTCGCATTTTCTAAATCTCACCATCTATTGCTCGAGTTTCCATTTGAAGTGGTACATAAGTACGATGTACGCTATTTATAATGAATACCTCTATTTCCGCAACATCTCCTGTGAGAATTATTACAATTGTGCAAAAGCCCTATTGATATTTATTAGAGGTATCCAGTACCCGGTACCCAGTACCCACGCCACGGAACAATAACATTTACGCATTCAATGTTCGCAGATCTGATATGATATAATAATTTCAGACCAGAAACAAACCAAAGCCACGAACAGGGGTGGACCTGGAGGTATCATTGTGATTTTATCCCTAACTATCCTTACATAACCTAACTAATTATATATTTTCTTAATGAATTAATAATAGTTATTCGGTACCTACCTATGTTACACTTATTACCTATAGTATATAAAGGTGTTAAGGGACGTACTTGACGTGCTTTTTCAACCAGCGATTCCCGATGTAATTTGGAGTTAAAAATGTAAATGAAATTTTGGTCTCCGGCGTCTTTGGTGACCAGTTCTGAATAGCCAGATACTTCCCACCTTCCTCTTCCCTATCTCCTTCCGACCCCACTACCTTCAGCCTCACAACATACCCAAATTGGGGATGCCATAGTTTCACTGGCTCCAGACGGGAGCAGTTGGGACTCTTGTGCAGTATTCATATAAAAATTAAAAAAAAGATGTTTAATGAAGATGTTTTGAAAGGGATATATGTAGGAACTAATGATAGAGGGAGCGCGCTAATATATAAAAGACGTTATTAATTTAATAAGTAAGAGCGACCCTTGTGAAAATCTGTACTAATATTATAAACGTTAAAGTGAGTGTTTGTTTGTTTGTTCACGCTTAAACCACTAAGCCGATTTTTTAAATTTTTTCACCAATAGAAAGCTTCATTATCAGCTAGTAACATAGGCTGTATATAATGGTTAGCTCTGGCGTTATGAAATTTGTATAAATTAAAATGTGTGTATTTCATATATATAAGAAAGACAGGGGGAAGGTGGGGTTCGCGGAGAGGGAAGAGACGAGGGAGGGGGAAGACGGGGAAGGTGGAAGGGAACGAGGATGCACGGGAAAAGACACGCAGGGAGAATCAATTTATTTATTTGAATGTCATTGCAACGCATGCCGGGTACCAGCTAGTATTTAAATAAAAATCTTTCGACATCTGATTTAAGTAACATTTTTAAAGAAACGCTGTGATTTTTTCAATTAAATATTTAATATGTCAGTAGAAATTCGGAATGCCTTAATCCAGCTCTGTTCGTGTTTGCTCGGATATCTGGTAGAGCTGCAAGGCGTCAGTAGTAACGCCGCCAGACACGCATTAGGCCCCTTGTTCCCGAGGAGCAGAGTTATGTATTGTCGGGCGCCCGTCAGGACCGACGTGTAATTTCATGTTGGGCCGAAGATACATTGCTGGTCGGCTCAGCATATAAAGGCTACAACCAAGGATGAACCATTATAAGAACTATTGTTTTATTCTTATTTAGGTACGTACTTAGCTACTGATTAATTACATATTCAATTCATTACAATTCCATGACAAAACAAAATGTTTCAAATTATAAAAAAACATGTTATAATGTGTTATAATCTTCCCTTTGGCCACAATCAAAATCAATATCTATCGATCGCCGTCTACTCAAAAACACCGCAACTTTCCACATTCCTTTCCAAAAAACAACTTAAACTTCTCCCAACTGTACAGGCTGTTAAAGGACGTACTTGAATATTTTTAACCAGTGACTCCTGATATTATTTGAAGTGACAAATGTATTTGAGACTTTTTTTTTTCTACAAAAACACAAAAAGGGCAGGAATCGGCCATTTGGAGGCGGGGTTGGTCAGTTACTCGGCTGAGTGACCAGTGACGACAAATGAAGACTAGATTTTTTTTTGATTTTGAAGCAAAAAAAAAATGGAAAAAAATGGTCACCGAGATCAAAATTTTATTGACATTTTTTTACTCAAAATGATGTCGGGAAGTCAAGTACGTCCCTTAACAACCTGCATAACGTAAACTGTAGTAAAAAGATACCAGACATATTTAGTAACTGCCCACAGTTTTTGAATTTGGGAGGCGGGTATGGATATCGCCGCCCCGGGAACCGTTTATTGGATAACCAACAACAAAAGCAAATTTGTTGAAATAAAATTTAAAAAGAAAGGTCGATGCCTTTCAATGCGTTTTCAAGACAGACCACTAACTGTAGTTTGGAATTATAAAATATTGGAGGCTCTGATGACAATTTTATTTTTTTTTTAAATTTCTGGACAAAATTTTTCGATGATATCCAGCTTTCTAGGTAAAACATTTATTTTTTCAACGTCACCCACATAACTGTCACGGATTTCCACCTCTTTTCGAATAACAA
Source organism: Glyphotaelius pellucidus (assembly GCA_936435175.1). Lineage (NCBI taxonomy): Eukaryota > Metazoa > Arthropoda > Insecta > Trichoptera > Limnephilidae > Glyphotaelius > Glyphotaelius pellucidus. The sequence goes on from OW386554.1 coordinate 32,370,833, forward strand.
CTAGTTTTATTACATCCCGCAAAAGCTTGAATGAACTGGTTGATTCACAGATGCAAACTAAGTCATAGCGCTTGTATAAATCCCATTAAAAGCCTATTTATCATCTGATGAAGCGGCAAAGGCGGAAAGCGAACAAGCCCATCGATACAGCATCCGCAGATGTGATTTATCTCCCCCGGGGTCGGCGGCTAGGCTCAGAGGCGGCTGTTCCCTGGTTCGACACCCGTCCAAGACCTATATACCGCATCATCCACACCGCATACATCACGGTCTTAGTTTCTAGGAGGAATCCTGTTCATGTGAACATTTCGGAAATCTATGAAGTCAAGTATGTTCGGATTTATGGCTTTGATCTTTGGCTCTGATAAAACCATATTACATTTTCTGGGGCAACGCGAAGAGAACTTATAACCGGAATTTATTGCATCCGTGCATTTTATGTTTATTTATTACTTTTGCGCATATTTTAACAGGTTCATCTATCAGGGGATTTCCTTAAGATATCAGTTTAGTTGTTGGTCGAGATTAAAAAATGTAGGAAACCACAAATTAACCGTTTTAAAAGAGGCTAATCATTTACTGGTTTATTTTGGTTGGGTTAGGCTTTACAAAACAGTTCAAATACACTATTAGGTATGCCTAATGTATTTTAGAAAGAATGTGTCATTTTACAATTTGTCATAATATAAAATGTCTTATTTGTAAATACATTTTCGCATACTCTTTATTTCTTAAAATGACGAGAAAACCATTGAAATCCTCCCCCTTTAATATCATCATCATCACTCTTGGCTCTACAACCCCTGGTGGGTCTTGGCCTCCTCAAGAGTCTTCCTCCACTCATCTCGATTTTAGGCTAGTTGTCTCCAGTTTAGAAGCTCCAAGGTAGATATATCTTTGAGGACGTTGTCGCCCCATCTTAATCTTGGCCTTCCCAGGCTTCTTTGCCCTATCGGTCTTGAGTTCAGCAGGGACTTTGGTGCATCTCCACATGACCCAGCCACCGAAGTTTTCCCAGTTTTATAAATTTTGTGACGTTTAGCTCCTTTAATATAGGCATACCAAAAAGTCATCAAACATCCAAACACTCAGTGATTTGGTAAAGCGCTGAAGGCAGAAAAATCCCGAATACTGTTTGTGGGAGTGCTATTTCCAAATACCGATTAAAGACATTTCTGAATTATATAGTTTGTTACCGAAAGCTTCTACAATTATTCATGTGTAATCATACGTGTTTGGGTTAGAGATTGGATGGATGCAGAATGGCCAGCCGACATTAACGCGGGAATAAAGACGCGAGGGCGATAAATTAAGATTTATTATGTGTTTATATTATGGCTGATTGTAAACTGGGTTCTCAGAGCAAGATGCATTCCATCTACACGGCCATTTACATCAATCAGTGAGGTTTCAATGCGAACACCATTCGTTTCATTTACACAAACATATAAATAACAACATTTACCGATGGTAGACTTCTTACGATATTATATTTGATTTCTTGCTATCATCTTGGTTTTTTTGCTTCTTGAACTACATACTCGTCTTTCTTTCTTTCGTTAATATTCATAATATAGGCGCGAAATTAGATGCGTCATAACTTGACATCATTAAATAATAGGTCATTAATAATATGTCAGCTAGGGATATAAAAACTGTCAACTCAATGAAAAAACTACGGAGTGCCCAAAGGATCTGTACTGGGGTCACTCTTATTCAAAATATATATGAATGATATCTGTCATTTAACGTAAATGGTGAAATCAGACGTAAAATGAAGTGAATTTGAATATTTTAAACAATTAACTAATATAAAATGTGAGCTGTACTCCAAAAGCACATTCGGTAAATATTATAAAAAAAGGTTTCAATATTATTTTCGGAAGGTTGTCATTTCAAAATCCATAGTTTACGAGAAAAATGAAATCATATTTCGAAGAAAACGGAAGCTAGGTGTCATTTTCAGTAATAACTCATGAGTTTACTGATTCGATTTTCGACGAAAATCTTAATCTTTTGATTGTATTGATTGATTTTAATATATATTAAAAATAAGTCCTCATGCCTGTCGTTTTGGATTATCATTATTGAAAGAAATTAAATTAAATCACGTGTGAGTTAATGCATTGAGGCTGTGTTGATTTTGATTGTCTTTTATCAAATACACAAATGGATCACCTTACTTTGAATTTACTTCTATTAAGCTACCTACGCCAAACTATAACATGCTCTATCCTCCACAGTTATTGCAGTGCGTCCTAGCACGAGGTAGCGTAATCATCTCCATGTTAACAGCCTCCTTATAGGAATGCGAAGCGACAATTATTAAAGCATCCGCGGGCCCGAAAAGGTGACAGACCAGACAGCATCCGTACACCATACTGTATGTGTGCGGCCGGCGCAAAGGAGTTACTGAACTGATGAATATCGTCGATATTGTCTGATCGTCAGGTATTTCTAAATTTGGACAATTTTGTTATAAAAACAAACACAAATTTTAAACCAATGCAATGGTAATAGAATCTGCAGTAAAGTCAGAAAATGCAGGTAAAACCTAAATAAAAGTCGTTTCAGTAACAACTCTCTTAGGGGAAATTAATTGTAATGTACCATATTAGTCTATACAAAACATGGTGAACAAAATATATGACTAAGTGTTGAAGTGGGGGTGAAGGCATTACTAGGGATTAGTGCAGAGTGAGTGGAAGAGAAAGAACGGGGGGTGAAAGGGAACATATCTAAGATGGGGCGGTAAGATAATATTTTTTGTTTATATTTTGTCATGAGGAAGGAAAAAATGTGTATAGTGGTTCAAAAAGGTAATATTGTTACTTGCATAATCACAAATTCGTTTTAATTAAATGAAAACTAATAACTTTTTATATGTTACTGTAAATTGGTAAATCTTAGAATTTACTGGAAAATCCATGTGCCATATTTACCGTAATATGGCACAGCAGATAGATTAAATATCTTTAGATTGAAGTTTTATTCGTTGGAACTGTTAGTTTATCGTTACACCAAAAATCGATTTCTCTCCGTTTATGGTTTAGTTCCTACATTACATAGTGATCTGTGGCCCTTCGAGTCACATGGTCTCGTTGACGAGCTGAGCCGAAGGTGACCGAAGGTAAATGTGCGGAGTCATTATAGTTCAGGAGTTCCGCAGACAAAACCTAGCTTTCAGCTAAGAACAGTCCTTTTCAACAGTCACTGTGTTTTAAGAACCTTCTTTCAATGAGCATCTTAATGTACTGAAGAATCTGGTCCCAGCACTTATCATAAACGAGTATCTCTGCAGAGAACATTGAAGATATTGCAGTAATATTTAAATTTAAAACATTAGAAGGTTTTAAATATTCGCACGGTTACATTCTTAGTAATAGCTACATCATTTACTAATAAAGCGCCTTCAAAAGGGAGACGCAAATGAAGAAAGATTCGAAGGTTTAGCAATTACTTGTCAAATAAGGGGCTATTAAGATAAGTTAAATATTTTTAATGGTCTCATCATTATTATCGAGGAATTCATTAATTGCAGAATATCAGGTCTTAAGTAGGTACTGATAGAATGCTAAAATAATATAAAAAATATGTGTACCTATAAACATAGAATAAAGAAGAATGTTAGAAACGCGATGTGGAGGTGTTTCGTGATCCAAAAGTCTGACAATTCTTTGCAATGAAATTTTCATTTCGATAAAGAGGAATGGCGATATTTGATCTCAGGGAGCGCAAGAGAGACATAGAGCGTGCTAAGTCAGTGGCGAAATTGATTTTTCAAACAGATGCATTTTTTTCAATAATTCCTATCAGGGCCTACGTCATCTTTTGGGATGCTGTGTGGATGGTCTTTTAGGGATAGGAAGGAGAGGAAGTTTTGGGAAGCAAAAAGGGATGAGGGGTGGGTAGGAATATGCGGGTTAATGTGCCCAGGAGTAACGGACGGATGAATACAACCCTCCCACTGTGGTGCACGGCGAATGGTGGAGAGCGTCCGGCTGGAGAGTGCGCACCAAAACTCACGAACCCGGACACCCCTGCCAAGTCACCAAACGCAGCGAACCACTTGGGGTGACCTGTGGCAGAGGTGTTGGTTATCCAATAGATGGTTCCCGGGGCGGCGGTATCCATACCCGCCTCCCGAATTTGAAGGCATTTCTTTGTGTATTATCAATTCATTGGCTTAACATTATTATTAAAAATTCAATAAATTCATTCAACAAATAAAATTCCAACGCTGCTTTTAATATTCCCACGTTTACGGGACGGCGACGGTACAAAATGGCAATAAACATACGTTCCTTATAATGCTGCAGCTCTTTTTTACACATTAAATAATGACGAGACAAAAAATTGGTCACACAATGTGCGTACGTCTGTTTCCACCAAAGGAAAAAGTAGTACTTTTTAGGAAACAGACAAACGTATATTGTGTGTCTCATCATTATCTAATGCGTAAGAAAGAGCTGCAGCATTATTGTGATAAGGAACGTATGTTTGTCTACTTTTTTGTGCGTCGCAAAATAAACTGTTGGTGTGTACACAAAGTACAAAAAAATGAACGTAGGAACCTACAACCTACAACTACAGGTAAATTGAAAATTGACAGTCCTTAAATAATTGCATGTCATTATTAACACATAAAATAAGTGAATCATCGTAAAAACCCGAAAAATAGGTAAATAAGCATTCTTTACGATGTAATTTGGTGTGACTGCGAATTTATGCGACGTAAATCATAATGATTATGTTATGGATTCTATGAATAAAAAACACTTTAACACTTTTTGTTATATTTATTTGTAAGTCTTTACAATTACATTGAATACATTCTTATATACTAGAGTTTTAACAGAATTAAATGTCTCTAAGTGAATGTTTCCAAACTGAAATCTAAAATGAATCTGAATCTGAAACTGAGCGTAATGTATTTTATAGCAATCTTATATTTAAATAGTGTGATAAATAAAGTTAATTAATAATAAACATGGAAATGAACAATAGACAAGAGATATGGCGACAATCATAAAGCTAACTTTGATACATATTGGTGCGACGGACAAATAATAGATAGTGAACGAAGCTAATAGGTTCAAAGGTTGTAGCAATATTAGAAAGGTACATAACACCTTCCTCGTTAAGATGAGATAATATGGCGTCCATCATTATCTCACATCAGTTCGAAGTCTTGTACTTCGTCTGAGCGTTAGGGATTCATCATTGGACCCGGTAACGTTTTCTTCCATTTCTACGTTTGTTTCTCTTTTGTCTTTTGTTTTACAAATGTTCAAGTAATTTATTAATCTTAAACGAGAATCACCTTTAAAATGATTTTTTTTAGATATGTAACACTTATATAGTTTATATAAAATGTAAATGATTATTAAACTTAAAAATACATAGGAAAAATAGTTATTTTTTATAATTCTAATTACAATATGGTCTTCGGGGATATTTTCTAAGTCATCGTACATTTTATTTAGCTTATGGCTTGCTAAAATTAAATCATCCTTATCTAGAGTAAATATCTTTGGTATTATTAATGGAATATTAATTTTGACATTTTGTGTTTGGTTTATATTGCAACAATTATCAGTTATATTGAACAAAGGAATTATTGATTTTGAAGCTGTTTGGTTAGATATATTATAATATCGGTCTTCTACATTAACAATCACTGTTGAACTAGTGTAAAGTTTGCAGTTTGGCTTTATAATTAATATTCCTGTATTCTGTAATTTAACATCGGTTGGTTCAGAATTCTTACATTTAATTGTAACCAATGTTGGTCTAGGGAGCACAAAAATCCATTTCGTTCCTTTATTTGTAGTATGCCAAATTTCGTTAGTCGTATTCATTATTCTGGTTTCACAATTCGGAGGCATATGAGAAGGTTCAATTAGTAATTCTATTTCACAAATAGATCTTTCATGTAGATTATAATAAATGTTTGTGGTTTTACAAATCGCTTTATCTAAAACGGTCTGTTTACACGAATCTATATTATCAAGAGTAACATAATTTGTTTTACTCTCGGCGATAGCTAAATATTTAACATTAGGCATAATAAAAACATATAAATCGTCTTGTCTTTTCATAGGCAAGGGTATTAACTTGTATAAATTATAGCTTACATAACTACACAAGGGGTTTGATATAACAAAAATGATTCTTCTATTTACATATGCAATATCAATTTTTACCATTGACATTAAAATATTAACATTTTTTATATTTGGTGGGACAGGATAAGATACGGAATTCGGTAAATAAGGCAAGGATTTACTTATTTCTTCAATATATTGCTGAGGTGTGATAATAAATGGGTGTATTATATTATTTTTGGAAAGCAATAATGCGTTTATGATAAGTGTATATTCGTTTTGTAATTCTGTTGTGATTAAATTCAATAGGGTAAGATGTTTTTCTATTTCTTGCTTCAATTCTAAATTAAATATAACATCGCTAATGTTTGTAGTAAACGATTTTAATTTTTCGAAATTTTGATTAAATATTTCTTCATTTCTTTCAAGATTAGTTATTGTATTATTAAAATTTGTTATTGTTGTTTTCACTATTTGAGTTTGCTGTTTTAACATATTATATAAGTCTTTATCGCCTGTGTTTAGAGAATCAATTGCTTCATCATAATAAAGCGCGTCATCATTATCTAAGGTTCCAAATACAGTTTTAAATACTGTACCTACCATATCTATCCAACCACGTTTTACTCTTATTTTTGGTTGTCCTATAAATTGTTTTAGCGTCTTATCCTTTTGCTTTAATACTATTATTAGTTGATGTAAAATATTTAAATGCGGTTCGCAAGGAGAAAAACTTTTATGCATGATTTTATCGTCATTACATAATAGTTGTATATTGCTATATGTTTTATCAATTAATATTAACTTATTATCAAAATATATGTCTAAATCAATATATGTCACTACATTCCAATAACTCTCTATAAAATTAATCATATTAACGTGTTCATAGTATATCCCTGCGGATGAAGATATTTGCGTCCAGTTGAATCCATTGCCGTAAGGCAACCATGTCATCAATCTGAAACAATGGCCTTTTTTAAACGATTGAAGTGTACTTTAACATATTTTTTCTTTACTTGTATAGTACAGTTTACTTTTGAATTAATTTTAACAATTCTATAGGGGCCTTGATAATTAGGTGACAATTTTTTGGAATGATTACTTTTTGTAGTTTCGTTTCTTAAATAGACTAAATCGTTAACGTTATAAAGTTCATTACTAGAAATGTTCTTATCAAAGTTCTCTTTTGCTTTTATCTTTTGGACTTGAACATGTTCGCGTGCAATTTCTTGTGATTTGTTTAGTTTCAACTTTAAATTGTCAACATAATTATCATATGTATATTTGAATTGAGGTTTTTGTGTTAATGACGTTGGAAGTTCTGGTTTTAAACCGAAAATTAATTCGTATGGCGTATACCTAGTACTGGTATGAGGCGTTGTATTATACGAAAACATTGCTAAATTTATCCATTCGTCCCAATCTGTTTGCTTTTCTGAAATGTAATGTTTTAAGTAATCTGCTAAGGTCGCATGAGACCTTTCCAATGCACCGTTGGACTGAGGGTGATAAGCTGTTGTTTGGATTTGTTTAATTTTAAATAGTTTCGCGACTTCTTTTAAAATATTTGACGTGAAATCTTTTCCTTGATCTGTAAGTATTCGATTTGGTATTCCGAATTTACAAATGAAGTTATTGACTAACTCCTTTGCAATAGTAATTGCTTCATGATTTGGAATTGGAAAAGCTTGCGAAAATTTTGTTAGATCGTCTTGTAACGTGAGAATATATTTATTTCCATTTTCGGATAAGGGTAATGGACCTACAATATCTAAAGCTATCCTTTCGAAAGGTTTCTCGGAAGTTGTAGTTATTTCCATTGGATGAATAAATCTTTTACGAGAAATTTTATTTTTTTGACATGATTCACATTTTTTTATGTAATTTCTTATGTCTTTTTTCATATTTTTCCAAGTATATCTCTCTTTAATTCTATTATACGTTCGGTGAAACCCTGAGTGTCCTGATTGTGGAGAATCGTGATTCTCCTCTATTAATTTAGTTATATCCTTGGGATCTGGATGACTTATTTTATTTTTACAAATAGTTACCATGATTCCGGAGTTTGCAAAGACGTAATAAACAAGAGTTTTTATTTTATTCCAATTTAAATTATTATCACGAGCTAGTTCGGGAATTGAAAGCGATTTCTTTTCTTGTGAAATTAATACATCTTTTAATTTAAGAAAACAATAGAAAATATCTTCGTATGTTGGTTTATCCCAAAAATGTTCCATTGTTATAAGATGGTAAACGTTAAATATGTTATTTAGTTCTGAATATAATATATCTCTTACATTCGTTTTACTTTTCTTTATGTCATCGTGATTATTGATTAAATTCCTTATCTCCATAGACAAACCTTCGGACATTTCCTTATCGTTGGAAATAAAGTTACATAAATTATCTTTCCGTGTTAGAAGACTTTCGTCTATTTCAACAATATTTTTGCAGTCAATAATGGTTTTATCTTTATAATGAGACTTTATAAATTCTTCGTAAGAATTTGGTTCTGGGTTTATTCTAAAGTGTAATATTTGAGAATGATCAATTCTAGATAACGCATCGGCATTAGAATTTAGTTTTCCGGGTTTGTATATTATATTATATTGATATTCTTCCAATTTTAAACGCCAACGAAGTAAGCGAGAGCCAGGGTCTTTTGTATTAAACAACCAAACTAAAGGTCTATGATCCGTTATTATATTGAACTTTACACCATACAAATAAGGTCTAAAATGTTTAACTGCGTAAATTATAGCTAAAAGTTCACGTTCTGTTGTTGAATAATTTGATTCGGCTTTATTTAGAGTTCTGGAAGCAAAGGATATTGGTAAATCCTTAGAAATCTCGCCTTGAGATAATACTGCACCGATAGCGAAATTACTTGCATCTGTGGTGACATTAAATGTTTTACTGAAATCGGGGAACTGTAGTATTGGTTCTCGAATTAAATGATCTCGAAGTATATCAAAAGATTCTTGTTGTTTTTCCTTCCAAATGAATGGAACATCCTTCTTTAATAATTGGGAGAGAGGTTGAGCATTTTTGCTAAAATCTTTAATAAAACGTCTGTAATATCCAGCCAGTCCTAAAAATGACTTAATATCTTTTGGATTTTTTGGAATAGGGTAATTTTTTATGATTTGAATTTTATCCGGGTTTGGTTTAACTCCATTTTCTGATATAACGTGACCTAAATACATGACCTCATTACGCATAAATTCACATTTATCCGGCTGTAGTTTTAAATTGTGTAATCTTAATTTTTGGAATACCTCTTTTAACCTAATCTCGTGAGTCTCTATTGTATCGGCATAAATAACTATATCATCTAGATATGCAAAACATCTTAATCCTTGAATACCAGCTAAAACGTTATTCATGACCCTTTGAAAGGTTGCTGGACCGTTTTTTAATCCAAATGGCATCCTTAAAAACTCGTAATGTCCTAGAGGGGTGGAAAATGCTGTTTTTTGTGAATCTTCCGGTTTCATTGGGATTTGGTGAAATCCTGATGCAAGATCTAAAGTTGTGAAGTACTTTGAGTGTCCTAATTGATCTAATATCTCTGTGATGTTGGGTAAGTTGTAAGCATCGCCTATAGTGACCTCATTTAATTTACGGTAATCAATCACCACTCTATATTTGACTTGACCTTTTGCATCTTTCTTCTTGGGCACTACCCACAAAGGAGATGACCATGCTGAATTTGAATCTTTAATTATTCCTTGGTCTAACATTTTTTTTATTTGATCATTTACTTCCCTTTTGTGTACCTCGGGGTATCTATATGTTTTTGCGTGTATTGGAGTCTGTGTTGTAGTATTTATTTCATGCCTAATTGAATTGGTTTGACTCAATATATCTCCTTCTAAGTGAAAAATATCGTTATACTCCCGACAAATTGAAAAAAGTGATCGTTCTTCTTCTTTATTTAAATGTTCAGTCCGTAATGATGCTTTTAAAAGTTCGTACCTATTATCAATATTTTCTGTTATCTTGTTGAATTGAAATGCGTTTTTATTTTTGCATTTAACTTTCCTTTTTATTGTTCTATCATCGCAATCATCTTCTAACATTTTGCTATCTTTTTCATTAAATTTTTCTAATATCAATTCCATTTTCTTAACTTTTACTGCTTTTTCTGTCGTATTTAAAATAGACGTAATTGCTTTTGACTTTGAATTAACCTTTGTTATACTTCTGCAAAGATAAACTCCTTCCATAATTTCTATTTCGGGGACGAGTCCCTCTCCTATTTCAGGATTCAAAACATTGAATTCAACTAAGGTCTCTGTGCGAGCCTGTACAATAATTACCGAATTATTGTTTTTAACATCCGAACCTTTGGTTTTAAAATGGATTGGCATAGCACTATTACCTATACATAATGTATTATTACTGTAATTAATTTTGGCATTTACTTTTCTTAGGAAATCATTTCCGATAAGTCCATCGAGTGGAACATTTGTTGCTCGAGGCAATAAATGCATCTTATTAGAAATTGGGATACCGTTGAATAATAAGTTCAATTTGACAGATCCTAACGTTTGAGTCGATTTTTCAGCGTTAATTCCTCTAATTTTAACTATTTCTTTATCGTTATATTCTGTTTTGCCATCTAAAACCATGGGGTTTATTAGTGATATATCTGCGCCACTGTCTAATAATAGTTTGACATATTTGTTTTTACATTCTTTAATAGGAATTTTGATGTACGCTGTAATATTTTCGAGGTTATTTAATATTCTACCTGTAACGTATTGACCTTCTTCGTTTCGGTAGGGAACGAAGGGTCTTGGAAGTTTTCCGAAGCTTTCTTTTCTAAGAGATTTTTATATTTCCAACAATCTTTTTTGTAGTGTCCACGTTTTTGACAAAAGAAACACGTTATTGTGATGTTTCGGTGTGAGTTTGCACTATTATTAATTTTACACTGAGAATTTTTTGAAGCGAAGTTACTAAATGATTTTACTTGGTTGACCCGTTTATCTTTATTGTGGAAGCAATTAATAGATATATGTCCTGATTTTTTACAAATAGAGCAGAATTTTTGGTTTGAATTACTCTGTTCTTTGAAATTGAGCATTTTTTCTTCGTTTATTGCAAATGTTGAAGCTTCTTCAAAGGTTTTTGGGTTTCTAGCCCTCAAAATAATGCTATACTGCGGTAATGCGCCCATTAAAAATGCTTGAAGAGCCATTTGTTTAATCATAGAATTTTTTCCTATTAATTCAGTGACATCTACAGTTTCTGCTTTGGTAGCTCTCAATAAATTTGAATAACACCTTTCAATTCTTTGGGTAAAATTGAGAACACTCTCATTTCTATTTTGTTTACATGTCTGCAATTCTAATAATAGTTGTGGAAAACTTTTCGAATCAGCAAAATTTTCTTCAAGAAAACTTTTATACTCTTCCCAATTACGCAAATTTCTACATGATGTTATTAAATCAGCTTTTCCAGTAACTTTGGTTTGAATAAATTTAAAAATAATATCTTTTTGAGCTTTAGATGCTAGTTTATAAGCATAATCACAATTTTTAATGAATGTGTGAAGATTATTTGTATTACCATCAAATGTACTAATGAATTGGGTTAAAAATTGAAGAGATACATCTTGTTCAGTCATTTTTAACAAAGTGATAAATTTAAATTAATAATAAAAAGATTTGAATGCTACAAATTTACAACTTTTTAAAAATATTATATGAGATTCTTTAGAATTCATGAAACAAAAATCAGACTTACAACAATATGAAATACCACTCCATCTTCAGCAAGGCAGGTCCGCGTCGTGAAGGTGAAGTTTCTTCCTGATATTCGGCTACTTGCACAGCAAAGGGCAACAACGTACTTTATCAAAAATGCTCAGCAAGGCAGGTCCGCGACGTGAAGCTGAAGGTGAATTATCTTCTGATATTCGGCTATTTGCACAGCAAAGGGCAACAACGTACTTTATCAAAAATACTCAGCAAGGCAGGTCCGCGACGTGAAGCTGAAGGTGAATTATCTTCTGATATTCGGCTATTTGCACAGCAAAGGGCAACAACGTCACCAGTCGCAAATAATTATAAGTTACTCATAGAATCCAGAGTTCTTTAGTTACAGTCAAGAATACCACAATATTATCGAAATAATGTTTCCATGTAGTATTTACTTAGACCATATCGCACTTCTGACACCAATTTTTTGTTATGGATTCTATGAATAAAAAACACTTTAACACTTTTTGTTATATTTATTTGTAAGTCTTTACAATTACATTGAATACATTCTTATATACTAGAGTTTTAACAGAATTAAATGTCTCTAAGTGAATGTTTCCAAACTGAAATCTAAAATGAATCTGAATCTGAAACTGAGCGTAATGTATTTTATAGCAATCTTATATTTAAATAGTGTGATAAATAAAGTTAATTAATAATAAACATGGAAATGAACAATAGACAAGAGATATGGCGACAATCATAAAGCTAACTTTGATACATATTGGTGCGACGGACAAATAATAGATAGTGAACGAAGCTAATAGGTTCAAAGGTTGTAGCAATATTAGAAAGGTACATAACAATTATAGTGAATTAAAAAGGTGTTCCGAGAGTGTGCAAGGGATAATTGGGAATGGTGTGCAGCGATGCGGTTTGGTGTCAAAAATGAGCGTTGTAAATAAGCGATTTACAGCACCATAAAATTTGACGAGGTGTAATTAAATTTAATAATCCAATTGGAGGCGTAAAAATGCGAAATCATTAAAAGTTCGCTATTAAAAGTGGAATGTTTACAGTTTGCATATTCAGAAATGATGTCTTCTTTAAAATGCATTTGCCATCGGGATTCTTATAGCATGGGTGTAAGTATAAATCATTGGTTTCTCAGATATTCACGTGTGACAAAGTCATCAAATGGTAATTCACCACCACGTCTTCTAAAATTCTGGATCAGGCCGCAAACAATAAGTGACAGTCGCAGTCGCAAGTGACTGCTTTCTAACAACGAAAAAAATATTAAAAAAAAAATACGAAATATAGAATTTTTTTCTTACAAATCACGGATCTTGTGTAAATATATTAAAATTATTATTCCATTTTAAATTTACATCTGTGATTTTCAACTAGGCCATAGACGATGTACAAAAGTCATACTAATTAATATTATCCAAATGAGTGCCACGTAGAGAAATTTCAAAGTTCCTACATTATGCAAAATTCTCGCGAATATAATTTTAAATTGTGAAGACACAAATTTAACGACATTTTAATTTCTTTTCCTGAATCCTAAAAATATGGGATGAACCGTTAAATATAGGTGCGTTCAAAAGCACTCTAATATTATAAGCAGTTTATATTGTTGCTTGTTTAAATGAAATTTCCAAACCGAACGCTTAAAAATTTCCTGGTGCTCAATGCTAAAATTGATCATATTGCAGAACATTCCCGAGATTAAAGCCAAATAATGTTGCAAAGATAAATAAATAAGAAGGAAAAAAATTACATTAACTCCACAAAGGAGGCCCTGAGGAAAATAATTTCCCTCAGAGTCTGTGTTTTTTTTTCTATGAATACCGCGCAAGAGTCCCAACTGCTACCGTCTGGAGCCAGTGAGACTGTGGCATCCCCAATTGGGGTATGTTGTTAGGCTGAAGGTAGTGGGGAGTGGAAGGAGATGGGGAAAAGGAAGGTGGGAAGTACCTGGTTATTCAGCTCTGGTCACCAAACACGGCTAAAGCCATTTCAAGCAACGTTTCAATTCTGAATGGTGGTCTTACACCAGGGCGATACTGAGTATCTTCCACTCTGGAACCTGCCGCAAATTAACTATATATTATTTTAAATGAATAAATTGTGTAAACAAAATTAATCAAATAAAATTTATTTGCCACGCCGGGATTCGATCCCGCGACCTTCGGAATGCTAGTCAAGAGCCTTACCGCTGGACTACGCCGGCCGTCATGTGTTATATAAGGGGATGCTGTGTGGCGGGTTGTTTTAAGGAAAGGAAGGAGATAAAGTTCTGGGAGGAAGGAAAAGATGTTAGGGGTTACCACGCAGTAGGTGAGGCGTAGATGCATCGGCCGCCAAGACCTCCACCTCAATCAACCCGACAATCCTCTCCCCTATGAACCCGGTACCCCTGCTCACCAAGGTCACAAATCACCAAACGTAGCGAACCACTTGGGGTGACGTATGGGAGAGGTGTTGATTAGCAATAAATGGTTCCTTAGGAGAGGTTGTTACTGTGTTAAAATGTATACGACAAGTGGACTGTGTGTATATCGTGATGTTTTAATTAAACTTTTTCTGGTTTAGTTTCAGAATCGACGAAGAAGATGGAGAGATTTGTAATCACGAATGTTGGAGAGAGCGCGCTTATATTTAAAACGATAAAATTGAAGCGAAAATTGTGAAAATGTTTAATAAAACACGACTCGTTAAGAATAGAGCAAAAATCTCGTGGGGTTGTCTAAAACAACATAAAAAACACTGTGAATTTTTTCATACATATATCTTATATATATATACTAAAGACGTGAAAATAAAAAATTTCGGAGCATACTTTGCGATTTTTTTCTATCGAGGGAATTTCATATAATTTGCGTTTCGGTGTGGGGAATGTATAGATATTATCTTAAGTAAAAACATAATTTTTTTTAAGAGCTTAAAAACTTCAAATGTTCGAGGGAGATATGCAAGAAATCGGTAGAAATTCAGGTAGCGGCGGCTTAGTATGTTATATAACAGAACAAAATAAGTTTTTAATAATTTTCGGACTTTACTTTGCGATTTATTTCTATCGAGGGAATTTCCCAGAATAACAATTATGGCTCTGCAAATGTACAGATATTATCCTCAAAAATAACATGTATGTTTTTGAAGAACTTACAAACTTAATGCGGTTAAGGGAAAGGAAATATTAAAAATATTTTTTCGTACATTTTGCGCTGTGATGGGAATCAAATCAATAACGTCCATCCCCCAAACTCAATCAAATGCTGCTTAATTTATCAATATTTCATAAAGTAAATATAAATACTATCTTAGTAACATGTTCTCTTTGGCGATCACTTGGAAGATCTCACGACTGAAGATCCCACGCAACTGGTTTGTTTGCTTGCTCGCTCACTGAATGGTCACCCTAGTTATGAATAAGTGAATAGCCAATCCGTGAAAAGCACGCGTGTAGTGTATGTGTAGCCGACCTGTAAGCTGTCAGTTGGATTGCATTATGAGGCTGACCACAATTTACAACTGCGCGGTCTTCTTTCTCCTGTTCCGGCATTGCCCATGCATAATTCCAACATGAGAAATTTAAATTCACCCTCCTCCATTGCGACTGTCACTATACGGGATATCATTGAAAAATAATATGTTTTGCTTATGGCTCCGGGTCGCAGCATTTGCGTACAATGAAAGGGTATCCGCGATTTGAATGGGATAAAATTTGAAACTGGAACAGAACGATTATTTTCAAAATTCTTCCGGAGTTCTTGCGAATGGATGCAATTTAATGCTGGGCATGTGTGATCATTCAGGGAGATACGGCATTTGAGATGCCTTGCTTTTCTACAATATTATTCTGATCTCAGCCTTCGCAAGAAACATTTTTGCATTCTTAGAGCCTTTTTTTATGTTAACCCCACACAGGAAACCCAGAGGAAAACAATTTCTCTCAGGGCCTACGGCATCTGATATGCAGTGTGGAGGGTCTTTTTGAGGAGACAAAGGAATGAACATTGGTCTTGAAGAGATCCACGTTGTAGGGAGGAGGAAACACAAAGGCCGGCAAATCGTTCCACAACCGAGCAATTGAACACAAGAACGAGTCGAAGAAGCGACCCGTCCTCATGTGACAAATGTCAACCGTGTACATACATAATGTCAACCGTGTACATACATAATGTCAACCGTGTACATGTTGGGCACGCATTTGGCGTGTTTCCCGACTTTGCACCGGTGCCGAAGGGATCAATGACGCTAGTTCCTCGGAGTAGGACGCTAGTTCAGTAGAACAAGGATAGCATTCCCACCCGACGCCTGTACTCCAAAGATTACAATTCGTCTGTTAAGACGGGAGAATATATCAAACGGGCCGCACATTTCTGCACAGAGTCGAGGGTATTTTTCAAGTATTTTGGAGCTCCAGACAAGAGGTGGCTGCCAAATTTAACGGTGGGGCGCACTGTCATTTGTACAGGGTTAGCAATTGTGTACTATTATAGTATCTGCAGGCCCTGTACAGTGTGTCCAATTTTTGAGAGGCTAACTTGGATAGAGATGGAGCCCCCATATCTGAGCTGATCACTTAGAATTACACCAAGCAATTAAATGGAGGGCATGTTCGGAAGATCGCTTCCCTTGAAGGAGACTAGATTTTCTTTTCGATCCCTTTTAGACGTAATCAGACATGATTGGGGCTTTGCCTTACTAAAAAATAAAATTTAAAATTTTACACTTATAAACAACTGTTTACGATACAACTTTGGTTTTTTAATGTATTAGATAAGTAAATTTTATAAAATGTTTACCAGTGAGGGTATTTATTTACACTGGATTATTATTTATTTTGGACAATTCGTTAGTGCACACCATTTAAGACGTGAAAGATAAATTAGGAATTTTTTTTTAAGTAGACGTTTTCATTCAAGATCTTCAACTGTTACAACGAACATTTTTTGTAAATAAATTCTTAAATATTTTCACTGTAAGTTTAACAAAAAAATTTTAAAAGTTTTAAAAGCACTGCTTAAAGACCTGCTTTAAATGATGTATTATGAACGGATGCTGAATAGAACTTTAAAACCTTGAGAACCACTTCTGAAGATGTAACTTGATTCAACAATCGCAGTCGTACGGTCGCAGAGTGGTACAAAATATCTGGGAGCGGGAACGAAGGGAAGTTAAAGGGGTAGGGAAGGTACCGGAGAATTCCAATAGAGGACACCTGCTGTCACTAATTGTTGACCAAGTTGTTTTCAAACAAAACAAAAGTCACTTAGCACATCTTTGTAACTCCTGTTTGTTTACTGGTCGCTGCCTGGTACCCGATGCCTCTACTGCCTTGTATTGTGAGTGGAGCCCTTTTTATACCACTTGAATAATAATTGCGTGTTGGAAATATCAAGTTCTATGCTGGTCTCGGATGTGCGAGCTTTTCAAAATTGTATGTCCATTGCTAAACTTGTTTTATATGTAGTTTGAATTACAGTTTTTAAGCATTTGCTGGGTACTTCAAGACGCGTTCCACTCAGAGATGCAATCTTTTTAAAATTATTGTAAGTTCATCCCAGGACTTATTTTGGGAATTTTTTGAGAATCTCTTTTATTTATATCAGTTGTGCGATCTTTTAAAATTTGTATGTTTACTTTAGGGCTTGTTTTGTAATTTGAATTATAGTTTTTGAGCATTTGTTGGGAAAGTCCTATCTCTTAGAAGTCTACTTTTCAAATACGTCTATTCATTTCATAACCCAGTTCAGTTATTAATTTATTTGTTTCGACGCCAATTGGATTTTAAATGCACAGTTGAAGAAATAATATGCTAATTTGTAAAAATTAAAGCTAAACCTGTAAGGTTTAATTTGAAATAAAAATATCTTAGGGTGTGGAATACTTATTATTTTGGGAGGCGGGTATGGGTACCGCCGCCTCGGGAACCATTTATTGGATAACCAACACCTCTGTCATAAGTCACCCCAAGTGGTTCGCTACGTTTGGTGACTTGGCAGGGGTGCCCGGGTTCATGGGGTGAGGTTTGTACAGATCTTGGCGGCCGATGTGTCTGCCCATCTGCTGCGTGGCGAGCCGTACCGAGAGAGACTGGTTGAGGGGGTCATTTGACTTTTCCAGCCAGAATCCCTCGACCCATCGCCTTGCACCGCAGTTGGAGGGATGGATCCATACAACCGTCGCTCCTGGTCACACTGACCCCCAGATTCCTACCCATCCTCCTATTTCCTTCCCAGAATGTCCTCTTCTTCCTCCCCTTAAAAAAACCCTTCACACAGAATCCCAAAGATGACAAAGGCCCTGAGGAAAATTATTTTCCTCAGGGCCTCCTCTGTGGAACAATATAAAAAACAAGATAGTTAAAAAAATTTCAAACCAGAAAAATAATAGGATTGAAATTAATTCATGTCAGAACCTTTCCGTAAAAACACAAAAATTAAAGCTAAACCTGTAAAATATGCTGAAAAAAGAAATGGAATGATTTTTAATAAATAAGTGATTGATAAAACTGGAAGTAAGGAAATGGATTTCGGTAGCACGAATGGCAAATGTGGATAGAGAAATTTTCCGAGTTTTGGTCCCAATCAATTCTTTCAGCATGTGTCTAATAAACAATGCTTGAAATTGTGCGATTTAACTGTTAACAGTGACGAGATAAGGATGTGTAATTTAAATTTAAAATTAGTTGGACAATAAATTATTACGTAATATTTTTACTAAGAAAAGAGAAGACAACTCTTTATTGGTAGATACAAATACAACAGGTAACTTGCCCAGTTTGTTTGCTCGCAAGCAACAAATTTTCTAATGGTTTACTCGGCTGGGAATCTATCCCAATTCATTCCACAATTACAGGGGTATGAAATATACAATTTATAAGGGATATCTCAAAAATGGACATTGTATACAAAGTTTTTTTTGTATACCCATTAGCCGAAAATTATGCTTTGTTTATTGCACAGTAGCGTAATGAATAATGCAAATTTACGCAAGAAAAACACAGGAAAAAACTAACCAATATTTTTAAATTTGCACTGACATATCAGTTGTAATACGTTGCAAATATTATTCAGCTACTCGTAGTGCTAATACAGTGAAAATATTTAACGTGGGGATATTTAACAAGGGATGGTAAGCACCAGATTTTATTTTTCTAGACGACGAATTAATAACTCTCGGAGGGAATCGTTTAGAAACATTTGAAGTATTAGTAACACATTCATCAGAATTAATTAAAATAAACCTGGCGGAAAGATCAAGTTTGCCAGGCCTGTCAGAGCAAATTCAACCGTAGGTCCGTCCAATACGCCGGACCGCGCGCGTGTACTTCTGTACACGCTTTCTTCACTTACGTCGTTAAGATTTTCAAATTATTACTGCATTACAGTTTTCAAACAGTGTTTTCAATTTGGGACCTTAAGACGCGGGTATGGGTACCACCGACCGCGCCTTTATTGGTTAACCAATATCTCTGCCATAGATCATTCCAAGAGATTCGGTACGTTTGGTGACTTAGCAGGGGCGCCCGGGTCGATGGTGAGAGGCTTGCCTTGGTGGGATGGGACTACCCAACCACTGCCGGGCCGGAAGAGAGAGACCCTTGGACCACT
Source organism: Glyphotaelius pellucidus (assembly GCA_936435175.1). NCBI lineage: Eukaryota > Metazoa > Arthropoda > Insecta > Trichoptera > Limnephilidae > Glyphotaelius > Glyphotaelius pellucidus. The sequence goes on from OW386554.1 coordinate 32,390,282, forward strand.
TCAATCGGACTCTTTCGACTCATCGCCATGTCGTGGGAGGGATCGATACCCCGAGATTCCTACCCACCCCTCATACCTTTTCTTTTCCAGAACTTTGTTGTTTCTGTTCCTTTCCTTCAAAATTCCCTTCACACAGCATCCTGAAAGATGACACAGGTCCTGAGTTTTTCTTTCCCCTCTGACCCTCCTTTGTGGAGCTTACGCAGAACGTAGTGCAACACTACATAATAACCAAAAATAAATCACGATAATGTACATATATTGTTTTCCTTTGACTAGGCCTGGCACTTGAGTGTATTATTGTAGGCCAGTTTGTTTGTCTAGTTCACACGCGTATGCGTACAGCGTACAGTCGCACAGGTTTGTTTGGGACTTTTGGCCGCCCGACTTCAGAGCGGTTGTTATTTGTTTGTCCAGTGCCCGGTGCTCAGGTCTCGAGAGATTGGCTCTGGTATTTCCATCTTGGAAATAATTTGTTTACTGTTAGTTTTAACTTACAACTCGTAAAGAGACACAAAAGTCCTGTCATTGGTCTTAGTTATAACTTACAGCTCTTGAATAGATATAAAAGTCCTGTCATTGATCTTAGTTACAACTTACAGCTCTTGAATAGAAACAAAAGTCCTGTCATTGGTCTTAGTTACCACTTACAGCTCTTGCATAGATACAAAAGTCCTGACATTGGTCTTAGTTATAACTTACAGCTCTTGAATAGAAACAAAAGTCCTGTCATTGGTCATGGTAACGTGCTCAAAGCCTTGTTCATATGGTATTGCGGGTGTAAGTTAATTTAGATTTGCTGATTGCAAAGGATGCGAAAATAAAGATATTTTATATCCAAACAGATTCACTTTTATTAAGCACTCAAATTTTAAAAAGCAATTTCTTCAGAAAGGTTTGAAATACGGAAGTTAGTATATAAGAAGTACGATGTTATTACAAACGTCACTCGATACAGAATGGCCCCACCTTTCATCTCTGATTCTGGGATTTTACGTAAACATTAGATCAGTCAATTGCCTTACAGTTTTAAGTGAATCAAACTTGAAGTAAGATGGTTGTGTAGTACACAACCATCTTAGATCATGAAGGATAACATTCTTAGTAATTTTTAGTGTTAGGGAGTTTTCCTATTATTATTCCTTCCCCTTCCTACCCACACCTGCGACATGAAAACTATAAGCCCAAGTTCAATGCCGTGGCCAACTTCAAAGTGGCGTGTTTTGAGATCATTTTCTGTTATTCGATTAACTACTTGATTAAAATGCGAGTTTTTCTGATGTGTAAGATGCAGTGAGCACTTAGAATCAGAACGAAGTGAAGATGACACCATTAACCTGTGAACTGACACCATTGGCTACTATCAAAGGACGCAAGAGAGAGGAATGTGGACAATAAATACCTGTGGAAATTAAACTTAATATTTTGTTTGATTGTTCGGTACTTACTTATTTCGCAGGTGTCCCCAGCCCAGCCCGGCGCGCACGCGCAGATGAAGCCCTGCGGCGTGCGCCGGCACCTGCCCCCGTGGCGACAAGGGGCTGGCGCGCAAGGATTTTCCACCACCTCACAGTTCGTGCCCGAGAAACCCTCCGCGCACGAGCAGCGGTAGCGGTCCGGCGCCGTGTTCTCGCACGTGCCACCGTTGGCGCATGGCTCGTGCGTGCCGCAGTAGTTCAGATCTGGAAACAGACAAATTCAGGTCAGATGTGGAAAAGAGCCCTTTCAGAATAGATCTAATTTTAACTGATAATGTAGCATCGGAAACCGTCCTAAAAATAATATATGATTAACGTTAAGTGTCGTTTAGTAGTTGTAAACCACCTCAAGCGCGCATTATACAATATTTTTTACGTTAGGTCCATACGTTTTTATGGAGATCAGGGAATTAGGAAGGCGGTTATGGGTGCCACCGCCCCTGGAATCACTTATTTGATAACCAATACCTCTGCCATAGGTCACCCTAAGTGGTTCGCTGTGTTTGGTAACGTTGCAGGGATGCCCGGGTTCACGGGTGAGGTTTATCCAGGTCTTGCGGGCGATGTGTCTGTCCACCTGCCGTGTGTTCGGCACGATCGAGAGTGAGGGAAGTTTTTTTATCAACTCCAGCCGGGATCTCTCGACCCAACGCCTTGCACCGCAGTTGGAGTAGAAGGGATGGATTCGTAAGTCCGTCACTCCTGGACACCCTGACCCCCCATTTATACCGACTTCCTTCCCAGAACCTCCCTACCTTAAAAAAACCTTCCACACAACATCTCCTAAGATGACATAGACCCTGAGGGAAGATGTTTTCCTCTGGGCCTCCTGTGTGGAACTAAAGTAAAAACAAATTAAAAAACACAGCAAGCCCTGAGAATTTTTTTTTCTTATGGACCTACGTCATCTTTGGAGATTCTGTGTGGAGGGTCTTTTTAGAGAAAGGAAGGAGACGAAGTTCTGGGAACAAAAAGGTATAAGGGGTGGGTTGGAATTTGGGGCTCAGTGTGTCCTGGAGTGACAGTAAACATAGCAAACCACTTGGAGTGACTTACGACAGGCCTGCCCATTCCCGTCTCCAAAATTATATATGGTAAACTTTTTGAAACAATGTGTTTTTTATTTACTTTTTTAAATCTCAAACATAACCATCCTGTCACTGCTTGAAAATGATGCTATAAAATATAATAAAAATATTAAACACTTAATAAAAAACGTAGATATAAATAAGAGGCTTTTCTCGTGTTTCCAGGTAAGTCTGGTGAAATATGGTTGGGATTAAAATATTGTTCACCGAAGCCACGCACTTACATGGTGATTTCTACATTATAAGTGGATAAGTATTCTTTGGTGGTTACTACAGAAACCATATGGCTCATTGATTCATATCTAGCTATCATGTTAAGTTAATTATGTACGTAGGAATGTCATATCCATTTAAGGGGGTATTTGCAGTAAGAATTTTGAAAAAATCATTTTTTATTTCCGGAATATACATTTAACTGATAATATTCCCTAAATATTTCAAATCGATCCGATAAGGATATACGCTTGTTTATAAAGACGTCTCGGACTATTAGAAAGTAGGCGGAGAACAGACCGGAGTGGCAGCTGCTCTTTTCTTTCTTTGTAATCCTGGGTATAAATGACATTATGAAAAGTTAATTTATACCTGAAGACTAAATCGATTTATTTCTTGTACGAAATAAGTGAACATCATTCCAAATAGTAATGTGTAAACTTCTTCCGAAACTTAAAATGCGTTTTTCTGAAAACTATGTTTCCAAGTCGGTGACCAAGATTTCTAAAAAACGGCTCAAACGATCGGTTTGAAATTTTAACACAACCTTCTCAGATATATATATATATATATTCCTCGGATATTAATCGAAGGAAAACGATTTCTAATTATTATTATTATTATTTTTAAATTTTACGTGGAAATTTTAGTCGAATATTTGATTTTTTTTTACAAAGCCGTCATTTTGTCAAAAACCAAAACTTCGATTATTCCTTCAGTGAAAACCTAGTTTTATCTATCCATTAAAAGAATCTTTTAGGTTTTTTGTTTTTAAATGAAATATACCCGAGAAATCGTGGTCACCGCCGAACACCTTTTTTTGGAAGACCTTCAGGAAATCGTCTGCAGGAGCACGCCAGGTCAATATTTTTACAAATCATTAGTGGCATTATAAACTTAGATGTTGCCACCAAATGTATCAAAACTTTTGGTTTTTGTAAAATAAAATACCTGTTCACAAATTTAAAAAAAAGGGTATTTTTTCGGCCTGCTAACTGCGTATAACCCCTTAATTTACAAGAGTATACGCCCCAAATTTCATCGGACATCTTTCAGATAAGGATTCAACACTTGTAAAATTGCATCCTGTTTATGCAATTTAAATGCTTTGTAGTGAAGTGCAACTTTTTCAATCGTTCCAAAACAAAGAAACATTGGCATTTGAAATGCACGATTAAAAATACACATTATTTGTACGGTTTGTAATCACGCCACGATTTGAAAGCATTTTTTTAAACGAATATGAATATCTGAAATCTAAAACATGTTGATACGAATTCCAGGCACGTATCTGTTCGGCCGGACCAAACGGACTTGTACCGCCTGACACAACTCGTAGAATATAATGGACTCTTGGACATAGTTAAATCCTTCCGTGGGTGGTAACTTAATAGTTTACCATATTTCTTTCTTCCGTAAAGATGAAGAGATAGAGGGACACGAAATGAAAGGAAAAATGACGAATTTAGGAGACAAAGTAAGACGGAGGCTAGGAAACTAGCGGCTAATGGATGCCGCTCGTACGTGTCAGAAATAACAATTTTATAATAAAAATAAAAATAATTTTTTTTTTAATGCCTTTTTAGCTTTCAAGAAAGTAGTTACAATTATGTGTGTGAAATTTCAGTGCCTTACATGTGAATCAATCATTGAAATTCACAGAAATAGTCTAAGGACGGGTTGTTTCAAAAAATTTGATGGATTCATCAAATATTTGAAGTTAATTTTCAAGTTTTGTGTAAGTTCTATTTAAGTTCTGTGATTATTTCAGTATTGTGAAGCAACTGTCCTATAACTATATAATAACATAACTTGAAAAGAACTTACACAGAACGTGAAAATCAACTTCAAATATTTGATGAATCCCTCAATTTTTTTGAAACAACCCATCCTAAATGTTTATGATAGTACTAACTGATGTAGCGACCGTGTAAGCGAATTTCTACCGATTTCTTGCATATCTCCTTGAACATTTGAAGTTTTTAAGCTCTTAAAAAATATGTTATTTTTGAATATAGTATCTATACATTTCCCACGCCAAAACGCAAATTATATGAAATTCCCTCGATAGAAAAAAATTGCAAGATTTACTCCAAAATTTTTTATTTTCACGTCTATCTCTATTATTTAACAAGCATGAGCATGAAAAAATTCAGTGTTTCTTTGAACGTTGTTTTAGACAATCCCACGAGAATTTTGCTCTTTAACGAGTCGTGTTTTATTAAACATTTTCACAATTTTCGCTTCAATTTTATCATTTTGAATACTAGCGCGCTCTCTTCAACATTCGTAATTATATATCTCTCCATCTTTCTTTTGTAGCGAGGATACGGCGCCTTGAATCTTAAAGATGCCCGCAATAATTGTATTTTGAAAACAAAAATGTCCATAAGTCACAATACATACGTTAAAACGATAAAGCTAGAACAAGCGAACCTAATGAAAGTCTTATAATGTTAGTAAATGGTGGTGTAACAAACAAACCTAGAGTTATTTTTTTTATATTCTCACACCGAAAAGTGTTAGTTTTATGAAAGAGCATTTAAAAACCCATAATGTTGACCAATATGATGCGAATGACTGAGCTTACTACATGGCTCAAGAGTATCGCTACACCACTTATCTTTTCGATAAATTAACTAATCCCATCCTGAATCTCTGTGAATTCATACTTGGACACATCGGTGAATATTTGCGAATTAAAACACGCTAGAAGATAGTACCTGTTGTTCAGACCAAATCCGATTGGCGTGGAGTCTGCAATTTTCCATTACAAACCAACTGATTTGGTCGGATCAATTTCTGAAGAATATTATGTGAACTGGGTCGTGTGATACCAATGTCATTATGTCTGTAAATCTGATATGACAAGTTTCAACGATTTATAAGAATTCAGCATGCTTATTGAACCTCTAATGGACTGTAAACCGTTGCTGTAGTAATCCAATTTCTGGTCACGTTAACAGTACATTGGACCTGGATGTAAGAGATATGGAGGAAGAAGTGTACCTATTGGCCATAAAAAGAGCCTTCAGTTTAAAAATAAATTCAAATTACCTAATAAAAAGGCTGCCAGAAATATATTCGTGCATTAATTATAATTCTGCATCTTCCCTGTTTAGTCTGTCTCTTTTTTGTTCCCTGACTCTTCCTATTCTTCTGTCTCTTTTTTCTTCTTCTTTCATTTATGCTTCTTTTTTATCGAAAAATGTTTCTTCAAAATTATCAACTATATTATTGACTCACCTACATTATTGAACTCATTCAATATACTTCTCGTAGACTCAGAAATAAAGAACTGCTCTTCCTCAATCAACACTCGACTAATTACGGTTATAATTCACCACTATCCAGAATGTGTAGAATGGTTAACTCACGTCAAGACCTTGATTTTTTTGGCATAAGCCTAAATAATTTTTGTCGCTCACTAAACAATTGAAGATATTTTATATTACTCTATTTTTAGCCAAGTCTTGACTTGACTTGACAATTCTATTACACTTCTATTTTCTTATGTTTTATCTGTTTGTCTTTGCTTTCATATACCATCCTTTATTCTTGTAATGTACATTTCCAAAATTTCTTGTTACTTGGTTGTAAATCGGTCGTTAGTCCGTTAATAAAGGCAAATAAATAAATAAATAAATCATCATTATCTATTTTGTATTGTGTATCTAAGTTTGAATTACTATAATTTTAGCGCGACACAATTATAGCAACACTATTTTTTTATATGTGGTGACTTGATCGGCAGCCTGTTGCGAGCGGTTTTTTGCCAAGTTGGCTATTAAAAACTCTGAGGCTGGCGAGAGAAAGCTGTAGGCGTTGATGTATCCAATGACTGTCAGTATCCATTTTTTACTTTTCATCACTATTTGTTGATATTTTAGGTTAAATATGTTTGAAAGAAACAATTAAAGAGCTTGATACACTTGGCACAAGTGTCATTGCACTATACTGCAAACATCAAATTGGCAGCGTCCAATAAAATCAAGACGCAAAAAATTGAACACCTCCACTAACGGAGCTCCGCAGTTCAATAATCTCATAATATATTAGATTAGATTTGTTCCATCATCACCTGATATTACCGAGAAATGAATCGGAATCACCCAGCCGTGAAATGACCAGCAACGTTTACCCGCGCCACCCATTCATTACCACAAAAAACGGTGTCATCGCTTTATACAAAAACATAAAGAATCAAGCTGGAAGTTGGAAGTGTCTTGGACAAGTAAATCGATTATTTAGACAACAGGACCATATAATTAAATTTGAAAATTAGATTTAGATTGTATTTATACGGGATTTTTCAACCAGACACGGCGATATTTTGCCAATTTTTCAGGAGGGACTCAACTTTTTTCTATTCTCAGTTTTTGTTTGACGTGAAATCGTTATCAAGTGGAATGAAGAAGTAGTCAGGTCGTCGCAAAAAGACGTGATAAGTGAAGATAATTTGACTGGTTTGATTGGTTAAAAGTCGAGTGGGCAAAGGCGATCCGTTCCCAACCGGGCGTAACGGGTTCGATCCTCTGCAAAATCCTTCATCGTTGTTCATTTTCCCCGCTAATAATGATGGAAGTAGGACGAATTTAAATATTGGCAATTTATACGGAACCCTAGAACGTTTGTCTCTTTTTTAAAAAATCTAAGAGGATTTATTTCAAGAATTATAGTAACATTAACACAAGAACACTTAACGTAAGAACACTTAACAAACATTGATGTAAGGACACATATATATATTTGCTAATAAAATATTTAAAAAAAACGGACGATATTTAAATATTGGCAATTTATACGGAACCCTAGAACGTTTGTCTCTCTTTTAAAAAATCTAAGAGGATTTATTTCAAGAATTATAGTAACATTAACACAAGAATACTTAACGTAAGAACACTTAACAAACATTGATGTAAGGACACATATATGCGTTTATTTGCTAATAAAAATATTTAAAAAAAAAACGAAAAAAGAGAGGGAAGATTGAGAGAAATTAGATCATTTACAAAAGAGATTCCGTTATCATCCTAGAAATAATTCGGTGTATTCGAACCAACCTTATGAGAAACAGTTTATGGTTTTTTTTTTCAAAACCACCTTTGCCCCTTTTAAATGGTTTAAATAAACTTTACTAGATACGCCTTCTAAAAATCAACTATTTAACGAAAATATTGTGATAAAAGACTTAAAGAGTATTTAACGAAAATATTTTGATAAAAGACGTAAAGAGTATTTCAATTTAGTTGGTTTCGGAGTAGATTCCGCACAGCACAACATCCCCAAAAGTGTCATGGTCCATGAGAGAAACCTCAGGGCGTATTGTGTTGAGTTAATGCTGGATAAGTTAAATAACATGTAGGGCGCTGCACATACATACATTGATTTAGATTTCTTTGATTTGATTTAGTTTTCATCTCCTCAATATTACCTTAATAAAAGGAGGCCCACAATTGAACCTTGTGGAACACCGACTGATATAAAAAAGATTAATAAAAAATAGTGAATTGAGATAATAATGAACATTAATCTACAAATAACGCGTGGATACCTCTGATAGTTAATGAATCTTTGAATAAATGTTTAAACATTTTAATATTAGACAGTTCCATTAGCTGGCTATGTTTTTGTATTCTTGCGCCCTCTCTTGTAGATTTCATATCAGAGCATTTAACATTTATTATTTATATTAATATGAATCCACTTTGCGGTACGAATATTCAGGTGTTAAAGGTGTGGCGGTCAAAAGTTTGCCAATGTTATAGGAGTATTTAGTACATTACCTGTTATGATTGATGAAATGTGTTTAAATTGATTGATGACTAGGTGCCTGGTGAACTCAATTGATTTCTCCTGCATTCACCGGAACTTGCAAAAATTGGCAGTCATAAAAAATCTGGTAAAATTGCATAAATATTTTTAAAAATCAAGGATATATGCGATTAATTTTCAGATTGAACTAGTTTTTGTTTAGGTATGTATGTACCTGTCAGTTAACGATGTCGGAAAACATTTTTGATTTTTGTTAGTTTTGATAAAAGTTTTGTCGATTATGTCGATAACTTGTCAATAACGCATATATTTAGTACACCTATACTGTTACTGATTATTAACATTTTTTACTGTTATTGAAATTTATTATAGATAATTTGTGTGTTCGAGAATATAAATAAAATTAAAAAAAAAAAAAAAAACATATAGTACAATTCACACACGGTAGAAGTGAAATCTTCAGAAAACTAAAGTAGACAAGAGTGAGGAGACCGATTATATTATCTCATTGTCTTGCAGGCTAAATCCATTATCTATAAGATTGTAGCTGTTTCTCTCTTTTTAGTGTCGCTATTTTTCGTTTCATCGAGTTTCAAATCACAACGGTGCTAAAGAAGTTTTCACTTCAAAAAATAAACTAATTGTATGCAGTTCACACGCGGTAGAAGTGCAACTCAGAAAACTAAAGTAGACAAGAGTGAGGAGGCTACGAAGCACCGCACAAAGAGGAGACCGATTATTTTATCTCATTCTCTCGCAGGCTAAATCCTGTAGATGTATGTTTTTGTTTTTTTAGTGTCGCTTTTTCGTTTCATCGAGTTTCAAATCACAATAGTTAACGATGTTTTCACTTAAAATTCGTGGAAAATCAAAAATTCGTGACGTGGAAATGTTGTTTGAACACGGTTACCGGACAACTCAGAAAGAAACCAACTCAGAACCATCTCAGAAAAGTCATTAAAAATTATGAAAAAAAAATATATAAAAAATTGGTTAAATAGGTTAATTTAGGTTAGGGTTTTGGGCTATTTTAATTTTTTTTTTTCAAAGCTTTTAACGACTTTCAAAGAGGGGTTGAGATGACTTTATTCTCAGTTGGCATGGAACCTTTGAATATATAATCCTTGAAATGTTTTTTTTGTGCCTTCATACCTGACCTCCCTAGCAGAGACAAATTGATAAAGATTTTATCGATCATGTCGATAACTCATCAAAATTGTCGATAACTTTTCAAAGCATAAACTCGGTCAACGGAAACTCTTGTTTGTTTGTTAGCGATCTGCAGTCGTGCTTGAGCATTATGACAAGTTACCGATTATGATGACGTTATCGATAAAATCTTTATCGATGTGTATGTGCTAGGAGGTAGGAATACCTCGTCCCGGCTCTACTAAAAACCACTTGTATGGCTTTAAATAAATCTAACATTTGAAAGTTATGAGATTTTATTTCTTCAGAGGTTAAATAATGGGCCATTTTTCGTTACGGTAACGGGTGTACCGATCGACCTTATTGATTGTCTATTCCGTACTTGTTTCTATTTGGCAGTCCATCTACTCGCTGCAGAACTAGTGATGGACGAATCGAAGCATTAAAAAATTAAAGATATTTCGAATTAAATACCCGGACGGACTATAAATTTATTTATTTAATATCAACGGTATAAATATACCATAAGCACACATGTCACAAAATCATAGGAAACATATTAGAAATTGTATATAAAGATTATTTTTTTATTTTTTATTAATCATTAACGCCATTATGGGCTTTTACATACAAAATTACATTTTTATGATTTTGTGCATACTAGTGTGTTTAAATAACAAAGATAACATAAATAGGTTTTACACATGGTACATAGAAGCAAAGATGGTAGGTAAAAAGTAAAACGTTATACAATAAGAGAGATTATAATAATAAGGTTTGGAACATAAATTAAAAGATATGAAATGAAAAAGTACGAGATGTACTTACAAAAAACTAATACAATTCAGCTTAAAATATTTATACATATTATTAATAATAAGACCTGAAATAAAACAAAGTGTAACATATAATTATAACAGATAATTGTGGCGTTTGAAAGAGAAATGACACCAGAGGTGCGATAACATACAAAAATCTATAGTACAAATAAAATTAATATTGATTGAAAAGATTTGATAGTATAGCCCTCTTGTACCTACCTTCCGTGCAGTTAAATAGATCCGATGAAATTAATAAATGATGATTAAATTAATATAGTTTAAATAATTAATTAATACAGCTAATAACATAATGAAAAAGTTTGAATCAGAAGTGGTTTCAGATATGGTTAGAGACTAGATCTGAATAGCCAGATACTTTCCAAACTTCCTCTACAGCATCTCCATCACTTTCCATAGGAGCCAAACAACAATCCATCAGCGCAGATATTATGTAGATTGTGGCTAAGTGTTCGGAAAAATGAACGGAAAAGTGATTTTTTTACACATTTTACGGGGTTTTTGTCATCTTTGGGGATGCTGTGTGGAGGGTCTATTTTGAAAAGGAAGGGGAGAAAGTTCTGGGAAGGAAAAAAGTATGAGGTGGGTAGGAATTTGGGGGTCAATGTGTTCAGGAGTGACGTATGAATCCATCCCTCCAACTGTGGTGCAAGGCGATACAGAGAGTCCGGATGGAGAGAGCAAAATGTCTCCTTCAACAGTCTCTCCCGATCCGGCCCGCCACGCAGAAGTTGGGGAAAAGTATCTGCCGCCAAGACCTATACAAACCTCACCCCATAAACCCGGGAACCACTGCTAAGTCACCAAACGTAACGAAACTCCGGGGTGACCTATGGCAGGGACTCCAATATCCAATAAATGGTTCCAGGGGCGACGGTACAAAAAACAAACATCAATCACATGAATATTTGTAATCATTTTCGATAATTTCGAAATTTCCGTCCGCAGTACGGCCAACACTATGCAGAGACGAATGCGCAACTTCTGCAAGTAATGCCTGACCGGATTCGAGGTGTGCCTTGTGCTGGTGGTCGGCCACGGCGGGCGAAAGCTCCGACACCCGAGGAGCTCGAGGAGCGACGAAGGAAGCGAGTGGCCCTGCGATGGACACTAACCACGGGCAGTCAGTCTGCAGGCCTTTCGCTTTTAGAGGTGCGCCCATGGCCGTCTTCGTCGTCGCAACCGAACTGGACCACATTTAGACCAAATATGAATCCAACACAATGGAAAAGAAATACAACTTCAGATGATTTATGTAATGTTAAAAAATATATTAAAATTACCATTGGTGTTACCGTCAGCCTGGTTCTCCATCTTTCTCACATGATCAAACACGGTTTTATTTATTTATTTATTTCAACACCCTGATGGGCTTTTAATAGTGTATAAAACAGAGACACAGTTTTTAAATAAAAAATATTATTGAAGAAGAAGATAACACTTAACATAATCTAAATGAAAATATGAAAGAAAACAAGACACAGAAAAACAGAAAAAAAACAATGGTCGCAACTGGGACTCGAACCCAGACCTCTCGTCTAACCGGGACGTGCGCGTTTTCCAATTTCGCTATTGCCACCTTCTGTCAAACCGTCATATTTGTCAATCCCATATTTCAAATATTTAGAATCATTAATATTATCTCCAACTAGTTCTTTTTCCATATTATAGGCAACTACTCTTTTCATTGGAAACAATCATTCTAAGAATTGGTTTGTAACCTGAATAGCGTCTCGGATAAATGTATCCGAATTTATTCATATGGAACTATTGACTTTATGAAAGTCTAAATGAAAATTCAATTTTTTAAGAGAAAAACTTCTTTTTACAACTTTTGAAGGTTATTCCCATCAACGTAATATATCATTGAAGAAGAAGATAACACTTATAATCTAAATGAAAATATGAAAGAAAACAAGAAAAAAACAATGGTCGCAACTATTAAAAAATATTAACTTGAAGAAATAAACATCATATGAATAGTAGGCATAGATAAAATAAAGTAAAAATAATGTATTAGAGAAAGTTTTTAAGTTGCAGATGGCGTAGAATTTTTTTTTTTACATGAGCTCCACACAGGAGGCATTCAATATTTCTTATATGGGTTTTGATAATATGGGGACCGCACTATGGAATTGTATTCCAAAAAGCTGCGTATTACTGATTTAACTAGTGTTTAACCACACATATGCCTCACCTCAATAGTAGTAGGAGCCAACAAAATATTTTATTGATTTTTTAAGTATGGTGTTCAATTATTTTATAGCTTTTTAAAAAGCGCCCTTGAAACGAACTAAAAAACATTACACTCCTCAGCACGTCAAAATAAGGCCACTGTTTCTATCTCGTTCAGTCGAATAAATATTTGCGCTACGTAAGAACCGAACACACGAAAATATAGAAAAGATTTTACGCCACACATTTACTGCTCATCAACCGCACTTTTTCGCAGTAGGTAATAAAGTATTTAGTTTGTATTGAAAACACCTCCCATTTTAATTAAATGCATCGAAAGAGATTGAACATTTCGCATTTTCAACATGATCAATTTCTTAGTAATAAGTACAGGCGAAGATTTTTAATTGGATTGCCGATGCAATCAGTCAATGAAAAGCGAGACCCATTCCAGTGTAATACATACAATAATTATTAATACAAACAATGTATCCTGGGTAATAAAAACTGACAAAACCTCATATGAATTATGTTCAGTTTGCGCGGAACAAAACGTTGATTTATGCGCGGCGAGGCGAGTTTTTTGCGACATTTGCGCAAGTGGCATTGAAGGGCTTTTTCCCTTTCGGTTTCAAGGGAGCCGGCAGATGTACACCCTTGGCAGCAGAGGACCTCCCAGGGCTATCGATAGGTAACTACGCATCCTCATATTATGAATTTTTTGCAATCAATGATGCCACTCGAAACAACTATATTACAAAGGGACTTCGATGCATTCCTATTATGGAATGTACATAAGTATTGAGGTTATTTTGATTTTTTAATGAGGTTACATTAAATTGCATTTTTACCATAAATGTAAAGCATTGACATATAAAAATGTAATTAATTTGGAAGACGGGCATGCTGTGACGCCCCGAATTGTAAGTTAATAAAAATACATTTATAGACTGGCAGCTGCTTTAGAAGTTCTCCAACGAAATACAATAATAAAATTATAATACTCTGTAAAAGAACTAGACATTGTCGGCACTTATTTTCACCGTTTTTGGGTAAACACTTTCTTTTTCAGTTTCAGCATATGGTATTCCCAATTGGGGTATGTTGTGAGACTAAAGGAGCGGGCGCGGAATGAAAGGAAGAGAAAAGATGTGAACATACTATACAATACAGAAGAACACTAGAAATGCTTTACATATGGATTTGAATGGATGTCAATGTCGCAATCGACTTAGTATCTGTATGGTTCTATCCCTTTTAGCACGCACTAACCATAGCATTTCTTGTGTTTCTCCTTATTTTATGTTTGTTAATTTATTTTGCTGTTTAATATTTAAGCATTTGTTTCCCAAAGGCAACTGTGAAATTTTGCCGTCATAAAATTGTGTATAAACGATAATAGTTATCTTATTTTTTGGTGCCAATTTAGTGAAACATCAAAAAGTTAAGGGTTCTTTTCAGAGCCACAAAATAATTTCGAACTACAATTTAATTAATTTAAAATAGTATTAGTGGCACATAGTAGTTACAGTTTGGGGGGCAGGTACAAGTATCTCCGCCCCGGGAACCATTTATTGGATAACAAATACCCCTGTCATAAGCCACCCCAATTCGGGTTCATGGGGTTTGTCTAGGTCTTGACGGCGGATGAGTTAGCTTGAGGGAGTTTCGACCTCTCCAGCCAGACTTTCTCGACTCATCGCCTTGCACCGCAGTGGGAGGAATGGATTCATACGTTCGTCACTCCTGGACGCACTGACCCACAAATTCCAACCCACCCCTCATATATCTTTCCTTCACAGAACTTCCTCTCCTTCCTTTCCCCAAAAAGGCTCTTCACACAGCATCTTCAAAGACGACATAAGCCTCGAAGGAAATTATTTTCCTCAGGACCTCCTGTGTGGAGCTAATATTTATTTATTTCTTTATAAATAAACGCCCTTTTCCTGGGCTTTTACATATAGCATAGAAAAAACATTTTATTGTACATAACTGAACTGCCTCAATAACAATATTTTATATTTATTCAAAGATAAATTGAAGATGTCCACTGACTTGGTATAATTGTTTCCCTCCATTAGTATTCTGGGCAAATAGGAATACATAAATAAAAAATACTTGATGTACTTTGATACAGCATTTAGTTTAAAATAAATTTCCAATCTTATCTCTAAAAAACAAATCAAATAAAAACAACCGACTATTACTGATTTCATGGAAATGGTTGATAAAATGTTTTTTTAATGTAAATTATGATTGTATGAATAATAACTGCATTACTATTAAAAGTATCTACCTTATTTTTTAGGTCGTTATAAGTACCCAAAGAGGCACTATAGACTCTGCCCCAGTACCTATCCCTAGCGAGGGAGGGTAATTGGCGGGGTGCGTCTCATGTCACCCTTGTCCGTGCTCCAACCCCCTGGTCCATTGCACCCTTGTGTAATTTATGCCACATTGTTATAATAAACTCCCTGCTCTAGATACACTGCTAACAGAAACAAGTGTCATCAAATGACTGCTAAAAAGATCCTCAAACTTTGCAAGATTTTCACACAAAACTTTTTAAACTTCTACACTACAAGATAAAAAAAAAAAACAGTTAATTGAAGACTTCCCCGGAAGAAAGATCTATATAATAAGGTTAAAAGGCGTTTTTTAATGGAATATTGATAAATATAGTATCAGGAAGGTATTGGACATTTTTCTTGTACTTTCGCAACACTCCCATGATTAAGATCTGTTGAATTGTGGACCATCACAAGGTAGAACCGTTGTATCTGGCTATAAAGTCCTAATAAATATAGAAAACTGAAAGGATAATGTGCATAAGGCAAAGGGGATCCGTCGAAAGAGCATGTCAACAGAGAAGTTGTTATTAAATTGCAAATATTGCTTCTAAATTGGTAAGTGGTAAATCACGATCCGGGAACCTTTGTTGGATAACCAACACCTCTGCCATAGGTCACCCCAAGTGGTTCGCTACGTTTGGTGATTTAGCAGGGGTGCCAGAGTTCATGGGGTGAGGTGTGTCTAGGTCTTGGAGGCGGACGACCAGGATACACTGAACCCCAGATTCCTACCTTAAACCCTTTTCCTTCCCAGAACTCTCCTCCCCTTCCTTTCCTTAAAAAAATCCTCCCCACAGCATCCCCAAAGATGACATAGGCCCTGAGGGAAATTTTTTTCCTCAGGGCCTCCTGTGTGGAGCTCATGTAAAAAAAAGAAAAAAAGTGGAATAAGTATATTGTACACACCTACCCTCTTACTAATTAACATGTCGTAAAATTTATACACCTGACATACAAACATTTTTGTGTGATAAATAACAAACATCCTAAATAACAAAATGAATTTACAATAAAGAGGCTTTTAAAAATATTGAAAGTTGAAACAATTTAAACAATAAATTCGCATTTCAATAGAATTCCACCACGAAACGAAAGTTGCCGAGTTAAATATAATTTTTAAATATTTTGCATTAAGTTTGGGAAACGCAGCCCTCAAATAAGAACATTGACACGCAACATTACACTTTCGAGTGTTGGTTTTCTATTATCTGAATAGATTTCCTACTGTTTGCAAATTTGGTTTAGTGGTCTAACTATTCTATTGTTAAGCCTCGGCTCAACTACTTCTGTAATCCATAAATAATCTAGGAGATCCGAGGACTTTTTTATTATTATAGACCGGCTTAGAGGGATGCAATTGAAATGTCCGTTAATGGATATTGATCTGAGTGGGGTAGATTCAAAGAGTCTTAATGGATAAAAAATATCGAAATAGATTAACTATAATATATCTATTTGTTATGTATTATAAATATTTAATGATTATCTTGTAAGTACATTTAGCAAAACATAGAAGCAGAAGATATGCAGCTGTAAAAGAACAACATTTTTGATCTAATTTAGGAAAAGTTATTTAAAAAACTTCGGCAGCATTCTCACGGAGACTCTTGACCCAGATGTAGAGGTTAAGTGCAGAATTGAGGCAGCAAGAACTGCATTCAGTAAAATGAGATCCCTTTTCTGCAATGACAACCCCAATTTAAAACTAAGACAGAGAATGCTAAAATGTTATGTGTGGTCAGTCTTGCTGTATGGATGTGAGACATAGACCCTGAAAGTAAATATCATTCCGTCAAATACATATGTGAATGAATTAATTTGTTTTGTGAGTCCTTGTAAAAAGATACCACGAAATTGATCATTTATGTCAATCTTCAACGATCACCCGTAAATTCAAAGAAATAAACATACGTACCTACTGTTTAAAGATTTCAGTAGATAAACGCCATTAAAATATCAACAATATTTTCTGTCAGGTTGTGTCATTGTTCCAAATCTCCTAAAAATAACAACAGCTGTCGCAAGGACGTTGAAAAATAAATAAAAAAAATGTGGACGGAAGATGAAAATAATAAAAATTATTACAATACCAGTAACAGTTGTTGCGTATTTTAGGGCGCACTTGTTACAATCTGGTGTTGTACTGTGGTGTGATATACATCCGAGTCCACACTAGGGTTAATCTTCACAAAATACCAAACACGAAACAACAATCATGCCTTCATCCCTTTCCGACTCACCCAGAACAACAAGGAAGGAAAAAGGCTTGCCCGGGCTGCTTCGAAGGGTAATGTCGGTAATGTGTAATGTGGCCAGTTTATTATTTTTGACAGTTCGGTTAATGCGAGAATTATCGCGAGTGAGGAGTGAACAATGTCCGCGTATTCCCAATTGGGGTAGATTTTTTAATAAAAGAATCATCCCTTAGGAATTAGGGTTGAAAAACTGACAGGCGGTGTTGTTGTAACGCAAAGTACTCGACAAAAATAGACAATAGTAACGAGACCACGACTATTTTTCGTTTGAAGATTTTTCCAAAACATTGCTTTAAACCACATACGAAACAAAATATAGTTTAACAAACAGATAACTTGAATTGACAAAATTAAAATGAAAAATAAACTATTATACAAAAATACCGGCTGGTGAATCTATATCACACAAAGAATCCAAAAACACATTTGATTTGATCATTGATGGATATTTTTTGTTTTTACTTTTATAAATTTTTTCGGCAACTAAAAGGTAACTCGTTAAATGCCACGGAGGAAAAAATGTAAAATCGCGATGTTTTGACGTAATATTTTGTGGGTTTATTTTGTGCTATCGTATGTTATATTTACTGAAATACATTCATTGAACAATAAACTATGCATAAAAATAACATTACTTGCGCTTATTTGATGAATTTATATGTTTTACGATCTTTTTCACGAGAACGACGCTACCTAATTTGACAGCTCAAATACCGGGAAAAATCTCGGATGGAGGCAATAGAGAATTTTATAGAAATTATTCCTCTTCCCTAGGCGTGTTCACGGTATTTTATACCTCAAGAACAAGAATGCCACAAGCGATTCTGATCTTGTTCTTTATACGTTCTTTATACAAAGGTTAAAATCGCATTCCAAAATAATTTTTTTAAATATTTTGGCGTCTGATCGCCAAAATCGCTCGGAGACTGGTCTACACTTCGACTTAATTAATTCGATATTTGACCTAAAAAAATTCCAACTTACTTTATTTACTCGAAAACGAAATAAAAAATTTAAAAAAAAAAGTTAAGTAAATCACAAGAATCGACTCCAATGTTGTAAATTCACCAGTTTTCCTCTTGTTCTACGAATTTCCATAATTGTTTTAAACAAACATTTGTTCGTTTTCGCTGTTCCCTTTGTGTGAGAGTTATTGATAAATAACATATTATTATAATTCTCGGTAAAAGATACCCATTTATGATGTCTTGGCACGATGACCCAGATAAATAATGCATGGTAGTTTAAAGGATAATATAAAATCATATCAGCAATAATCATTCCCAATGTCAGAAAGAGAGAGTTGTTGAATATCAAGAAGTAAAAATACTGGATTATGTTGAACAAATTAAAATGAGTATGTTCACAACTTCAACAGGTCAATAACTGTTGGTTGTCGAATTCAAATAAGAAGTAGTAGGTACACATCGACAAAAAATAAATATTTCAATAAGGTGTTTACACTGTTTTTAATTCTCGAAAAAATAAGCAAAATATTACGATAATGAAGATATTTTAATTTATTTTTATGTGGACCAATACATTTTTTAGAACAATTTAAAACGTGCCATTTTAGTTTTGCCGCCGAAAATCGGCGGCGTTGACGTCACGCCGGGCAACGTTGATGACAGCCGTCTTAGCAGCCAGTGGCGGTTTTCGTCATAATGACGTTGTAGGCAGTTGGAACCGTTTCCAAATGTGCGGTTTTACGGTAACGTAGAAAAAACACAAACAATATTTAGATAAAGGCAAACGCGTAAAAAAACTGATATTATTAATTTTTTATTAATTTCCAACGGCGCCAAAAAGTTGGCTGCTCACGAATCTACTTGACTTGATCACTTTCGTGTTGAAAGCAATCCAGAAAAAAAACACACGAAAATCTATAATCAGACAAAAACCGAAAATATTTTTTTGTGGGTGCCAAATTTCGCGCTCTCAATCAAATTGGATAAGGGTCAGGGATGCTCAAAAATAACAATTTATCAATAAAATCGATAAAATATTCATACAAAAGACTTCGTTGCAAAGTTTCCAAACCCCTCGAGTTTATACACGGCTTATTGTGGGGCATTTTGTTCAATAACGGTGGCACAATGCAGATTGAATCATATTGAATACATTCGTTCACAATGCCACCGAGCAGAGGGCAGAGAGCTCGAGGAAAGCCGATTATTGGTTTATTCAAACATTGCTTACTCCGTTCACTAGTTCAATCGAGTGGTTTATAGTTTAAAGTAGGTGGGAGGATTGAATTAAACATTTTGTATCGCTTTCATAACCTCGTCATCGAAATGGAAGGTCTTTTTATAATTTTAAATTATTTAATATCTACAGTCTGTCGTGTCTAGGGTGAACCAAGTATGTATGCAGAATGAGTTAATGATGAATGTAAGTAAGTCTAAAGTCATGGCGTTTGAAAGTACGAAAACAGTATTGATGTAGTTGTGAATGATGAATTCTTGGAGCAGGTGGATGAGTTTGTGAATCTAAGTAGTATGTTTTAAGGCTGATAGAGATATTGAAAGAAGGACTGACTGCCGTTGGAGCTAACAAAAAACTATCCTAAGCGAAGCTAGCAGCCACAATGGAATGCTGGTACCTACTCTGATGTATGGCAGTGAGGCTTAGCAGAGGAAGTATGAAAGTAGACTGAATTCTGTAGAAATTAGATCCCTGAGGCTTATATGTGGTAAAACCGTGTGTGATCGTGTGAGAAATGTCCAGATCCGCAAAGAACGCAAGGCTGATGTAAGCGTAATGAGTAAGATTAAGAAAAGGATGCTCAGATGGTTTAGGCATGTAGAGCGAATGAAGTGTAAGGAGAATATGTGATGCAAATGTCAATGGTAGAAGAAGTCGGGGACGCCCGAGGAAGTGTCAGAATAATAGTGGAGTACGTGTGAGACGAAATATGAATGTGAATGAGGCAAAGAGTGTGTAACAAGACCGAGTTGTTTGGCGTTCAGTCCTTTCTGACTACCGCTGCGTGATGGTTAGGTAGTTAGTTATGAAGATTAGCAAACAAAAAACTTTTGACTAAAAACTTATAGATACTAACCTAACCTAACAGAATAAAAAAAAAATATTTTAGTTTTTAATTACTAATTAGTTTTTAGATTTGATTAGGTAAAGGGGCAGATTTTTAAAGAAATGTGAAAATTATAATCACTTGCCTAATAAAGAACTGACTAAATTGTTGTTTATGTTTATTTTTTACAATTTTGAATCGTGTAATTTACATTAATCTTCCATTAGAAGCATTTGCTTTTGGGTGGAAGGGTGGAAGAAGGATACACATTTGAAAAGGGACAAGAGATGAATAATATATGGGACGCTAATGGAAAAAAAAATCATCGGACAGGAAAATGTCATCAACTTTTTAGCCCAAATATGATTAAGAATCGGATATAGGATAAAATGTTGCTTGTGTTGTGATGGAGGACTTAGCCAGCCGAGGAATCGAACACGGAACGCCCGGGTGGGATCCGAACGCGATGTCCACTCAATCACTGACTGGTCAAAATTATAATTATAATTATATCTAATTAATTTTCACATAAACATGTACATCACAATTACAATTAACGTCGATTCACAATATCGTTTGAACCGAGCCTAAAGCTCTCCAGTGCAGTGCAGTACCCACCTGTATTAATTTATGTCTGGTGTCATCTTATTTCAATTAAGATGGCCGGCTTTATCTCGAAAAGCTCACGGGCCAACTTTTCTCTTCAGCGAGAAACGTGACCGATATTCTTGTCACGAATTAATCGTTAAGGCAGCGAACTAATTAACATCCCGGCAATAATAATTATGAATTGTGATTTGTAAGACACTGCAGCCAAAACACTGTTTCCCTGCGATCAGCTTAATTGAAGCCATTAATAAAGTTACATGTGATCTCGGTTGTATCACAGACACTTTAAACGCCCGGCATTAAAATGAAGAGAGAATAATTATCTCGTATTAGTCAAAACATTTCTTGATTTATAAAGTACACGGAATATAATTTTTATGATTCTAAATTGATTACTGTTTTCGTTGCCTAGTTGCGTGAGTGATTACTTACACTGTGTTGTTATGTTTAACCAGGATATCTAGTATCTAGTGATGTTACATTAATAATGATATAAATGTTTGTTAGCGGTAGTGTTGTTGTCCACGAAATGTACGTTCCCCTCAGGCGTATTTGAAATCGTTGTGTCTCCCTTACTATCATAGTGAGAAATATTATCTAAGCGGTGTTAGAAAGAGAAAACACCACGCTAAATAATCAAATTTAAAAATTATTCACAAAATAATTCAAGTGTACAACTTTATAAACCTAAGTATACGAACGCAATTTAAACAAAAAAATGGAAGCATGCGAAATTATTTATTCTATTTTTATTATGTTTTTTTTAAAAAACAATTTTTCGTTATCAGCAATTTTGGTTAGAAAAACGTAAGGTGAATAATTTTTTAGTGCCTTTTATGTTTTCCTTTAAAAATTTTATATTTAAAAAATTATACGCTTTTTTCGAATTTTAAATTTGAAAGCTTTTGTCATCTTTCAAAAACATTTTTTTGTTTTCGGATGCGTTCAGAAATATTCCATTTATGTGGATTTTATTACAAAGCGGGAATGTTTTGATCTTCCGACAAAATTGACTTGAGGCCTGAGTGGAAGAATAAAAAAAAATGATTTTCATAAAACGGATAAAAATTATTTAATAAGAAAAATACCTTGTAATATTTTAAATAATTGAATTGTGAAAACACGAATCAATCAAATAAAATTTACTTCCGCACGCCGGGATTTGAACACGCGATCGCAAGTGGAGAGTCGATTTTACGTCGATTTTAATGTTGAAAAGCACAGTAACCCCAATTGTCCTATTTTTTATTCGAATCCAAAAATATGCATCTATTTCTAATCAACTAACGACCGCCAAACAACTCGATCTTGGCACACACTCTTTGTCTCACTCACATTCATACGTCGTCTCATACGTACTCTTCTATTATTCTGATTTCTGACATGGCCCGACTCAAGCATCTGATTTTAATCTTCTGCGCCTTTGTATATGCTTTTGTAGATACAAAAAGCATATGACCGAGTCGACAGGAAAAAGCTATGGAAGGTGTTGTCCAAGTATGTAGTGAATACAAATCTCATACAGGCAATTGCGTCTCTGTACGAGGGAAGCGTTGCAGGTGTTAGGGTGAACTGTGGTTTTACGGGGTGGTTTGACATCACAAAAGGTGTTAAGCAAGGCTGCGTAATGTCACAATGGTTATTCAATCTATACATGGATAACTGAATGCAAGAATTTAAGTAGTTGGGATTGGGCGCGAAATTGAGTAATCTGAAAGTATGTTGCTTGTTGTATGTTGATGACGCGGTGCTGATTTCTAACACTATGGAAGATCATCTATTTCTACGTATACAATATTGTTCGAATTCGTTCAATAGAAAACCCATTTTTTACGAAACTGTTATATCGATTATGGCCATGGCTAGTCAACATTATAAACACGAAATACAATATGTTATCCTATTTGAACTGTTATTTGTATGTACCCAATGCCATTTGTACAAGAAACAAATTAGAGAAAAGGCCAGGTGTTAAATTTTATTTATTTAACTGCAGAATTATTACAAAATGCCATATCTGATTCCGTGTTACAAATGTTAACAGTGAACTCAAGATCGGAAGAGTAAATCATCTCGATTTAAAGTGGGCAGAATCAGAATTGGAAATGGCTGATTCATTTTCAGAAATAATACAATGTTTTCTCTGAAAACAAATCGATCTTCTTAGACTAGACTTGCAAATTTACATTGTTACTTTAATTTATGATTGTGATAAGTTATATTTTAACATACTATCAAACACTATATTTTTGAATTCTAAAATTGGATGATTTAAAATTATTACCTCCCATGTATGTGAAGTAAATCATACACTGGTTTTCTGACGTGTTAAGATAATGTAAAACTGCTATTTATCACACGAATCTACCAACGCTTTGTAGATGTTTATTAATATTAATATCGCAGAAAGAATACGCCAAATTCGTACATCTAGAATAGATCATCATTCGTACATTTTTTATGAATAATGACCTTCTAACTTAAATAACTGCATATTTATTTTTATTTTTAGAGTAAGTTTTAATAGTTAAAATAAATGTCAAAGTTTTAATTTTTCAAGATCCCCCGAAAACCACCGAATCTAGTGTGACGTCATCATGACTAACCGAAGTATGAATCTTGTAGGGAACTGGAATCAGCTGTTCGACTCCCGCCATTTTGAATTTCATCATTGGAGCGTTTTCATAGACATTACTGGGCAATGGGATCGTTTTTTGTACAGTTCAAGTTTTTGAATATTTTAAATAATATAGATAAACTAATAGAGATACTTTATTTTTGATACTGAATTATTTAGGCATAAATAATGTTTCAATAAAAACAAAAACTATTATATGTCCAATTCTCTATAAACCAATAACACGGAATGCCGAACGGCTTGCGTCTTCATTTCTACTGATTTCTATACAACTTTGACCCAGGTTACGCGGCGCGGTGACGTCACGCCGCCAAAATCCAGCAATAGGGTGTTTTAATGACACGTCTTAAAATTGACTTTTTAATATCTTTTTAAAAACTACGTTAAATATTATGTAATAAAACTTATATATTCAGAATCAGCGTGTATTGGTCTATATGAACGTATTTTTTTAAAGCCATAATATTTTTCACTGGAGTTCCTTATTGGCTCTGGTCTGAACTTTGTGGCAATTCAAACTGAATCTTATTTTGGTCAAAGAAATCGTTAGCGGAAATTTAAAAGTAAGTTAAATGTGTCATTTTTCTCCGTTTCTTTTTGTCTTTCGATCCGCGTCGTCGACATATTTGTAAGAAAATAAATGAGTCTATTACGACGTGCAATTTAAGAGGATTTTAAAAAAAGATATAATATTATAATTTTAATTCAAATTCATATCTACGTAAACCTGATTGCTCTGTACTCACTGTTAAAGCAAAAAAATACCGGTGTAATTAATTATAGGTAATAACATATAGTGGAAAACGCTAATCAGTACAGCAGTAGAGAGGCTAAGAAAATTAATGTACATTTTCATTAGAATTCGAAATATTTTTAAATTTTAGGATATACGGAACCATTTATTTTTCCTTAATCCAATCAGTGCTACAATATGCAATTGTTGGTTGGGGTGGTGCATTCAAAACTTCTTTGAATGATTTTCAAAGGTAAAACCTTTAGAAATCATTTAAAAAATTATTTAAAAAAGCCATATGATTACCCCACCATCAAATTATTTCAAGAATTTAAAGTACCTTCACTTCAAATTATTTATAAAAAAAATTACAATTTTACAAAATCACAAAGATTGCTTCAATAATGAGAGCTTAACACCTTTTTCAAACAGCAATAGAACAAATATTCTTATTTGTATCAGGCTCCACTTATATTTAATAGCCTTCTAGAACACACTAAGTCATCTAACTTCTTGTACACTTTTAATAAGTGATTCCTGACATTATTTGGAGCAAAGAATGCTAATGAAATTTTGGTCTCCTGTGACATTTTAAATATTTTTTTCAACTTAAAACACATAATATCAATGGGTATTGGAGTGTTAGGGGCGGGGTTAGGGGTTGGTTGATTACTCGGCTGAGTGACCAATGATGACGTGTGGAAGATTTTTATTTGTTTTTTGCATTCGTGGCCAAGAATCTTAACCACTGAACCATGGATGTCTGTTGCTTTTATACTAGCAATACTTCTAGAGGACATTGAAGAGATGTGTTGATTTGTTACCTTGATCACAGAGTATGCCGCCCCAGTTGGTGTCGCAGATGCATTGCCAGGAGGATCCGTTGCAGTAACCATGCTTGCAGCCAGGGTAGGGCTGGCACTGATCGCAGAACTCACCCCTCCACCCTAAACGACATCTGCAAAAAGGAAAAAAGACATCGTTAAAAAAATAATGACAAAACGACTAATGATTTTTGTCACAATAAAAGTAGTCTATCTATTTTTACGTTACCTCGACGTATTAAGACCTGAGGAAAAAAAATCCCCCAGGCCCCATGTCATCTTTGGGGATGCTGAGTGGAGGGTATTTTTAGGGAAAGGAAGGAGAGGAAGTTCTGGGAAGGAAAATGTATAAGGGTTGTTTAGGAATCTGGGGGTCAATATGTTCATGAGTGACGTGCTTTTGATTTCATCCCTTCCGTTGCATTGCAGGCGAGGTCTCCCTGAAACTGTCTCTCCTGATCCTGCCTGCACACATTCGGTGGGCAAACACATCCGTCGCCAAGACCTAGACAAATCTCACCCCAGAACCCGCGCACCAACTGCTGTGTCACAAACCTCACCGTGTAGTGGACGACACCACTTGGGGGTTACTTATGCCAGAGGTTTTGGTTATCCAATAAATGGTTCCTGGTGCGGCGGTACCCGTAACGGCCTCCCAAGTCAATATCCAAATCCGTAACGTATGAGTCTTTGAGAATTTTCATGGATTCTTTTATCTAAATTATTAACTCCAAGCTTATTAGCCATCTATAACGAAGCTATGGTGATCATTTTCGATTATGAAAATTGCAAAACTGTCCAAATTATTGGCTCAGGAAATGGAAGACAGCACGACGAGGCCCATCTAAAAATCAAAACAGAAAATATAGACCGTGAGAATCTTATAGCACCTTTTCAAATCAGAGGTAGGAATGTAATTTTTTCAACATGTTTTAGTCAGTCACCAGAGACAAGTCACCTAATTTTTAATCCACTCAACTTTTTCCACAACATAATCACACCATAATCAGATTAGACCAACACTTTTAATTCTTTCAAGTGTCTGGCTTAAAACGTGCATGTGAAATTATCTAGAGATAATTTTATTTGACCAGAGCGTCAACGCAACGAGTCACGTGGAATGTCCAGTGGCGCTCAGTTGTCGAGAATAATAATAAAAAAGCAGCAATAATTAATTAATACCATCGGAATGGACGAAGCGGATGCAAGAAGCCCAGTAATGAATATGTTATGATTTCTCAGAATGACGAGGCATTCTCTAATCTCCCATACAATAAAGCCTGAATCGAGTCACATACCAAATAGCTGCCACCTCCCACGGGATTAAATCCAGAAGCGAGCATTTGGTGGCCCTTTCACAAATAATTCGACAGTCTTTACAACCTACGTGAATCTTTTCAAATGAGTGCCATCTAATGGGGATTATTACATCGTGCACATAAACGAGCCATCATTTGATTCCCTGAAAATTTATAAGAGAATGACCAACAATAATTGATCAAGGTTTTTATTTTATTGCATTTGGAAAAATTGTTGGATATCTAGGGTATTTTTTGGTGACTTTAAAGCCCGGCATTCCGATTTTTTACCGATTTATAACATATTTCTCTTGAACATTTAAAATTTTTAAGTTCCTAAAACATTGTGCGTTATTTTATAAGATAATATCTATACATTTGTAGAGTCGAGACGGTAATTGTAAGAAATTCCCTCGATTAAAAAAAAAAATAACAAAGTGTGCTCCGAAAATTATTTAAAACAGGCTTTGTTCTGGTATGTTTTTAGGTTATTTTAACAAAAAAAAAAAAAAAGGCTTTGTTCTGTTATTTAACATGTTAAAAGTACGAAATAATCCGGGTTAGCTTTAAAAGCAACGTAGGCATTTGTCAAGAGATATTATTAGCTTTAACTTAAGACGGCGCTTCCCCGCTCAAAAAGAAGAAGATAGAGAGATTTGTAATAACGAATGTTGGACAGAGCGCGCTAATATTTTAAATGATAAAATTATGAAAAAGTTTAATAAAATATGACTTGTTTAAAATAGAGCAAAAATGTCGAAGGCGTCTTAAGTATCATTTAAAGAAATGTTGTGAATTTTTTCACAACTAAAACTTGTACAATAAGAGAAACAGACGTGTTTTTAATAATTTTCGGAGATACTTAGCAACTTTTTTCTATCGAGAGAATTTCATATAATTTGCGTTTCGGCGTGGAACGCGTCTAGGTATTATCTTCAAAAATAACATTTATTTTTTAAGATCTTAAAAACTTCAAATGTGTAAGGGAGATGTGTAAGAAATCGGTAAAAATTCAGGTAGCGGTGGTGGAGTCGTGTTTATTAAATACTAGGGAGTTCCTAGCATTGCAATGTCATTTAATAAAGAAATTGTTTCTCTCTGCATGTCTTTTAGTATTCGTCCCGTTCCCCTTCCCCTCACGCGTTCCCATTCCACCTTTTCTCACCCCACACCCGTCTCCCGCTTTCCCCGTCCCGCGAATCCCCCTCCCGCGTTCCCCTCCCCTCCCGCATTACATGCATTCAGTTTTCAAACAGCTCGCGTGCCACCTATTGCAATTTTTTAAAACAAATTTTATAATGTTAGAGCACACCAGTGTAAATGGAAACCTTCGCGGGCGTGCTCACAACAACTCAACAATGATTCATAGCAATCGGATAATAAGTTTAGTAAATAATTTCATAACGCCAAAACTCACTACTGTTCATAGAAACCATCGCGGCATGCGCACATCAAATCCCATATAAGGAACAAACATAGATACATTCAAGAAGCAAGCAAACATACATTGATTTTTACATATACAGCATCCCCAAAGATGACATAGGCCTCAGGGAAATTATTTTCCTCAGGGCCTCCTGTGTGGAGCCATTGTTAAAAAAAAGCCAACGTTTCGGACAGGGTTACAGTGATCATTATCCTGTTGTGTTTGTGATAGACAATGGCCACTGTAACACTGTTCGAAACGTTGGTTAAAGAAGTAGGAAACGCAACACGGCAAAATACCTCAAAAATAAATCACGATTTTTGGCCGTGAAAATTTTAAAATCACTTAAAATCATATATCATAAACAAGACCAAAGCAAGATTCACAATGCTATTCCAAATGACTCTAGTCACGATTCTGTAATGGCAGTTCATATTAAAACAGATTTTGCCAGAATGCATTGTCTTCTTTTACTGTTGACTATGTCGAATTCCTGCATCTCCGTGGACAATACCACATTTTTTGACGTATTACCGCGCATAAAATATCTCCCGAATCGCATATTACCTACACTTAGTTTTCTGCGAGCAACCTTACGGCCTTCCGATTCGTGGAATTTATCGATTCCCCACTTGAACAATGACAAAATTTCCGACGGGAAATTTCGGATTCAACAGATGCTGTAGAAAGTGAAATAAAACGAGTCAATCAAGGACTATCGCGGGTCGATGTCCGCCACAGGACATTAGGATTCCACTAATGTACAGTAGAGATGGTCGATATTCATGTCCCGGTGACTTTGTCGTCACTGGAACCGACGACATAATGTTTCTTCTGTTTCGTGTCCTTTCTGGTCCTTCCGACGTTGACGATCACTGAAAAATGTCTCTCTATCTTGTGCTGCCCGGAATAGCTCCTCCGCACTTCTAATGCCATACCAGGCCCTCGGCGACCTTCTATTTTGCCTTTCAATATTAATTGGAGCAAGTGATACTTTTCCCCTCGAAGTATGTGACCCAGATATGAAATTTCCCTGACTTTTGTTAATGTGACCAGTTCTCTGGTGATCATGTCGGTCCATGGAACCTTGAGCATTCTCCGGTAAAGTTTTTAAAAAGCTTCTAACCTGTTCATGGTATTTACTTTCGAGGTCTGCGTCTCACATCCATAGAGCAAGACCGACCACACATAACATTTTAACATTCTCTGCCTTAGTTTTAAATTGAGGTTGTCATTTTACCGAATGCAGGTCTTGCTGCCTAAATTCTGCAATTAACCTCTGCATCTGGGTCTAGTCTCCGTGAGAATGCTGCCGAGGTATCTAAATCTTTCCACCTTTTCGACATTGCAACCATAATTTTGTTGCCAGATATTTTTGGAAGAGCTCCCTTTGGGATTTCATAAAATTTTTGGACTACATTGATTTTTTTGAGGAACTGGCTCCAAAGTAACCGGTTAACTGGAACTGTAGTAACAACCCATTTCAGGCACCAACCAACTCTAATGCAGGTAGCTACAGCCTGTGCGAGCCCACCGCGTATCGAAGGACACTCGTGCGGCAATCCAGATTTTATTCGTTTCGGGACAAAAGGCAATAAAAATTCAAAAATAGTTTTACAAATATTTCATGGTTGTGAATGGAATCCATTTGGCTTATAAACAATGGTCTCACGACTACTATTAGAGGTTATCACAAAAAGATCTGCACAGAATACCAACTTATTTGTGATTATTATTGATGTATAAACGACAGCTAAATTGTAATGTGATGGAAAAGTGTACCACAGGGTCCTGGCTAGGTACCTTTACAAAACCGCACGAAATTCACAATACCGAAAAGTGATACATATTTAAATTCAGTTTGGGAGGAGGGTATGGGTACCTCTGCCATAGGTTACCCCGAGTGGCAAGCTACGTTTGGTGACTTGGCAGGGCTGCCTGAGTTGATGGGGTGAGCTTTATCCAAGCCTTGGCGGCAGATGCGTCCGCGTGGCGGGCCGGATAGGAAGGGACTGGTTGAGGGAGACAATTTGACCTCTTCAGAAGGAATCTCTCGACCCATCGCCTTGCACCGAAATGGGAGGAATGGATTCAGACTGAAATGAGTCAGTCAGTCAGCCACTGACCCCCAGATTCATAACCATCCCTCCTACCTATGAGAGGAAGCTTTGGGAAGGTAGAACCTTCCCAAACCTCTCCTTTCTGTCCTAAAAAGACCCTCCACAAAGCATCCTTCTCAAGGGAAGTATTTTCTTCAAGGCCTTTTTTGTGGAGCTAAAGTAAAAAAAAGGCTTTCATGCTTGCTTCAACCCTACCTAGTTGAATAAATTTTGTCCGAATTAAAGTTTAGTTTAAAATAAATCATCCCTACCCTTTTTGATTTATCATGCGTACGTGAAAGCTTTTAAAACCACAGAAAAGTGCACAAATAACAATCTTTATCTTCAAGTAAGTGGTCATAATCTGCATAATTCTCAATTAAAACACACCTAAATAAAATGATTGAGCTGTACAAGACTTCAATTCATTTTACGACGCGTTTATAAGCCTTTGTTGGCAATTACTGCGCTGATCACACATAACCGATGCTAATAACCGCTCAGTAATAATACGATTTGTGAACTATCCGGATATTAAATGCAGAATTAATGGCTGTTAAACGATACAATCGGCCGGCATCTTAATTAAAACTGTGTTCTCAGAGTTTGCCAATAATTGATGTACAGCGCCCAAGACAGTAAAATATCTTGTTACCTGTGTTACATGAGTTATTAAAGTAACTGTATAGGATGAGTAAAATTGGAAAAACAATTTTACCAGCCGTTAGAAATTACATTAACCACTTAGGTCTAGGGCCTGTTTTGTCTAAGGTCAAAGTACTTCAGCTTTGCAATAAAATTCAAATAATGCAAATTATGAACGCAACCGGAAACTTAAAAACTGTTTTTAAAAGAAGATGAAATATGTTTTCAAATTTAATAATTCGAAATAAACACAATTTTTATTTTCAATTCAATCCATACTTTAATATTATAAATGCGAAACTGCTCGAGTTTGTTTATGACCTTTTCACGCGTAACACAATATAAAGACTTTAATAATTCTTTCACCAATATAAAGCTAAATTATACGCGCAGACTACAGGTTGTATATGATGGTAAGCTCTGGCGTTATGAAATTATAAATATTAATATATTATATTTGTTATACGTTTTCTGTCGCTAACAAAAGCGAGTTTTTGCTAACGTCAGAAAAAAATCTTTTCCATGGAAACAATGTTGATATATTTTTGGGCTCTATGCTGGTAGGTACTCGGTCTACTGGTCAGCTACTACTGTAGAAAATTCAAATATTAGAATTCGTTTTTTTTTTGGACAAGCTTGGAATAAATGTCAGATGAGAGTTCCTACATTAAAAATATAATTCGTAACGATTATAAAGACTGAATGATAAATAGAGTATTTTTTTATTATATTAACGAACTTCCAAATATTTAAATAAAAATAAACATCCGAAATGTTTGTAAGCGCATAAATTCCGAACGAATTAACAAAATTGGATAAGTAATTCTTTTTTTCTTTGAGCTATAGCATTACGAAATTTAGGTGGTAGGCGAGATGTTTGAAAACTGAATGTAAGGGAATGAGTATATGGAATGCGGGAGGGGATGAGGGTGGGGTGGGGGGGGGGGGGGAGATAATTGATAAGTGCAAGCGCTACAGTAATTTCCCGTTATACCATGCGAGCGAAGCCGCGGGGAAAAGCTAGTATAAAATATTTGAAAGCAAGCTTAAAAGAATTTATTTTTGATTTTCACAGCCAAAAGTATTTTCGTAATTTGTTTTGGGGTGTTATGGCGTGTTGCGCTACCTCATTATTTAGTCAACGTTTCGGACAGCGTTAAAGTGTCCATCCTCAGCCCTGACACATCTATCCTGATGATGGACACTGTAACGCTGTCCGAAACGTTGGCTAAAGAAGGAGGTAGCGCAACACGGCATAACACCCCAAAAACAAATAACGAAAAAAAACATACAAGAATTTTAGAAATTACTCATCTGAAGTTTTTTCATACTAATATTAGTAATAACGAAAAAAACACGTATTTTGTTACAGAAATGTTTTCGTTTAATAAACGTTATAGTCACCTCACTTGTTTTTGTCGTTTAATAGTAAATAAAAAAATCCTAAAGTATTATTTTTTTTTCAAACTGCGATCGGAAACTTTGGTTTCATAAAAGTTATTTATAATTTTGTGGTTAACTTTTAGATTCGTGGATGGTTTGAAAACTCGACTATCACGGAGGGCATTAATTTCAATGTACTCGATGGTTATCTCCGTCACCGACAGCACAGACTGTTTTATTTCCCAGCTTTGCAGAACTAACTTGCCAATGGTCATGCCAATGGGAGTGCTGTCTTGTTGCTAAATAGTATCACTTACGTAGACCCTGAAGAAGGGAGCTTAGCTCACGATACATGTTGGTTTTGTAAACAATAAAAGTGGTAAAAACATAGCATATTATTAATTTTGAATTAAATAGTATCACTATATCGATATATTTAACATCAATGAAGCACAATTTAGACGGCAAGCTTTGTTGCTGTTAGTATTTGGGAGGCGGGAATGGGTACCGCCATTGGATAACCAACACCTCTGCCATAAGTCACCCCAAATGGTTCGCTACGTTTGGTGATTTAGCAGGGGTGCCCGGGTTAATGGGGTGAGGTTTGTCTAGGTCTTGGAGGCGGATGACCAGGATATACTGAACCCCAGATTTCTACCCACCCCTTAAACCCTTTTCCTTCCCAGAATTTTCCTCCACTTCTTTCCTTAAAAAAAAAACTCCACACAGCATCCCCAAAGATGACATAGGCCCTGAAAAAGATTATTTTCCTCGGGGCCTCCTGTGTGAAGCTCGTGTAAAAAAAAAGTATATCTTATCTATTCTGTCTTTTAAAAACGCTTTGAAATGTTAATTTTGTAATGTTTTTAAAATGAATAAATTGAATTGAATTGAAGAATATTTTCACCTCATCAGTTAATGTCCAAATAACGACAGAAAGTCTGCGACAGGAAAAATCTCGACAATTTTAAAAACTGTACGAGTAAAAATACAAATAATAAATTTCTGGCTTAAAGAACCGTTTAAATCGGGCTTCATATTTACCATTGCGTAAAAATACGATTGCATCCATCACCACTCCCCCTCGTTTTAGTACGAATGTAAATCCAAGTCAGACGTACATCATAATACGGGCTTATATCCCAAAAAGGAAAAGTAGATATTGAATTGAACGCGTGGAAAATTTATCGCCTACGAGCGATTCCATTAGTTTAGTTTATACCCGCGTGGATTCAATGGCAAATGTTTTATCGCCATGCGTGCTTCTAGTGCGTGTCCTCTAAGGGGAAACATTTAAATATATGCCTCAACCTACCAGTACCAACACTGAAGAGATTAACCTATAGAATTGGGTTGTGGGGGTGTCGGTGTGTCTTAAGTAAGTGAACAGATACTCAATTTTTTTGGCCTGTTAGGGGACTAGCAGTCTTAAGGAAGTGTGATGTACCTCAATCGCTAGTGATTGAAATTATTTGAAATATTTTCAGGAAAGCTCCAATAAAGATCAAGGTTTGTCGAGATTACAAGTTGCGTTATTTACGTTATCATAAGGCTTACAATGAATATTTAGCTGGACCAGACGCCCGTATTGTAAAAGCTCTAAGTTATTTTGAAGCTGGGGAAACAATCACTGTAAGAGCCCAGCTGTCTATCATTTGTCATCGGCTATTTCAATAACCGTTCGTGCATTGGACATGAACAAAGGTATTGATATTTAAAGTTCTACAGCCCATTTAGCAGGCCAGCGCAGTAGCAGGTAAAAGGGCAGGGCGAAATTTCATACTCGTTTATTTCAAAACTAATTTTTTCTGCATGGTGTAAGCAAAAAAAAACTACTCGGCCAATTCGTCTCAAATTTTACTGTGTTATTCCGTACACCAGTACCTATCGCAGGAACTAAAAGAAAGTTTTTACATTGAAAATTTCTTATTTTTTACATACAAAATATAATGAAAAATAGTGTTTTCTGTACGTAAATTTCAACAACGGGCCATTTTTTAAATTTATTTTTTATTCTGCCAAAACTGGAGCCACCACCAAGGTCCGTATTTATGAGAAGAGCAACTTCAGCGCAGTTCCTTAACCACTTAGTATTTTTATATATATTTTTTATAATAATATTTTTGTATAATATTAAAGTGATTTAGTATATCTTTAAAGTTTGAATAGCATTGTTTACTGTTTTCATTTAAAAAAAAAATCCTAAAAACTCGTCGAGGGGGCTAGACCACCGGCTCCCCTTAAGGTCTTTGCGGCGGATGACTTGGACACACTGAGCCCCAGATTCCCACCTATACATAACATCTTTTTCCTTCCCAAAACTTCCTCTCCTCCTTTTACTTAAAGAGAATCTCCACACAGCATCCCCAAAGATGACCTCCTCATGGCCTCCTGCGTGGGGCTAATGTAAAAAAAATACTTCAGCCGTGTTTGGTGACCATATTTGAATAGACAGAAACTTCCCCATCTCCTTGCACTCCATACTACCTTCAGCCATACAACGTACCTTAATTGGGGATGCCAAAATCTTACTCGCTCCAGGCGGTTGGAGCCGTTGGGACTCTTGTCCGGTATTCACACAAAAAAACCTCACAGGGTGCATCTTAGTAAATAATGTATTCTTATTCATATTTATTTTAGGTGAATAAACTCCTAATTTTAAGGATATCAGAAGGTTTGTTGGCAGAACTAAGCACTGCATTTAATGCATTTATTATTACGTAGTGATGTCGGGGAAAATTTGAAGAAAAGTACCAACTTGGATATAGTCATATGTAATATAATATCATAGTTGTCTTCGTCTTCCTATAGTATTTAATGGGCAATCAGCAGAGCTTCAGGTAAGAGTCAGAGAAGACTTTTAATTGGAATCTTCTGGGATGCTGAGAGCAGAGAGAGATGTCCACTCCCAATTTATTGTTTGGCCTATCATTATAAATTCTATTTCATATCAACCAATTCTCACGGCAGTTTAATATTCCGCACGCGGTTCCTCTATACTCCACATCAGTGGTTCTCAAACGGAGATACATGTTATCATACACATAGTGAATATGTTAAACTGGTTGTGTAGTTACATTTCTGGTAGAACTTTATTTGTTAAAATTAAATCTTTTATATCTAAACCGTTTTCCGCCACTAGTGGCGTACCGCAAGGTAGTTATCTTTATTTCTTGTTTTTATAAACGTCATATTCAACTGCTTTAAAGATGTCAATGTATTGATTTTCGCTGATGACATTAAATTAAATAAAGAAATAACTCTTATTAATCACTGTCAAATTCTTCAATCCAATACAGACATGCTAAATAATTAGTGCTCACAAAACAATCTCTATTTAAATGTAGAAAAATGCAAAACTTTGACCTTATCCAGAAAAAAATTACTGTTTTTCGACTATTGAATATATGAAATAAATTTAGAAAGAGTAACGGAAATGCGAGATCTTGGCATAATATTGGATGAGAAACTAGACTTCACGGTCCACATTCAACAAACTTTAAATAAGGGTATGAAAACATTAGGATTTATATTAAGAACAATTAAAAACTTGAATCGTTACAAATCATTAAACTATTGTACACATCCCTTGTTAGAAGCCTAATAGAACATAACTCCATAGTCTGGTCGCCCTTCTACAAAATTCATATTCATATTGTTGAAAGAATTCAAAGAAAATTTCTACGTTAGAGAACATAAATTACCCGTCGTTATGAAAATTTTAAATATTCCAACTTTAGAAAACAGCCTAACCTTTTTATTAAAATTATTAAATTCTAACAATAAAGAAGGACAAAAATTTACTAACAGTGTTCATTTCAAAGGTAAATTTCTGATGGTCTTAAGGAAGGTTTGAATTTTTTTTCGAGAATGCTTTCAGCTTCAATTTGGGAGGCGGGAATGGGTACCGCCGCCTCGGGAGCCATTTATTGGACAATCAACACCCCTGACAAGGGTCACCACAAGTGGTGACTTAGGAGGGGTGCCCGGGTTCATGGGGTGAGATTTGCCTAGGTCTCTGCGGCGAATGCGTTTTTCCACCTAATGCGTGGTGGGCCAGATCGGGAGAGACAGGTTGAGGGAGACCTAACCTAGACCGCTTCAGTCAGATTCTCACGACCCACGCCTTACACTGCACTGGGAGGAATGGATTCATACGTCCGTCACTCCTGGATACATCGAACCCAAGATTCCTACCCACCCTTCATACCTTTTTCCTTCCCATAATTTCCTCTCTTATTTTCCCTAATAAGACCCCCAACACAGCCCAAAAGATCCCCAAAGATGACATTGGCCTTGAGGGTAATTATTTTCCTAAGGGCCTTTTATGTGGAGCTAATGTAAAATAAAAGTTAAATAAATTCTACAATTATAAATCTAGTGATTTTTAACGGGTCTGCGCTAGTTATAAAATAATTCCAGAGGAATTGTACTTAGCTATTGTAATGATCGTTTATACAAATCTAAAACTAAATTTTAGTTACAGATTTTAACGTTTTATTTGTGTGAGCTCGGTTACTTAACATCAAGGAAAACAAAAACCACAAAGCAACGAAGACTTACGTGTTATTTCACCATCAAATGTTTTTTTTATAGAAGAATGTTCCATGACTTAAAAGTTTAAGAACCACTGGCCTAAAGGTGAGTACCGCATGACTATAATGCATGACTTCGAGTAGGTTGTTGGGCACTGGGAGCCGTTTTATGCAATCAAGCCCGCTTCGTTGTGATTTATAATAACAGTTTATAGATAGAATAATTAATAGAATCTGAGAAACCGTAATGTTGTGTGCGTGAGACGTCATTCCATATTCCGTTCCCTTTGGAAACCATCTACATAATATATAAAACAGCTACAAGGAAATCCCTGGATTTTTCGATCAGTAATAATGAGGTACTTTAACAAACTATTAAAAACGTTTACCTGTGCAAGATTAAAAATGTATTTTTTTGATTCTGATTATTGTACTAAATGTGTAATTTTAATATTTTCATTCGTAATTATTGATTTGAAAAAAACCGCATAATCCGAAACGGTTCCAATTGGCAACGACTTCATTATGACAAAGACAACGCCACTTGCTGGTAAGTTAAGTATGCTAATAAGAATAAAGATTGGTGCATTTAAAATAGTTTATTTTTGGAAATAAAATTCCGATTTTATCGAATATTCCGCCAATAACAACACAGCTTTAGGAAGAGTTACAGAAATGAGAGATGTTGGAATTATTTTGGATGAAAAACTAAGTTTCGCCAATCAAATTGTGAACAAATGTATGAAAACACTAGGCTTTGTATTACGAACAACGGATTCATACAAAAACATTAATTCCTTACAAGCCATTAAACTATTATACGTATCTCTAGTTAGAAGCCTCATCGAATACAACTCAGTAGTTTGGTCCCCATCTTACAAAGTTCACATTAATAACATTGAGCAAATACAAAAAAATATCTGCGTTTTATAAATTTTAACCCTTCGAATAATGAGAAAATAATATCTTTGAACTTTTGCCTGTCAAGATTTGCGTGCAAAATTCCCGATTCTTGCCATGCATTTTAAATGTTCTTTTTTATTAGTTATTTTGTAATTTTTTTGCAAAAACAAAAATTGTTCTAAAATCAAGATAAAATAATCTTTCTGATGTGTTTATTAGAAATCAAATTTTTTGTTTTTAAACATTAAAATTTTTATATTGAAAATGTTAATTGGCTCAAAAATACGTACCTATTCCTCAAAAAAATATGTTAAATTAAATAAACTTAAAATTTTAAATACAGGTTCATTTTTATAAGAAAATTTGTAATGAAACTGTCACCTCACTTTTTACAACTTTCATACAATTTTATTTTTAAATTTAGTGTTTGTTAGGTCACAAATTGGCGCAAAATAAAATCGTCACTTATGATCGGGTTTGTAAAATATCTAACCAATACAGCTTGTATATTTCTAAAACAATAAGAAGCATCATTTTTTTAGCTCTCTAACATAAAAGAAATCACAAATGTTTATATGACAGGAAGAGAGATATCTAACTTTTAATAATGCACGGTTGCTCTGGGACAATCTGGGTCTCCTGTTATTATAACGGCATATGATGTTTTGGGACAACTTGGGTCTCCTGTGATTAGACGGGTTAAATTAAATATCCCAGGAGAAGGCTTAAAATACGATTTCTTATTAAATACTCTATAAATGCATTCATTGGAAGACAGACGTAAAATAAACGATTTAACATTTTTATTCAAAGCACTAAACTCTAAATTCGACTTGTGAACTTCTGCAACTCATAAACTTACGAACACCCACAGTAACAACACGACAAAATACAATGTTATACAGCAGCACTCATAAGCGTAACACTGATACAACGACTTCACACCATGGAAAATCAGCACTTGGGTGATACATATTCAAAATCAACTTAATAAGTTTTGTGGATCATCTAAAAAATCACAAAATTTGCGTTTCGGCGTGGAAAAAGTCTAGATATTATCTTAAAAAATAACGTATATTTTTATAAGAGCTTAAAAAAACTTTAAAAAATCGGTAGAAATTCGGGTAGCAGCGGCTAAAACTGATGGTATTTGTAAACACGCTTTGGTGCAATTATTATGAGACAAATCTTTAGTCTTTAACCAGTTGAAACCTCAGCAACGAACCAATCAGTGATAAACAGTAACTTTGCGGCGATGATAGTATTATTTCAGGGTACAAGAAGTATTTCAGAGTTGCCATTGCACAAAGGAATTAATTACGGGGTCTAGCGGCGACCACGGAAGCACGCACAGGTCTCGATTCCAAGCTTTAATTGAATTTTTAGTGCGGAATTATGCCAGGAATTTTCGCCTCGGTTTGAACCTGTGCACACTTCGTAAACTGGTATCTACCAACATACCCGCCGAGACGTTTTCGGTACTTATCCGGATACTTATTAGGTACGTACTGGGACACTCGGCAGGTACTTGCAACACTGGATTGGGAAGACGCAATTTTAATGCTTTCAGTTTGTGGCGGAAAAACTGGCAACATTCCAACGTGGTGTAGAATATATTTGTGCCCTGTTTACGTTGAGAGTCAAAAAGTTCCCAGGGTATTCTAGACAGTGACAGCATCGAAGAGTGGCGATATTGTCGAATTTTATACACGCCGATAGGATTCATGCAAAATCATTGTTTCAGAAATTAAATTGCATTTAAGAACTCTGGCTGTGAATGGAACATAAAAATCGGGCTTAAAAAGTTTGGTCAAGTAAAAATTTCATGATAGCTGTCATATCAATAATTTAGTTAGCTATAATAGCTTCAATTTATCAATGTCCATGTTCCCAAAAAATCTTTTACACTTTTACTAGTTGCACAAAACGCAATTGTAAAATTATTAGTTGTCCCTAACATTTTCAAACAAAGACACAATACTCCGTTGCTGTTTCAGAGTGCAAAAATTTTACCTGTGAAGGCAATACTATGGTATAAAATTATAATTCAGCATATATTTACCCCGCAGCATAAAGAGAAACTAGATCATAAATATAGCACTAGATTCACGCGTAACGACGGGTTAATAGTTCCGAAATTCAATAATAAGTACGGACAGAGAACGTTTGAATACAACATACCGAAGATATTTAATTTATTACCTGACAATATAAAGCAACATAATTCTATGAATAAGGTTAAATATATGGTGAAAAATTGGTTATTGGAAAAATAATATTTATTTTGATACTTGATACTTGATAAAATTTATGAAAAAATGTTTAACTGTAGATAAAAGATGTAAATTATAACTTTAAATATATTTGTAAGGAATTATAAGCACCTGCTGTCAAGCCAATTGCAATTGGCTTAGCGGGACTGGATTGTTGATTTATAAAATAAATAAATAAATTTAAAAAAAAAAAAAAAAAAAAAAAAAAAAAAAAACAAACAAAACAAAACAAAACAAAACTTCAATAACACCAGGACACTAGCTTATCAAAATTTATTTCTGATCTGGGTGGTATATTTCATCTTAAAACTAATCAGTATAAATGTTGTATATTCTATCACTTTTATTCTATTAGACACAAGTAGATCTAAATACATAGTATATTTTGTTTATGAATAGTTTTATTTTCCAATGTACATTTGTTACTTTAATTTTTTTAATTTTTCCGCGACCGGTTTCGATACAACCGTATCATTCACTAGCAGGATTAAAATATTTTAATTTACGATACGGTTGTATCGAAACCGGCCGCGGAAAAATTTAAAAATTTAAGTAACAAATGTACATTGGAAAATAAAACTATTCAAAAACAAAATGTCTAGAAATTGTTACGTAGTTAATGCCCAAGAAATACAAAAAATTACATAGTATATACCTATATAACCTCTAAGCTTTTAATTCAATTGTATGCGTGAGTAATTTTAGTTTCTGTTCACATTTTTATCTATGTATTTTGTTCTGTGTTTTAGTTCAAGCTTTTTTTCATTACCTTTCTATATTTTTATTGTTTTAATTTTTAAAACAATGCTTAAGTATTTACTGTGATACAAATAGCGTAAAATTTTATAAGAGAGCCCAGTAGGGCATGTAATAAATAAATAAATAATTATTTTAGCTTTGTAGGGTAGAATGGACATTAAGAAGACTTAGGTAATGTATAAACTTTAGTGCTACTCGTAAGCAAGGTTTATCTCGAAAAGTTTTGCAGGTTGCAACTAAAGCTCCTTTGCTCAGTGGCTGCAATAAAAACAAAGTTATGAAAGCAAATTATGCAATTGGTACTTACTCGCATTCTCCAGATCTATCGCATTTTCCGTGGACAGGATGGCAGCCAGGCTTGCAAACAGCTGCGAATAAAACAACAATCCATTAGTTCATCAGTAGATACATGTTAAAGTACAAGTTGTTTTCATACCCATATCGCATCAAAAAAATCAACAAAATTTATCATTATTTATTTATTTATTCATTTATTAACACCCTTTTCCGGGGCTTTTACATATGAATAGTAAGAAATATACAGTATTTGTTGTTCATAATTGTACTGCCTCGATAAAAATATTTTATATTTGCT
Organism: Glyphotaelius pellucidus; assembly: GCA_936435175.1. NCBI lineage: Eukaryota > Metazoa > Arthropoda > Insecta > Trichoptera > Limnephilidae > Glyphotaelius > Glyphotaelius pellucidus. Next base: position 32,431,356 of record OW386554.1, read on the forward strand.
TAACCCAGGTTAACCCAGCCAGCCCGGAAAGGGCTGAATGGTTAATATGGGGAAGGTTAAAGATAAATTTAGTGTTGTAGTTCAACATAATTGCTGGAATACCAATTTTAAAATTTAGAAAACGAAAGAATTTGTTTTGAATTCTTTCAACAGCTTGTACACGAGTATTGTGGATTCCAGACGGGAGAATTGTACTCAAGTTGACTTCTAACATAGGCAAAATATAACAGTTTAATACACTTTGTATTGTTAATATTTCTAGTTAGCCTAGATATATATCCCAATATTTTAAGCCATTGATAGATTTCTGTTATGTGGTTAAACAATGAAAGATTTGATTATAGTGATGCCTAAGTCTTTAATTTGTATTAATGCCTCAAAAGCATTGTTATCAATGTTGTAATTAAAGATCACTGGATTTTTTATTTGAGAAAATCTAACTGAATAGAAATATTTAAATAAAGCCTGTTTTCATTACACCAAATTAACAATGGTAAATATTTTGAAAAATTCTAAAAATCATTGATCATTATGTAAATTGAGATGGAAATATGAGTGCAAAGCACCATCTCAAGGGATCGAAAATTAAACGAAAGGGGTAGAGTACAAGAGTAACAGACAGAATTGAATAAGTCAATATATAAATAAGTAAATGACATTAGGCACCATACACGACTCAGATAATGAACAACCTTTTGGCAAATATTGTCATTCAGTAGTTGCAAGTTTATCAACAGGACTCTAGATCAGCAAGAGAGTGTGTGACAGGAAAAAGGAGATGGGAATTGACTTTTTTCAGCAGTAGGAAGACTGTGGCTGGTGATGATCATGACGATGAAGCATGTACGGGATCAAAACCTCACGTGGCCGTTAAAAGCTCGTTCCCAAGCTTTCCAGAGTAGCTTATCCTCATTGAAATCACGTAATCCCTTTAGCAACAACGCGTGTTTAGAATGCTGGGTTCGCCGCAGTCATAATAATAATAGTTTGTAACTAACCGTTTTTAGTATGAAAACTAATTTGCATGCTAATAAAATAGACTACGGCAGGTTGGTTGGATGGTTGCCCGTGTTGCGGTTGGTTGTACCAGGCTCGCAGCGCTGACAGGAGGTGGGTCGGGTGTCGCACTTGTCAGCGCGGTAATTGCGTGTCGTGTTCTATGCGGTAAGCCACGTTGCTTGGGTGGACAGCAACCATCAGCCGGTACCGCCTTATGTTTGCCTGGTATCGGGGTTTATTTATGCCTGACAAACTAGGAAGCGATTGTGTTGTGATTTCATGGGAATATCGAGCTTTTTGAGATCTTGGTAGATAAAAACTAATCTGATCAATTTTAAAATTAAACAAGACACATTTGTTGATTGCGAAGAAATAGCCGCTTAGTTACTTGAGCTTGTATAGGGGATGGAAAAATAGAGGCGACAATATGACGCGCGAGTGAATGAAATAAGTTTAGGTTATCAGGATGATATGATCATGTCAAAAGTCGGAATAAAAGAATAGTTTGCACGATAGTAGGTGAATGCGATTGTAGTTGATTTGTGTGTACCAGGAGAGAGGTACAAAACATTTCTCTCTATCTGCTTTTCATTACTGCGAGATTCAGTTAATTAGTGTATTTTAAAAGGTGAACGTTTGGGAAATTGTGCATTGCCCGATTGCGCCGTGGAAATTTCTTTCTAGTTGTTGCAGAATGCCTGTTTGGGATATCACGAAGCGTTTACCAGTGGAACAGCTGAACAGGAGAACAGGCAGAGAGACAGTTGACAACACTTACCAAATAAGCGCGATGGGGGGGATTCTGTAGCTGCAGGTAGTTATCAGGAGAGCAGCAAATCAAGAGGGGGGTAACACAGCGGACCGGAGTAATGAGTCGCCTGCCTTACGCTCCGGTCACGATCCCGACCAACAAATGCGGAATTAATTTAAATTAAAGCGATACGCCGGCACGTAAATATTCCTCAGCCTTTCTACCTACAAAGTATGCGCTCCTGATCACGGTGGAAGCATTCGCCGTTCACATCTGCATTTTAACCATCCCCGAGGAACATTTTCTAACTATTTTCTGTCGCGCCTTGAATAATTTATCACAGCCGCTTTGTATTAATGGGATTTAATTGCTTCAGATTGGATTTATTGCCACTTTACACGAGACAATCAAGATTCTGTGGCAATCTTTACAACTTCAATAAATATAAACAACTATTAGGTACTAATAATGATGTTAAAAGACACCGACATCATGATCGACGACACCTAACTGCTCTTATGAACGTACGATCAGGATACAACATATAATATTGATGTTATATTACGTTGATTAATAAAATGAAGGCATTAAAGACATTCTACAAGATAATCAAAAAATGTTTGACAACAATTTACTTTAATTTAGTCCCAAAGTGGTCCAGGTGGACCCCTAGGGAGACCCGACGGGAGTCCACATAGGCGCGATGAAGAAATTGGGGTTCACAAGTTGGAAATGGAGGTCCACGAATTGGTTTCGATTGAGACCCATCCCGTGCCCTACAACCCATCCCATCCCCCGGCTCATTACGCCCCCTCCATAACAGAGCGACAGCGCTCGTTGTTGTACTGGTTATGCATGAGATCTTAAAACGCCCAGCTAGGCAAGGGGGGGAAAGTAATAGGATATGGGTGTACTGTACTGGGATGGGAACATCCCACCCCCCTCGTCCCATATCCCATCACGCCCCCTCCGTCGTGGCAAATATAATCTCGAATACTGGTCCATTTGCCCCCCGTTTGAAAACGTCGTAAAGTTTTGGGAATATGGTAGAAATGTACCAGTAGGGGGTCCACCATGACCAGTAAAAAGAGTTTGGGAACTTCTGCTTTAAGCTAAGGGGTCCAAATTTTATACAATAAAACGAGTTTTTTAATCCACCCCCCTCTCGTTACTTAGAATGTCAGATTTCTTGGAAAATATTTGCTGATGGAGCACGTAAAATCATGTGACAACTCGCCTCTGCACTCTTAACATGGGAAAATTCAACATATTTTTAGTGGCTCGAATAATTTTCTGAAACCGCATTGTTTCGCTAATCTGCGAAACGTCCAGTTTTCCATGGCCGTATTCAGAAGAAAGTCAGACAAATGCGTGGATCGTGCTCACGGATATCTCCGAGCGAACATTGATTAGGCGACTAAATGCCTAATGAACGAATCATTCAATATTCGTGCGATGCATTGTGGCGGGGGGCAGAGACCAGATCTGATGGGACGATACTGTTCCCTTTAAACGGTGATTACACGGCCGGGGCCGGGGAACAGATTGCACCGGGAGGTCGACGGGGGATTAGCGTAGTCCAATCAACACTCTCCGAGGAGGAGATCTCGGAGCCAGATCTTGTACAGACGAATTTTTAATGAAGCGATTTCTATTTCCGATAAGAGTTTAATGTTCATTAATCTGATAGGGTATGTTAGAAACATGGCATCCAGTCAGACCATTATCTCGAGATGAATGTGGAGTGAGTATGTTGAATGAAATTTCAAGTTTTTGTTAGGCAGACACATTCTGATATGTTCCCAAGTTGAGCAAAGATGTCAAATTAGATATCAAAGATATCAATAGGAGTATCACATGTAATATAATTTTTCTAAATTCTAAAAGCGGATAGCACAAGCAAAGGCAAAGTAAGGGAATAAGATTAGAAGTCCTTCTTCTGGTGTCCTCTCCTATCAGAAGTTGGGTTTTTGAGCAATATTTACCCCAAATCACACCTCGGAACAACTCGTAAATTTTGAAGCCAGAAAACTTCTGCGTGGATTAAAAGTGGGTGAGTCTTGGTTGGTCCTCATGACAAAGTTGTTGTAGATTTTATAAGTGATACAATTTCAATGAAGGATAAATGGTATGAACGACACAAATATATGGATGATAAAACGGAATGGAGGATAAAATAGGAATAAGAAAAAAAATGGATTTTTTACAATAGTTCAAAGAAATTTCCTCAGGGACTATGAGGCCTTTGGGGATAATGTGTGGACGGTATTTAAAAGAAGAGGAGGTTTTGTAAAGCAAAACGGTGTGAGGGGTGGGTAGAAATCTAGAGGTCAGTGGGTCCAGGAGTGATGGACGTATGAATCAATCCCTCCCACTGCGGATCAAGAAATGTAAGTTCAAGCGTATTTCCAAGAATGATGATGGGAATAAGATGTCGATCCTACCGGCTGCGCCAATTAAGATGTCTTGACTTTACCGTATTCGGGACCGTTAAATAAAATAATATAACTCGTATAATTATAGAATATATTAAGTGTAAGTGAATGTAACGTTTATCGCGTGGTGGTCAAAGGTGAAGAGAGCGCTCTCATATAAGACGTGCCTTTTATACCTTAATTCGTGTCCAAACAAAGGATCCCAAACACTATTATTTTATTCCTATTTAAGCTTGGATCCACATTCATTACACTCAACCAGTAGGAAAAAGAAATATTGGGAAAGAAGGAAAATATATAAGGGTGATTAAATAGAAAGGAAGAAAAATGGAGTGGAGGAAAACAATGACGAATGCTAAGATGAACTGACAGATAAAATGGCCAATAAATTGAGTTGAAAGATATAAATTGATGGATGATTAAAAATGGAGGAAAAATTGAGGATAAAATGAGGAAGACTAAAAAAAAGCTTACGTTTTTCGCATGTATCACCGCGCACATGTACCACCGAGAAAAAATTGGCAGGATAAAATGAGGAAGACTAAAAAAAAGCTTACGTTTTTCGCATGTATCACCGCGCCACCCCGGAAGGCACCTCTTATCGCCATCCGCCCCGCACGTGTAGTGTCCGAACGCGTCGTCCCTCGGCCTGCAGAAGGTGGTGCAAGTGGCGTTGTAGTAGTTGGCGTCGCACCTGACGCGCACCCGGTAGGCGATGCGCGAGCCGCCGGAGCCCGAGCCGCCAGGGCCCCCCGAGCCCGAGCCCCCCGAGCCGCCGCGCCACTCCAGGGTGTGCCACTCGGCCGAGGGGACAATGATGCCGGAGTAGTTAGCCTCTTCGATCAGATGACTGTCTTCTGTTGGGGAAACAAAAATTATAATAATAATTCATCAAATATATAATTATACTAGCATTTCCCCGCAGTTTCGCTCGCATGGTGTTAGGGGAAATTACAGTAGCGCTTGCACTTATCAATTATCCCCCCTCCCCACCCCCTTCCGCATTCCATTCATTCATTCCCGGTACATTCAGTTTTCAAACAGCTCGCGTGCCACCTATATTTCATAATGCTAGAGCTCAAAGAAAAAAATATCCAATTTGGTGCAGTCGTTCAGAATTTATGAGCTTACAAACATTTCGGAGTATTATTTTTTATTTAAATATGTGGAAGTTCGTAAATATTATAAAAAATAAAACTATTTACTATACAGTCTTATTTTTAATGCAGGAACTCTCACCTGACATTTATTTCAAAATATAAGCTTGTCAAAAAAAAAAAAAAACATTCTAGTATTTGAATTTTCTGGAGCAGCAGCCGACCAGTAGGCCGAGTACGTACCAGCATAGAGCCCACGAATATATCAACATCGTTTCAATGGAAACGATTTTTTTCTGACGTTAGCGAAAATTCGCTTTTGTTAGCGACAGAAAACGTATAACAAATAAAATATATTATTATTTATAATTTCATAACGCCAGAGCCTACCACTATATACAGCCTATAGTCCTCGCATACGATTTAGCTTTCTATTGGTGAAAGAATTTTTAAAATTGTTTTATTGTTTTATGCGAGAAAGCGTAGCAGACAAACTCGAGCAGTTTCGCATTTATAATATTAGTATGGATAATTAGGCAGCAAATAATCACAATTTTAAAGTTAGTCCTGACGTAAAGACAAGTTGTTCATCTACTGAATACGCATCTGAATGCTTGGCTTCGGCGTGCAGTCATCCGTACAAGGTGTGAATAACACAATAATTTACTACAGCTGAATTCCTACCAATATGTCACTTTTAATCCCATGAATTATTTTAATATAATATTCGTGTTTATCACTTCGATGACTACATAATTGTTGGCGGAGTGCGGAATCGGCACAGAAGCAGGACATTTGTAAGGATTACCGCAGGGACCGGACTAATCCCTGACTGGACATATCGTTCAACAAAAGACCGGGCAAAGTAAATCATAGCTACGTGAGAATTCCTCTCACGCCAGTGGTTTTTATTCGGATTTATTGCGAGAACAGATGACCAGAAAGTGGATTTAATGCCAGGAGCAATGATACCTCATAAATATACATTTTTATATTATATCCGACGGCCTCCGTGGTCCCGAGGCAAGACTCTCGACTCACGATCCGAAGGTCGCGGGTTCGAACCCGGCGTGCGCAAATAAATTTTATTTGATTAATTTGTGTTATTTCACAGCTTATTCATTTAAAATAATATATAGTATATTTGCGGCACGTTCCAGAGTGGAAGATACTATCAGTATCGCCCTGGTGTAAGACCACCATTCAGAATTGAAACGTTGCTTGAAATGGCTTTAGCCGTGTTTAGTGACCAGATCTGAATAGCCAGGTACTTCCCCACCTTCCTCTTCCCTATCTCCTTCCCCTCCCCACTACCTTCAGCCTCACAACATACCCCAATTGGGGATGCCATAGTCTCACTGGCTCCAGACGGGAGCAGTTGGGACTCTTGTGCGGTATTTCATATAAAAAAAAAAAAAAAATATCCTCTCGACAATATGCGAATTCGCGACATTGTTGTGACTCCGTGATATTTACGAGTACAGCTTTTTTATTGAGCGAGATTGAATGTCATTTGTACTCACGCACCTTAAAACGGTTGCTGAATTGTTTAATTTAAGTGCGTACTATAAAAATGATGTAATACCTGGATTTGTTGAGTTGTAGTCATCGATGGCTTGAAGGATGAGTGTGAAAGATCTCTGAAACAATAAAAATACACAAATTAATATAATGTTAGTGAAAAGAACATGGAGGGAAGTTTATTGCTAACGGGGTATTTCAAATGCCAATTATCTAAATTTACGATTGCGATCACCGAACAAAATGGTCTAAAAATTACTAAAAAGGAACCCAATACCAAGTGTCAGCAACACTGCTAGGTGCTATTTTAGCTCAGCGAAATATCAACACTTTCGGAACAGCCTAATAACAACAGTCAAATACGTTTTCAAAAAATTATACGCGATAAAAAATAAGGGTAAATTTTTAACTCAATTTTAATTTTAACTGTGAAAGCGGCTATAGTTTTTTGTTTTAATTTTTCCGCAGTCATCTTTGGGAATGCTGTGTGGAGGGTCTTTTTAATAAAGGAGGGTGTGGAAGTTCTGGGAAGGAAAAAATGTAAGGGGGGTGGATAAAAATCTGGGGTGAGTGTGTCCAGGAATGACGGACGTATGAATCTATCCATCCCACTGCAGTGCAAGGCTATGTTCCAAGAGTATCCTGCTGGAGGTCAAAAGGTTTTCCTTAACCAGTCTCTCCCGATCCGGCCTGCCATGCAGTACATACAATACAACCTCACCTCATGAACCCGGGCACACCTGCTAAGTCAGCAAAGGTAGCGAATCACTGTGGCAAAGGAGTTGGTTATCAAATAAATGGTTATATCATATCAGAATTTTGCAAAGCTAAGAACGCCATTTAAAAAAGTTATTTATTTAGGGAAAATTAACAACACTAGTGGTCGCCCAATGGTCGAAATTCGACCATAATTGTAATGTTTTTTTATGTATTTTTTATTCATAATTTGATTTAATATTATATTGAGTGAGCGGTATTTTTATGATTATGTTTGACATTTGACGTTCAGTAAGACCATAGACAAATTGACCATAGACTTTAACAATAAGCAATAGAGTAAAGATGTGTGTGTGTCAAATACATGGTAGTGTGTGTAATATTTTTTGTATTTTTATGCATAATTTAAAAAAAATATTAGCATTCTGCACTCCTCCTCTATATAAACTATAAGTGTGCGAAATTTCATTCTCCTCCGTCCGCGCAATTTTCGTAAAAAGGAGTACAAAGTTTTGGCTTCACGTATTAATATATTGATTACTTCGTCTTCTTTCTTTATCTAGCTTAGTTAATGTAATATACCTGATAATGAATAAAATAAAAATAGTATTAAGTAGGAACTGCTGATACTGAGTGTCCATGTCCAGGTCAAGATAAACCTGGCCGTAGACACTGCGTTGAAAGCAGTTGAAAGCAATCACACCTCTGTTTTGGTAAAACTCAAAACACAATGGTGAACTGCGGTCACCGCGGACAAAAGCGACTCGGATAGCTGATCCCCGATACAGAATCCGTCAAGACCCTGGTCAAAACACGGGCTAGACGTGTAGAGAGCAGGGAGATGGCCGGGAGATAGTCCGGACCAGGGCAGCCGGGGAACCGATAGCGCAGATAGCATCTGCCAACAAAACTGCCGCCATTGTCCAGCGACCAGTAATCACCGTTGTCTTACCGTTTATTGTTTGCCGCGGCGGGAAAATGCAATCGGAAATTAAGCGTGGCGGTTTTCACGCCCGCCATCTTGGAATGACCAGATGGATTCGGGTCGGAGGCGATGACTGGACAATGAAAATGCAAAAAAGCTATTTGAAAATGCACAAAACCATTTGTTTTTGTGGTGTCCATTATCGAGGCTGATCTAAAGCCTCACATTAAGGTGATCCAGTAGTCCAGGGAAAAATCGAAATCGGAATTCACGCCCCTTTGTGGGAGGAGTTTAAAAATACTTGAGAAAAAGCTTTTGGAAAGGTTGAAGAATTTTTTTTAGTTGATTTCGTAAAGGCCTGTAAAAAACATCAACTCCTTTTTTACGCATTGTTTATTGTAATAACAAGGAAATTTAAAATTGATTTCACGGAACCAAGCGACATGGCGCCATACGTCTATTCCTCGCTCCGGCCGGGGCCGAACTAATACAAAATGGGTGTGGTAAATCAGTAGTCCTTGGGTGGACCGCGTAAGGTTCACTTTGAAAATCTAAATTCATCGACTGCCGGACGTATTGTGAAATAACAACGCAAAAATGCATATTTTATTTTATTTTGTGAAGTTCGGACGTAAATATCATTTTTTTGCGATTATTATAAAAGAAACTGAATTTGCTACATTAATCAATAAAACCAAATTCGAAAAGAGGTTTATAAGTAGAAGAGTTTGCACTTGAAAGTTTTTTTATAGACTTAATACTTTACTTTTTTGTAGGCTTATTAAAAAAATTATATTTTTAAGGTCCAAGATATGTTCTACACGCAGTATTTTATTGAAGCATCTTTAATACTTTTAAGCGATCAAATTTTCAAAACTAAAGTACATGATTTTGTATGATTGTGCATTATTTCGCATGGCTTCATCTTAAAAAACTAATCCGTGTTGGTAACAGGTTTGTGAAAAGTAGTTTAAATTAAAGACACAAAATCAGAAAAACTAATGCTAATCAATAAAAGTTTAGATATAGTCTGATTCTTAACCCTTCAAGCCTCGGAAGGACAATACTAACCACAAACATCACATTCCATTAGAGCTTCTGAAGGACATATCTGACCGTAGCGTCGATGCACATCGAACAATCCATAAAAAAGAAACTATTTTTTTTTCTGTAAGGCGGAGACATTTCGATTGTTCATTGTTGGAAAGAGAAATAATTATTATTTTCAGTTTGTCACAAATATTTATACTTGATTCCATGGATAAAATCAAATATATTAAAATATAAGGAGATGAGCTAACGGCAGTTTTTAATGGATGGGACTGTGCTTCCTGGTGTCGCCGATATTGTTAAGCAGTACTACTGCACACCAAAAAAATCAACTAAATTCCATATTCAAACTAGGGCCATTAGACCGTAGTCCACCGACAGTGGGCGGCCATTATAGCTCATCTCTTGTATTTCAATATCTTTGGATAAAATCCTAAAATTTGTCGAAAGGCGTTTTTTCTACATTAGTTCCACACAGGAAGACCTGAGGAAAGTAATTTCCCTCAGAGCCTACGTCATCATAGGGTATGTTGTGTGGAAGGTTTTTGTTTAAGGAAAGGAAGAGGATTTTAGTTCTGGGACGGAACTTTGAAGAAACTGGGAAGGTTCTAGGTATAAGGATTGGGTAGGAATCTATCCCTTCAACCGCGGTGCAAGGCGATGGGTCGAGAGATTCTGACTGGAGATATCAAAAGACTTCCTCAAATAGTCTGCCTCGATCTGACCCACCACGCAGCAGGTGGGCAGACACATCGGCCGCAAACCCTGACAAACCTCGCCCCATGAACCCTGACCCCCTTACTAAGTCACCAAATGTGTTTGTTTGTTGTAAGTTGAAAAATCAATAGTAACATCTTTTTCATTGTACTTATAACCGACATAAAAATTAAGTGACTATTTAATTACTAATTCCCTACATAAAAGAAATATTTTTTTTAAATTCTAATGAAATTCTTGATGGATTCCTCCGCCTTTACTTTAATTTAGAACAGACGCAGTTCATTGCCAAATCTCAAATTAGTTTCAAGTCTGAATTTAAACGTTTTATGGCTGTCTTCAGCGTGTTTCATACATTAATGGCTTCATGTTTTATTTGAATACATTACCGTCTGCAATTAAATTAATTTCGACGTGTAATTATATCGGAAAGAAGGAAGCCCGGATTATAAAGTCTGCCCTATAATCTGCAGATCCTCGATATCGGCGTCTCGAAATGACGGCGAGACATGCACCCCAGCTAATAACCCGGCAGGGTCAACACGGGCCGGAGCGAGACCGAGGCAGGTCTCGCTCGCACCCGCCGCTCCGTGCATACACCAAATACTTAATCAAGAGATAATCACATATCCCGAGGTATACCTTATGAACATTCGACGGTGCAGTGCGCGAAAATTGCTCCCATAGGTCCGGCGCAAGAATAATGTAGAGGCTGGCGAAACTTGTGGACCGTTAACATGTTTCAACGTACGAATTCATAATAAAGATGCATTGATTTTAAATATGTTACACATTTTTTTAAATTTTTGCTGCCCCCAAAAGGTTCGTTAAATTTAGTGACTTAGTGAGCAAGCCCGGATTCATGGCGTGAGGTTTGGCTAGGTCTTGGCGGCGAATGCTTTTGCCCACCTACTGCGTGGCGGCCCGGATCGGGAGAGTTTGGTTGAGGGAGATCTAACTCTCCAAAGGGACTCTCTCGGCTCGACTCATCGGTTCGACTCATCGGCTTGCACCGCAGTGGGATGGATGGATTCATACGTTCGTTACTCTTGACCACATTGTGACCCCAGATTACTACCTACCCCTCATACCTTTTTCCTTCCCAGAACATTCTCTCCTTCTTTCCCTATATAGACCCTCCACACAGCATCCCCAAAAGGGATTTATTCATTCTTTTCATTTTCTTCTTCATTCTTTCAAAATATATGTACACACGTAGGCATATCGCCCTCTCCCATACCTCTGCCATAGGTCACCCTAAGTGGTTCGCTACGTTTGGTGACTTCGCAAGGGTGCTCGGGTTCACGGGGTGAGGTTTGTCTAGATCTTGGAGGAGGAAGACCAGGACACACTGAACTCCAAATTCCTACCCACCCCTCAAACCCTTTTCCTTCCTAGAGCTCTCCTCTCCTCTCTTTCCTTAAAAAAACCCTCCACCCAGCATCCCCAAAGATGACATAGGCCCTGAGAGAAATTATTTTCATCAGGGGCTCCTGTGTGGAGCTCATGTAAAAAAAATCGAAATAATTAGTAGATAAATATGACAAGGTTTTTAAAACTATTTTCCATACAGATTAAAAAATGTGAAGAATCGGGTTTTCAAAGCTAGTTAGTTGTTCTGTCAGTTTTTTCACAAGATAAGCGATCAAAACAATAATGCATTCTATATAAAGAAATTATATAAATCTTCGTTGGCGTAACAAATTAAATATAATGAAATTAAAAAAAAAAAATTGTAGAGATTAGGTCATTTTCACACGAAGCCTCTCCCGTTTGGAGGGAATCTTGACTCAACTCGGCTCAAGTCCACTTGGAACTTGGAACATTGTTTGAGAGAGTCGGGCTATCGGCGGATTCAATCTTGAAAATGTTTGAGCGCTGTTTTTGTTACCTGCAGTGTATTTATTATGGCCGTACCGCTGTTCCCTTGTAAGTACCAGGCGGGTATGTTGGCGCAGAGGTTGAACACCGATTGAAAAGTTCGCGATACGATTATTGCTTGCTTATACGGATGCCTCGTACATGGCTAATGCTTTCTAGTTATTAATAGTTCACTGATCAATTGAAAAGTCACGATCGCTGATGAAACTGAAAATGATAGCGGACAAATTAATGAGATAATTTATATGGAGAACGTGAACAATAGACAGAGTGGATTAATGACTTTGGTAATTTGTTTGAAAGAACAACATTACATACATAATCGGGTGAATTGTAAAGTGATTGTTATTTGGTTTGCACAGCTGATTAATTGGATTGAACGAGTGACGAGAAAATTATTTATCATATATTCTACTGGTAGTTATCTATTACCCCGCTTTGCCAAAATATGTGTATATAACCGGTGGCTAAGTTGATGAATGCATCCAGGCGTCGCGGGTTTAATTCCGTGGCTAAGTCCTACATTCACAAGCAACATCTTCCGTAAATGATCGTAGTTTAGATTTTGAAATATTGCCAGCTTATTCGTAACTTAAATAATGAAAGATGAGCTATTTAAAAAAAATCGGGTGCAGTTCATACGCGATTGAAGTGAAGCCTCACACACACAATCTCAACCAATAGGAGCCTTGAAAAGTGAGCTCATAATCAATAGCGACATAGGTAGTGTTCGTAGGTAAGCATTCATTCTATCTGTTTCTCTCGCAGGCTAAATCCTATAGATGTATGTGTTTGTCTCTTTTTAGGGTCGTTTCCGTTTCATCGAGTTTCAAATCACAACGGTGCTGAAGTAGTTTCACTTAAAAAATCAGAGTGTGCATTCTAATGCGGAAAGAGTGAAATCTTCAGAAAATTGAAGTAGATAAGAGTGGGGAAGCTACGAAGCACCGCAAAAAGAGGAGACCGATTATACTGTCTCATTCTCTTGCAGGCTAAATTCAATAGATGTGTGTATTTGTCTCTTTTTAGTGTCGCTATTTTTCGTTTCATCGTATTTCAAATCACAACGACGCTAACAAGTTTTCACTTCATAAATGAAAAACTCCTTTTATGGAAGTACGTATTCATTTTATAAGCTCCTCGATAGTAGTGAATTATTCGGGTCTAAGAGAAAAGACGTAAATAATAATGCTACGCAAATTTCAAGACGCCAGAGCTCACATCTCGCCAGATTGTGCGCGTATAATAATTTACTGACCAGGGTTGCATAATGCAGTCAGGTGGTATGTTTCCCTAATCATGTCGAGGTGTATTTTCCGCGATACTAGCCGAGCAGGTACCAGGGCGTCATACATTCGAGGAGGTCATCGCTTCTAAATCTCAAAGTGGATGAGAAATCCCAGCCGCGGATAGCTCCCACATAGACAAGAGCAGCGACGGAAGGGAAGCGGCACTGGCTCCGTGGCTCAGTGGCACACGTGATCGGCTCATCACTCACGAGCTGCGGGTTCGGATCCAGCTCGTGATAGTCGGCAATGTTCCGGAATGCACGACCGACACGCCGGCATGGTGCCGTACTTGTTCAGTGCCCGGGTATCGGGAGCGCAGACCTAAGGAGAGATGGGATCGGGATGTAAAATAGTTTTTATGAGGAATGAAATACATTTTTTTACGAAATATAAATCACGGCGGAACAAAGTGCAGAAGGGCAGAACAATGCATTATTTTTACGTGGAAAACATGCACATTACGTACATGCCATCATTACATTCTCCTTTGAAGGATAAAACCCCATGAAATAGGCAATCACAGAGCCAAAAGGACATGTTAAGTATAATAACTTATATGCTTGAACGAATTCCAAATTTGCAACATTCGACTAAAAAGTTGGGTTGTTTCAAACATCACGTAATGAATGAATTAATTATCGATTTTTTTTAATGGTTCAGATTTTTATCAACTTATAAGCCGCTGACCATAACAGCTTCACCGTTGTGCCACAAGGCTGATCTCCATTTGATCAATAGCTTAAGGCGCCGTATCCGAGCTCGAAAAGAAGAAGATGGAAAAAATATGTATTTACGAATGTTGGAGAGAGAGCGCTAATATTTCAAACGATAAAATTGAAGCGAAAATTTTGAAAATGTTTAATAAAACATGACTCGTTTAGAATAGAGCAAAAATCTCGTGGGGTTGTCTAAAACAACGTTTAAAGAAACACTGTGAATACTTTCATATATATAACTTGTTAAATAATAGAGACAGGCTTAAAAATAAAAAAAATTCGGAGCATACTTGCGATTTTTTTCTATTGAGAGAATTTCATACAATTTGCGTTTCGGCGTGGGGATTGTATAGATATTACCTATCTTAAAAATGACAGGCAGACATTAACAGATATTTTTTAAGAGCTTAAAAACTTCAAATGTTCAAGGGAAATATGCAAGAAATCGGTAGAAATTCGGGTAGCAGCGGCTTAAACAGGGGGACACCATTTAAATGTAAAATATAAATAAAATTGACGCAGATCATCACAATTTTTTTAACGATAATACCGCACAAGAGTCCCAACTTTCCGGAGGCAGAGGGGCTATGATATCCCCGATTGGGGTATGATGGGGATACACCTTTCCAGTTTACGAATAATCTTACAGTATAATATGAAGTACCACTACTTTATTAAGAGAAAGCCACAAGCCAAAAACGAATGTATTCAAAGTGTGACTTATATCCCCACTAATATAGGTAATATGCATAAAAATTGCTTGGCAAACGGAGTCTGCAGGGCACGTTTTGAAGCGAAAAATGGTATTTATTTATTTCGTGAATAATTGTAAAACAAAAAAAAAAAGAAAATTGTCAAAGATAATTTTCTCATACGCGTTCACACATTTCTAATGAATTTTTTTTGTGGTTTACGCATATATTTAAAAAAAAGTAAGTGAATCCAGTTCCCCCGTCCCGCCAACCCCCTCAGGTGTTCCATATATTCAGTCTCAGTACATTCAGTTTTCAAACAGTTCACGTGCCACCTATTACAATTATTTTATTCAAATTTTAATTTTTCATATACCCACCCATATTACAAATATTCATTTTTGTGTATTATTTATTTATTTATTTAATGTTTCTTTACATTGCAGGTAAAATGTTTACAATACAATTTGCAACCTCACTAGGTCAAGCCTGTGTTGAGGTTAACAATTCTACAAAAAAAAATAATTATAAGAACAATCAATCAAATTTGGTACCTAACGTAGGTACCTATTTAAAATATCTCGACTCAAAGTATTAGGCGAGTACTTCAAATAAATTAATTAATTTAAAGTTTCGAAAATTGAATTTCGATTTGACAATCATTGTTTTGCAGAATGTCATTCTCAAATTTTGACTTTTTCTCAGTTTCGCAAGAGTTTTTGTAATTATTAAAAAACCTTTCAGATATATTATCATGTGGTTGTAATAATCCAGAAACCTTCGCGGGGGTTTAAAGAAGGCATTTAGAAAGTTTCAAATATTTCCTATGCTTAATATAGCAATACATAGACAACTCATGTACGTATACATCCCCAAGCAAGCATATTTTAATTTTTATATATATAGTAAATCCTTTCATAGTAAAGTAAATCTAAAATCGCGATTTAGCAAAAGCTTAGCATTAAAAGTGGAAAAAATGTCTCCCGACTTCGCTAGCGAAGGCCTGGATTGCGCTTGGGACCACAATGTTACTAGCAACGCCTAAAATCGTGTTAAAAAATTCACTCTAGCATACGTCTTTTGCAATTTTGAAGACAAAATAAACGCAAGCCTTCAAACACTTTACTCTTGCCATGAATCCACCTCCATTTAAGGATAGCAACACAATCATTTACTAATAAGGAACAATATCTCAAACGGTACGCCATGTATCTCTCGCATTATGTGTACATTCCAATTACACATTGCATTGTTTAACATGGAAAATTACCAGGAACATATATATCAAGCATCGTGTCCGGTATGCGGTCATCACGGAGCTAACACGATCTGTCGAGGGTGGAATTCACGCCAACACACCTATGACCCTAGATGCATTCCTGGTAGGCAGAAAGC
This sequence comes from Glyphotaelius pellucidus, assembly GCA_936435175.1. Classification (NCBI taxonomy): domain Eukaryota; kingdom Metazoa; phylum Arthropoda; class Insecta; order Trichoptera; family Limnephilidae; genus Glyphotaelius; species Glyphotaelius pellucidus. The sequence goes on from OW386554.1 coordinate 32,447,541, forward strand.
AGAATGTATACCTGATCTTACGTGTCATTATTGCTGTGGTCTCAATTATTTCACAATCCACTCACTGCAAGGGATGCGTAATTTTGATGAAAAATTATTCATCTAATCTTTTTTTTAATAACTTTTATATTACGCTTTTTGGCAGTTTGACCATTATGGTGAAATACCATAATTTAGAATCGAGATAATTACATCTACTAGCCAAATATTTAAAATCCAATCGTCAAAGGCCACAGGACAACAAATATAGAAAAAAATCTATAAATTAAATAAAATCCTTGTATATTATCTCCGTGCTTCTCCCCCTTATTTTATGTACATACATTGTAGATTAAGAATTAGTCGAACCGGTCTGAAGATAGTTTTAAGAGGCTGAAATGGTTACAGTATGATGTAAATTAAGTGAAATAAGTTTTATTTGTGTTTTATTAAATAATTGTAAAAGCATTAACTTTGTGGCTTGCCATAATTTAAAATCAAAAACACATAAATTTGTTGCAGACCACTTTTATTTTAATAAAACTCTACCGGTTTCGGAAGCACCCTTCCTTCGTCAGGAGAATATTGTAACTAATCTACGATATAGAATCCCACTTCTCCCACTCACACACCTAAAATTTGTATGTCTGACAATATTCTATGTCGCGGATTAGTTACAATATTCTCCTGACGAAGGAAGGGTGCTTCCGAAACCGGTAGAGTTTAGATAAAATAAAAGTGGTCTACAGCAAATTTATGTTTTTTATTGTAAATTATAATGGAATTCCACCATGAATTGTCAATATCAAAAATAGAAATAATATTTGGTTGATTTGTATTTTTTCACAAGTTTATAATTTCAAATAATATAAGGCTTATTTAAGTGTGTGAGATGCTCTTAGTATCGCCCTGGTGTAAGACCACCGTTCAGAAATAAAACATTGCTTGAAACGGCTTCAGCCGTGTTTTGTAACCAGATCTAAATAGCCAGGTACTCCCCATCTTACTCTGCCCCATCTCCTTCTCCTCCCTACTTACTTTAGCCTCGTAACGTATCCCAATTGGGGATGCCTTAGTCTCACTGGCTCCAGATAATTGGGAGCAGTTGAGATGATGTATTCACATTAAAAAAAGAGAATAATCAGGTACTTTCCAACCTTCCTCTTCCCGAACTCTTTCCCTTTCCCACTACCTTCAGCCTCACAACACACGAGTACCTACCCCAATTGTAGTCCTACTGGCTCCAGACAGTACATTTGTGTGGTATTTACTAAACAAATTATAATTTTAGCTGATGTTTTCTGTAAGTAATAACCTATTTTATATTACCAACATTCTACTAATTGTGGATATCATTCTCCTTTATCCAGAATGTCGAGACTTGTTAACGCAAATCAAAGCATTGAATTTTTTGGTGTTAGCCTAAATGATTTTCGGCAGTCGATACGAAATGTGTAATTTTTAAAGTCTTTTAAATCCATCTTCAAGCTTTGACTTGTAGTCTTCCATATGTTATTTATATTATAATTTGTCAATGCTCTTCATTTGTATGTACTTTCTTTTCATTGTCATCTCTTTTTTTTTAAATTCGTGTTATTGTTATGTTATTAATGGACTATTTGTCGGTAAACAAATAAAAGAAATAAAAAATAAAATAAAATATTTGGCAATGTTTAAAATTTTGTAAATCGACAAGCGTTAAAATTAGCATTAATTAAATTGTTTACTAGATGTAAGAGTAGAATTTAAAAAAAAAAGGTTAGTATAACAGGTAAGGTTCTGGCGGACGATGATGTGTATGCGAAATGAAGCCAGTAATTATTGACACCATGGTTCTACGCTGGTAATCATTGGGGAGTGATAGGTCGAGGCTGATTACCCCAGACGTCCTTGAACCCTGCACGTGAATATTTAATTAGTGGCGCAATCTTTTGAAGTGAAACTTCTTTAGCACCGTTGTGATTTGAAACTCGATGAAACGGAAACGACACTAATGATGAATCAGGGGGTCAGTGTGTCCAGGGGTGACGGAAGTACGAATTCATCACTCCCACTGCGGTGCAAGGGTCGAGAAGTTAAATATCTCTCTCCAGCAGTCTCTCCGGATCCGTCCCGCCATGCATTCATCCCGGTTCATGGGGTGAGGTTAGTTGAGAGAGAAAGTGGTTGAGGGAGACCTTTTGACCTCTTCACCCATTGACTTGGAACGCAATGGGAGGGATGGATTCACACATTCGTCACTCCTAGACACTTTGACCACCAGATTTTTACTCTTCGCTCGCACTTTTTCGTTCCCAGAACTTTCTCTCATTAATTTATTTAAAACTGCCCTCCACATAGCATCCCAAAGATGGTGATAGGACAATTCAACAATGAGCAACTTCAACACTCATTTGAAAAGTCATTAAAATTATGAAAAAAATGGTTTAACGGGGTTAGGTTATTTTAAAATAACCTAGGTTGTGTTACAGGCTATTTAAAAACATAAAATTCTTCACTTTTAATGTTTTTTCAAAGGGGTGTAGAAATGCTGGTTTTTTGAGTTGTCATCGAACTTCCAAAAATTGATTTTATATCCTCAGGGCCAGGTAACGTAAAAAAATTACACAAAAAAATTAATAATCAGAATCATACGTTACTTGAAATAGTTTTATCCATAGTAGTGATCAGATATTAATAGTCAAGTAGTTACCAACCTTTCTCTTCTCCATCTCCCTCCCATTCCTTCTGCCTTACAATGTAAAATTAAGCCATTTTAAATCCCTTTTTTTACATTAACTCCATACAGGAGGCCCTGAGGAAGATAATTTCCCTCAGGGCCTATGTCATCTTGTGTGGAGGGTTTTTTTTGAGGATAGGAACGAATGAACATTGGTCTTGAAGAGACCCATGTTGTAGGAAGGAGGAAACACAGAGGCCGGCAAATCGTTCCACGGCCGAGCTGTTGAACACAAGAACGAGTCCAAGAAGCGACCCTTTCTCATGTGACAAATGTCAACCGTGTACATATGTTGGGCACGCGTTTGGCGTGTCTCCCGACTATGCACCGGTGCCGAAGGGATCAATAACATTAGTTCCTCAGAGCATCTTCCATTGAAATACCGGTAGAACAGGGATAGCATTCCCACCCGACGCCTGTGCTCTAAAGATTACAATGCGTTCGTTAAGGTGGGAGAATCTATCAAACGGACCGCCCGTTTCTGCACAGAGTCGAGGGTATTTTTCAAGTATTTTGGAGCTCCAGACCAGAGGTGGCTGCTGAGAAACCTAGAAGATCTTTACATTATCCTTAGGTATACGTTGTGGTAATTATCACATACCTTCATTTGATGCAGAAGCTGCATTTGGTAAGTGTAATTAGGAACCCTGACGATACTTAACTTTGCACATTATTTGCATTTGTAACTTTGAAAAAATATGTCGAATTTTCAGCTGCCTTGGAAGCATTTGAAGTTTCCCTTGAATTTTGACTTGTAAATATTTCGCCAGCGCAAAAAGCTTTGTGCATACGATTCGGACGATTGCCCTTGGCTTTGAGCTTTGCCGCCCGCCGTCAGGGCGCTGTATATGTAATTCCAGGGGAAATCACGTTGTTTGATTGCCAGACCTAGTACCTAGAACTTACACACTGCAATTATGGGATCACTTCTTTATGAGAACTCCCCACTAAAATACTTGCAGCTCCCATACTATTCCGGATCTAAAATAGAGCTAATAATATATGTAGCTCTGTCTTAGCTTTATATCAGTCATAATACGGCTAAAGCGGTGTCGTGTAAATACGCACTAGGACATAAAAATAAGTATAGTTTTCAATCTTAGTTATAAGCCACTAGTAATAAGTCGAAGTTGTAAGTCTAAATCGTGATGTTGTATACATAGGTTAATTATATATAAGAAGATGTAAGCCGCCCTTAATTTTATTCTTTCACGAAAACGGCGCTATGAAAATGATCCAAATATTGTCTTAAAATATAAAAATTAATGTTTTTTTATTTGTCCCTTGTGCGTTCCTAAACCATTCATCCGATTGCGATAAGAAGTAGGTGATTTGTACGCCTACCCAAGGTTTTTAAATACACTGGTGATCTCTGGCATTATGGAATTTGTACAAAAAAATTGCAATAGGTGGTGCGCGAGTTTGAAAGAGGAATCCGGGAGGGTTGGGAGGGGAATGAAGAAGGGGGCTTCGCGGGAGGGGGACGAGAAAGGGGCGACAAGAGAGATGGGAAGGAGGGGAATGGGGGAGGGTAAGGCGGGATTGGGAAGGGGAACGCGGAGGGGGAGGTGGACGCAAAAGAAGAACGGGGACGCATCGGAAAGGACACACAGGGAAAAACTATTTTTTTCTTTGAGTGACATTGCAACGCATGCCGGGGACTCCCCAGTTATTAATACATCAATACTGTCACATTGGAAAAGTACAATGTTTTAACAACTTTTCTCTTATCAAGTCCTCAAATTTATATTTAGTAAAGTATTAATAATAATTTTCTAATTTTAATTAGATTTTCTTGCTCAAATAAAGTCTTGCATCCGGGTCGATCCCGTTTTCTAAAAAAAATTACATAACTTTAGGATATTCTATAGAAAAATTAAAAACTTAGTATTCCTATAATATGCATTAATTAATAAGAAGTTTAATCTTTAAAATTACGACCGGTAGTTTTTGAAAAATCGATAAAAACGCCCAAAAGAATGCAGTCAATTTTCTATCGACGGCATCACTTCAAAGTTTTATCGAAGAATGCATTTATCCATTTATTAAGTCGGGCCATAAAGAAATCGAATTAAACCAGTCCACCATCTTAAATGTTGCATCACTTACGCAAAATTTACCCGTGGTATTATTTTAATAGCGGGCGTCGCTTTGATAACATCGCTTTTAATAAAAGACTGCATCCATCAAACTCGTGTGAACATGTTTAATAAAGAAACACGTTAGCTGATGGTGTTCACAAACAGATCACTAGGCTCCAAGCCACTGAAATTAATTAGAAAACACAGGATTTAATGGGTAGCGATTTTGTAGATAATGCTTCACATTTTAAACTAAGTGTTTTTGAATCGCGTTTTTCAACTTAAGAGGAAGTCAAAAGCTAAACATATATATGTATGTTTTCTTATTGTGCTTTATATTGTGCCTAATATAGCTAACAGGCATAAATATCTGTTTATTGATATTTTTTTTTTTTTTTACACGCTTTGAAGGCTTTTAGAATATCATAATAAACTGGACATTTAGGATATAAACAGGTTCAATATGTAGGCATGTAGTGTCATTAGAATGAAAAGTTGTACAAAGGAGTTAATTAGTTTTGTTTAATAATGGTAAAAGTTTAATTATAAAGTTTAATTTGTAGGGCTCCATTATAACTTTAATTTCTTTTATATTTTTGTTCTTTAGACTTTATGTCCGGATTAAATCTTCCCCACAGGAAAAACTTAACCCTTCCACACACTTTTCCACAAATGATCATCTAGTCAATCCACGCTACGCAATTGCACTATATAAGTGTAATAAATACAAAACAATACAAGAACAACATGTCAACCTACCAGAGACCAAATGGGAAAATAATTCACCGACTCTAGAAAAATACTATTATTTACTTCATAAAAACTGTGTAATTACTTATTTATTTATTTATTTATTTATTTACGCCCTAGTGGGCTTTTACAAGAAAAGTAAATATGCAATACAGTTGTGTTAGGTACATACAGTAAACAATATTATAATAGCAATACAGTTGTGTTAGGCACAAACAGTGTACAATATATAATGAATAATGTTTAAATCATGGCAAATTAACATTAATATTATGTTCTAAAGAAAGCAAATATGTGTAAATAAATATAAAAATAAATAAAGTGTATTCACAAAGGAGTCGTGAAATCATACATCTCGGTGAAGTGATTATAAAGACTTCGTTTTAAAACTAACATTGAATCTTTAAACACGTCTACAACACTCCCAAATTTATTTCCAAAATGATGTATTCTGTTTATAGGTGTATGAGCTTCATAGTTAGTTTTAAAATTGTCACAGAAAAAGGTAGCACTTTGCCTCGTGTTTCTGGTCGGTACGTACAATTTTATTTTGGCGAGAATTTCAGGGTTGTCAATGCAATTATTGATAATTTTATTTAACAGTACCAGGTCAGAGATGATTCGCCTATCTGACAGCGTTATTAAGTTCAATTGTTTCATCAAAAAGACATAGTTTATTTTTTTTATTGGAATATTCAGTTTGAAGTTGATGAATTTTAGAAATTTGTGCTGTACCCTTTCTATATTGTCGGAATGTACTTTATACAAGGGACCAAATAGGCGAATTATACTCTACCTGGCTTCTTACTAAAGAAGTGTACAATGTTTTCAAACATTCTAGAGACTTGAAATCACTTACTGTTCTGCATATGAAACCAAGCATTTTTAAAGCTTTCTTTGTTATTTCATTTATATGCAGAGTAAATGTTAACTTTTCATCAAATATAACACCCAAGTCCCTGATCTGAGCGACTGATGTCAATTGTACATGGTTTAATTACAAACAAGTTCTGCTATGTTTTTTTTTTACATTAACTCCCACAGGAGGCCCTGAAGAAAATAATTTCCCTCAGGGCCTATGTCATCTTAGGAGATGCTGTGTGGAGGGTTTTTTTTTAAGTAAAGGGAGTCAGGGTGTCCAGGAGTGACAGGCGTATGAATCCATCCCTTAAACTGCGATGCAAAGCGATGGGTCGAAAGATTCTGGCTGGAGAGGTCAAAAGACCTCCTCAACCAGTCTCTCTCGATCCGGCCAGCCACGCAGCAGGTGGGAAGACATGCGGCCGCATGCGTATTTTGTTCTTAGTTAGAAAAAAAAAGTTAAAAATCTGCTCAGTTTAGTAGGAGAAAATGAGGAATACAAAACCTCGATTTTGATGATTTTATATCAGCCTGAGTTGCAGTTGTCCCTTTCGCCCAGTATTCTGGGTATTAAGAGCGAGAGTGACAGCAACAGTTTGGAAAAATACCTATTGTTCAAATTTCTGCTTTCCTTTTATACAGTAAATAGAATTAAAATTGTAATACGGAATCACTGACGTCATCCGTACCCTTGTTGTCAACATCTTTATAATTTATCTTAACGTATCTATTAACTTTCTAATTTCTCGGAAGTGACCTGCCAGGTAAGTATGTTTCTGTATCTGTTTGTAAATAGTTAAATTAGATAGAACCTAGGAATTAATAATAAGCTGTACAGCGCCCTTGAGGTGATTTTTCACAAAAACGGCGCTCTACAAATTATCCAATTATTATTATTATTATTATCATGCACTAATCCCGATTTATTTTATGTGCAAGATAAACCTTAGTTAGACAACATCCATTTATATTGTTATCATTAAATCAATTCTGATTTAGAAAATCAGAGATAATAATATAAAACGTTAGCAATTATTCAGATGTTGACAATAGAACTAATAGCTTTGCATTCTCGCAAGACAATCTCGCGATCGTAGTTAACTCAATCCGAAAGATAACTTTATTCAGATCAAAGCAATGCACCTGCTACAGAATAGAATCCCGCAGAATATTAATGCATTTCAGTTGCATTTATAGCATTTTTTTACAAACAACCCGTTTAGGAATTATCTTGATTCCATTTGAAAGGAAAGCAGTTAGCAATAACGTATCGCTTTCTCTCTTTGACAAGTGTTTTCCGCAGGAATGCTGTACGTCCAGGGGGTGGTATCAGGTTATCTCTGTTTGTTTACGTCGTCTGACAAAGACGGGAGATGGCCGGATGTCGCGACGCATCGTCTGGTGCATGCGAGTAACTGGAGACATGGGAATATATGTTAACGTTTGGAATTATGGGCTCCGGATACAATATTCCTTGAAATCGCGGAATACGTCACCGTTCAAGTTACTCTTATGTAAAAACTTAATGTTAAATCGCAATTTTAGATTAATCTTTGCTACGAATCGGTTAACATTGCGAATGTTAAAATATATGCACAGTATAAATCGAACCTTTTTCCGTCGTTTCGCTTGAGTAGAATTAAAATAAAATTGTTGATTACTATAGATTATAAAATATAAGTGTAAACTACAAAAAAAAAATGTTTTTTCATTATTAATGTATGAAAGCGTACAAGAAACAACCTGAAAAATTACCAGATTTTGGTAAAAGTTATCTGTGACCGTTTCCCTTGATTAACTTTTTTTCTTTCCTACAATATATTTTCAAAATATTTTAAAATAATTTTCTAACCAAACATTGCCAAGCTATTTTTATGTCTATTACACCTGTATTCGTCGTAATACCCTAAGAATACACATATTTTTGACTTTGTATTCCTCTTAAGAGAAGGCGCTCTTTTCAGCTGTGATCGTCATAATTTTAAATTTATTTTGCGCAAACTTTCTGAGATATTTTTGGTTTCATTTGCACTAGATTACATAAGTTTTATTTGCTATATCTTTTTAGATATTGTTAATTTTATTTCAATAAATAACGTATAGAATACTAAAATATAATCTAACAAAACAATAATTTATTTTCTCCAGGCACTTGTTCGAAATTTACTAGCATGCAAATAATATAAACTGGGATTTAATTGAATCTCCGTTCATAAGATAAGCCGTTTTCTGAAATCTGGTATCTTGTAAAGATAATCATTTGCAGCATAAATGCAGGAATGCAGTCTAAGATTAAGCAATTTAAACTAAGAGCGACTTAGATTACTAACTAGGTCTCATTAAAATATCATTATTTTAGCAAACTTTAAAGGTTTAGCTAGATTTTCCCAAGGAGTTGAACCACATTTATTAGTCTGCATGTCAATGATGTAGAATACATAGTATGAAATATAAAATATTACGTACGTTATAACCCTTTGTCTGGTTTTGTAAAGCTTCTTTTATAAATTGATATCTTTTTATTCAACTTAAATACTCACGTCACACTCGTAAGAACCAAAAATATTTATGATGTGAAGTTTATTTTGCAAACTCCGTTATATCTTTTATATTTTCAATGATATTATTATTCCATTCATTAAAAATAACAGTTTTTTTGCAAACAAGTTTACTTAAAACATCTAAAATTTTAAGTCGGTGATTTAGTGGTGTCCGGGAACCATTTATTGGATAACCAATACCCCTACCTTAGGTCACCCTGAGTGGAACTGTACGTTTAATGAATTAGAGGTGGTGCCCAAATTAATGGGGTAAGGTTTGTCTAGGCCTTGACGGCGGATGCCTCGGCAAATGTACAGATATTATCTTAAAAAAGTAACATATATGTTTTGCTCACTTACTGCGTGGTTGAGGGAAACCTTTCGACCTCTCCAGCCTGACATTTTCGACCAATCGCCTTCACGGCTGCTAGAGGGATCGATCCACACATGCGCCACTCCTGCACACAATCACCTCCAACCCTCATACCTTTTTTCTCCCCGGACCTTCCTTTCCCCAAAAAGACCCACCACACAGCATATCCAAAGATGACCTAGGCCCCGAGAAATTTTTTCTTTCGATGCCTCCTGCGTGGAGCCAATTTACAAAACAATAATAAATGATAATAATAATAATAAATGATAATAATAATAATAAATGATAATAATAATAATAAATGATAATAATAATAATAAATGATAATCGCAATACAGTACACGTATTCCGTTGAGGAAGTAATTCAGTCAAAGATGGATTCTAAATAATGGTGGATAGTAATGAAATATGTAGGAGTTTAATTGAAGAGAAATTTAAGAAGAGATATTATATTATTTAGGTCTGTTAAATTATCATTTCTTTAGTGGTTTGATCTTTGTGAGATATTATCTGTCCTAAATAGATGTAATCTGACACGAAGAATAGCAAATGGATGGAAGAAATACTGGTCTATGAAAGAAGTCTTGAAATCCAAGGAGCTAAGCATGCAAATAAAAAGGAAAGTCTTCAACACATGTATACTTCCAGTCATCACCTATGGATCTGAAACTTGGGCCCTCACCCACAGAGAAAAGTTGGAACGCTGCCAGAGAGCCACGGAGAGAAGTTTGACAGGAATAAGAAAACAGGACATAGTGAGATGTAGCATAATAAGGGAGAAAACTAAATTTGCCGATATCGTTACCCAAATAGACCAACAAAAGTGGAGATGGACAGATGATCCGCTATCCACAAGGGAAATGGTGCAAAAATGTCACTGACTGATATCCCAGAGATGACAAGAGAAGTAGAGGACGTCAACAAATAAGATGGGAAGACGACCTAAAACTCACGGCTGGACATCATTGGAGAAGAGTAGCTCGTGACAGGTCCCAGTGGAAAATGTTAGAGGAGGCCTATGCCAAGAGGCAAACTGAGCTTCGGGATATATTATAAAAAATAAGAACATGTCAAGATTCTTATCTAACAGAAGTCCAGAATAAAAAGGCTCATTATTATTATGTTAGTAGTATTATAAATTATCATTATTTTAGCAGACTTTAAACTTTCCCCTTTAATGCCACATGAGGAAACTCGAAAATTTCGCGATGTTTTGACTTTTACGTAATATTTTGCGGGTTTGTTTTATGCTATCGTACATAATATTTACCGAAACACATTACTTGAACAATAAACTATGCGTAAAAACAGCATTATTTGCGTTTATTACATGAATTTATTTGTTTTACGATCTTTTTCACGAGAATGCGACGCCACCAAATTTGACAGTGCCGCGAAACATCTGGAAAGTGACCTTGAAGAATTCCATAGAAATTATTCTGCTTCGCTGGGTGTGTTCACAGTATCTTATACTTTAAGAACAAGAATTCCCCGAGCGATTCTGACCTTCTTCTTCATACGTTTTCTTTATACATAAGGGTTAAAATCGCACTTCAAAATTAAAATTTTTGGAACATTTTGGCCGGTGCGCCGTCGCACGACTGTCATTCTACTGGAGGTAATGAGTTAGCCACATTTTCCCAGGAAGTTGGAACCTATAATAGTCTTTAAGTCAATGATGAAGAATTGCCAGCCACGATTTTCTGAAGCTACCAGACTCCAATTTAATTTATCGCCATGTTTGGTCATTTTTCAGACGAGGCGGTTTCGTTTCTAATTCGCTGACAGCGGCCAGGTAATTATTGCAGGTAATGAATGGGGTTAATTGATTATGCATCCTGCGGGCCCACGTCAGGTCATATTAAATAGATTCAAGCAATCGCAAACTAGGCTCTGATTTATATATTAAACTAGTTACTGTTACCAGTGAAAAATCTTGGGATATAACTTGACTTGCCACAACGACAACTGAGAAATTCTCAGGCCTCAACCACATTCACTCACTAGGTCAGAATATTTCCGCTTTGCATTAAAATTCAAATGAATAGATTAATTGTGAACGTATACGAAAACTAAAAACTGTTTTTGAAAGGCGATGAAATACGCTTTTAAATTTTATTATTTAAAAAAACCATGTAATTTTTTATACATAAAATTTTTGAATGCAAACTTTAAAAATGGCTCACCATATTTTTTTCTGACTAAAATTGCTGGTAATAAAAAAAAAACACTTACATATTTTATTACACAAATATGTAATAAACGTCATCATCACCTCATTTTTTGAAGTAAAATGCAAAAATAATTTTTTTTAAATCATAAAGTTTTTTTTTTCAAATTCCGGTCGGAAACTTTGGTTTCATAAAGGTGTACATTTTATTTATATTTTAGTTAAATTTTAGATTTCAACATATACATACAGCGGTGTTTTTTTTCTTTTCCAATACCGTTAAGAGCATATTTCTAACTACGATAGTGAGGAAGAAAACGATTTTTTGAGACCTTTATGAGTTGTTTCGAAAAGCTTAAAAATTAGTCTGAGGGGTCAAGAGCGACAAGCAGCTGAACTAAAACACGTCTTTTGACAAATTTTCAAAGATATTAAAAACTCAATTTAAAAAAAAAAAATAGTTGTCCACTTATTGTCCTTTCTACAGAATAAAAAATGTTTCAAAAGCACCTGCTTAGCTTAAAATTAATAATTGTCACATTTAAAATTTGAACTAATTTAAAAAAAAAACTAGAATATCCCGTGATTTTCACGGGTGTAATGGAATGGAACGCAGAACACCCCGAAACCTATTAGTGAAATTTGAATTATTATTATTTTTTTTTTTTGTTATTGTTTTTGGGGTGTTATGCCGTGTTTCGCTACCTCCTTCTTTAGCCAACGTTTCTGGTCATTTGCCCTGATGATGGACACTGTAACGCTGTCCGAAACGTTGGCTAAAGAAGGAAGTAGCGAAACACGGCATAACACCCCAAAAACAATAACAAAAATACTTTTTGGCCGTGAAAACCTAAAAACATTTATTTATTTATTTATTTATTGATCAACGCCCTTTTTAAGGGCTTTTACATATTAATGGTAATAAATACAATATTTATTGTACATAACCGAACTGCTTCAGTAACAATATTTTATATTTGTTCAAAGATAAACTGAAGATGTCCACGGACTTGGTGTAATTGTTTCCTTACATTAGCATTCTGGGTAAAGAGGAATACATATGGTAGTTAGTCCCAGAATTTCTGCACTGAAATAAATCCTGACTTCTTGTATTACGTTGTGGAATCCGGAAGCTTATCAATTCAAGCAATACCGGACTATCAACTAAATTATTATGACGAAATCCGATCGGCATTAGAATTTTCCTTAGTAAATTAACGATTTTTATAGCAATGTTCATCACTGTATAACTAAATTTCATTATTCAAAACTGTTTTTTTTTTAAATGTAAAAAATTAATACGATGTGTCGGGTGGAATTGCAAACCACAAGGAAAATAATGAAAAGGATAAATATTTCAGATTTTTTTATTAGAGATTAATCCACAAATTATTATCTTTTTAAATATGTATCTATGCAGCAAATCAATTAAGACCTATTAATTTTTCTCCACCAAACATAATGTAGAGAATGATGGGAAGGAAGATAGGTACTGTAGCGGTATCATCAAGTATTTTCATCTAAACTTGGCTGAATTTAAACGGGCTTTAAAAACAAATTTATTTAAAAAATCGTACCTTTCATGGTACGATTTTTATAATAATAACTCCTTTTCAATATAATCTAATAAGCCATGTTCTTCAGGTTTCCGGTAATTGTTTGGTTTCGGTTGCCTCTTTACTGTATGTTTCTATGTTTAATGTGCACTCCGATTTTTTTCTTATTTCTAAACGAAACTGTCTCCTGTTCTATGTTATTTTTAACTTTTAATGCACCGTTATGGTTTAGCATTATCTATTGTCCTGTGCCAAAACAACGCCGTTGTTTGTATAAACTGAATATTCTTTGAAGAAGAAGATAACACTTTTAAATCTAAATGAAAATATGAAAGAAAACAAGACACAGAAAAACAGAAAAAGACAATGGTCGCAACTGGGACACGAACCCAGACCTCTCGTCTAACCGGGACGGCGCGTTTTCCAATTTCGCTATTGCCACCTTCTGTCAAACCGTCATATTTGTCAATCTCATATTTCAAATATTTAGAATCATTAATATTATCTTCAACTAGTTCTTTTTCCATATTATAGGCAACTACTCTTTTTATTGGAAACAATCATTCAAAGAATTGGTTTGTAACCTGAATAGCTTCTCGGATAAATGTATCCGAATTTATTCATATGGAACTATTGACTTTATGAAAGTCTAAATGAATATTCAATTTCTGTTTTATCTTTTTCTGTTTTTCTGTGTCTTGTTTTCTTTCATATTTTCATTTAGATTTAAAAGTGTTATCTTCTTCTTCAATGATAATTACGTTGATGGGAATAACCTTCAAAAGTTATAAAAAGAGAGTTTTTGATAAATTTTGTAAGGACTCGTAAGGAACACTGTAATAGGATTACTCTTAAGTTTATTATAGCTAAGCGCACTTGAAGTGAAATTACACAAAACTGCGCTATATAAATACTACGTTATTATTATTATTATTATTAAACAAATGACACAGGATATAAAGAAATATCAGTCGGAGACCTATCGATTCGTGTGAAGGCTTGAAGTGATCTGCAGTCGGCCGCTAGCAGACAATGATGGATGGAGAGAGGTTTCCCCGGTGAGCGGTAGCGCCTTTGTACCGCCGCGGCCCCCCTGCTCCCCTCGGCGCTCCCCTCGGTGCCCCTGCCCCGGCCGGGCCCGGGAAAATATCGGCGCATGATCGATAACTTCCAAATGAAATACTGACACGAGCCGCGCACAAATGTCACGATTGCCGTGTACGAAATCGGACGGCGAACTTTGCTTCTTGCTCGTTCACCGTACTCAAGATACGTGCATCTGCATGCCTACACGGTGACAAGAAACTCGTGGTTTATTAGAAAACTTTATTCGATAGTGGTACAGTGAAATACCAGTACAGTGTATAAATACCAAATGTCAGTACAGTGAAATACCACAATTTTAATCGAAACATTATTTAAAGTGGCTTTGGCCGTGTTTGGTGACTAGATCCGAAAAGCCAGATACTCCCCCACCTTTCTCTCTCTCTCATATCCTTCCCTTCTTCATTACCTTCAGCCTCACAACGTACCCCAATTGGGGATGCCATAGTCTCAGTGGCTCCAGACGTTTGGGAGCAGCTGACTCTTGTACATTATTCATGTATAAAAAAACCTTCCTCGCATTTAGAAGGTCAAGTGTGCAAAATTTCATGAAGTATTAACATTTTGCTTTAACCACTTGAGCGACAGCGCAATTTAAAACTTTTTTCTCCGATTGCTCGACATTTTTTGGTGATCATTTTGAATATTTTCCGCCCAAATTAAAAAAAAATCATACCTCCGAATTTTAATATGGAGACATACAAACTGATTATAGTTCTATATAGCCAATAAATTCACTTATTTTTTTTTCGACTATCACCATATTCGTAGAATTTATCAAAAATATTATAAAATCGTAAACTTCTACTTAATTACTTACAAATAAGGGAAAAATTGCCAAAATTGGCAGCAAAGCAATCCGAGGTATTTTAAATAATGCCATATTGTGGCAAAAAGCGCTCCAGTGATTACGGATTTTGAAAACGGGATAGGGGTGATTTTTCAAAATTTCACACGGAGAGTAACTTTCTTCGTGTATTTAAGTTCAAGTGCGCAAAATTTTATCAATCTTGAAAGAAACTGTAGATTTGCAAAAAAAAAAAAAAACAAAGGCACGCCGCCTGCCACAGATTATTAGATACGCAATACCACAGTCCGGTTATATCTATAATAATACTAGTTATTTTATTTGAGTCAGTTTGTAGATATATCTGGTCCAGAGATGTACACATCAATTATCACACCGCCACGGATACATCGTGCGTCTGTCATCTTTTCGTCTCGACTCTGACCTCTTGTCGCGCATTCAATCAATTCTTTCCACAAGAGACCACGTTCCTGCTTCAGACAATTTTTTATAATTTCACGGCACCGCGATGCATGTCACATGTTTTTTTCAGACGCACCGCGGGAGTTATCGTTATTTTTTCAAACTAACGCAAATTTTAAAAAAATCTTTCAGGGTTGATATCGTCAAAATGAATTTGTGGATTAAAATACATTTATTAAATATGTTCCTCGGCTCCTAGTTAGCGTTCAAAAAAGAAAGATGGTCTGAAAAGGAGATATGCAACATGAACGTTAAAGGGAGCACACGAATATTTAAAAAACGATTACATTTAATATGCGTAAGCGAAAAGGTTTAATAAAGCATGACTAATAGAGCTAAAGAATCGAAATTTTATAGAGCTACGTAATACAAAAATCGCGACCAATGTCTTAAGGCGGCGCTTCTCGGCTGAAAAAGAAGATGGAGAGATATGTAATTACGAATGTTGGACAGAGCGCGCTAATATTTTAAGTGATAAAATCGCAGCGAAAATTGCGAAAATGCTTAATAAAACATGACTCGTTCAAAATAGAGCAAAAATATCGTGGAACGTATCTTAAGTATCATTTAAAGAAGCATTGTGAATTTTTTCACAAATATAACTTGTAAAATAATAGAAATAGACTTGTTTTAAATAATTTCCGGAGCATACTTTGCGATTTTTTTCTATCGAGGGAATTTCATATAATTTGCGTTTCGGCGTGGAAAGTATCTAGATATTATCTTCAAAAATAACATATATTATTAAGAGCTTAAAAACTTCAAATGTTTAAGGGAGATATGTAAGAAATCGGTCGAATTCGGATAGCGGCGGCTTAAGACCCTGCATTTCGAATTTTTACCGATTTATAACACACTAGCTTTTACCCGCGGCTTCGCTCGCATGGTATTAGAGGGAAATTACTGTAGCGCTTGCACTTATCAATTATCACCCTCCGATTCACTCTTAAATTAAAATTCGATTCGCTTTTAAACTTACCGGCTAGTAGCTTGTAAACACGCTTAATGTTATCGAGGCTTATACAATAATAGAACATTTATCATGATAATTCAACAATTTAATGTTAGCATCATTTTCACTCAGCCAAATACACGGTGAAGATGCTAAACATCGAAGTTCAAGTTTCAGTGTCCCAGTTTGACATATTTTGACTTACGGCAGAATGCAGTATATTACGACTGTTTCGCAGAGCAATGAAAATCCCTACTTCAGAAATATGCACAAGACTCGCCAAGTCCGGGAGTAGAGATATTATCAGATAGTTTTCTCTGAATATGTATTGTTTATGGGTTCAAACTTGCTGATGGTATCTCGGAGAAGTGTGTAGTTAACGTTGGTTGAGAACACCCATTGTCACGAAGCAATTCCGTAGGTGTTTACGTAAATAGGGACATAAACAATAATAATTTCTATTGTAAATTGTGGACAACGGTGAAATGTCGCCTGTCAAATGTGCGCCGGTTTTTACTTGAAGGTGATAAATATGTATTTAAGTGGAAACCGGGCGGTGTTTTGTTCTTACAAACATATTCCTCAGTTTCCCCCTAAGATTTTAATACTACTGCCAATATATTTTAATGTAATGCAGAATTGACTGAAAATTTTGCTTTTTTTGATAAGTTATTTCTTGTAGGAGTTAGCACACTCCAAAAATCGTTAAAAATGCCTGGTTTAAACGCCATCAACAGACGTTCAGTATACAAACTAGAAAATGTATTTTTAATAAAGCTTCAGATATAGAGCATCTTCTTCTTATACAGTTAGTAAAAAAATATTAAAATTGGTCCAGTTTTGGAGGAGAGAAATGGGGAATACAAAATCTAAGTTTTGATGATTTTATTTAGGTATTATTAGCCTGAGGTACAGTTGTTCCTGTCGCTCTGTATTCGGGGGAGTAAGAGCGATAGTGATAGCAACAGTTTAGTAAAATACTAATTTAAAATTGATTAATTCTGAATTTAAAAAAAAAGTAAATTACTTAAGAATCAAATGGCGGATTTGGCGTTTGGGCCGGCAATGTAAAAGATCCTGGGTTTGAGTCTCAGTCGCGACCGTTACCTTTTTATTTTTCTGTATCTTGTTCTATTTTATATCTTTGTTTATTTTATATCTTTGTTTTTTATCTTTGTTTATATATTAGTGTTATCTTGTTCTTCAATGTATATTACATTGATGGGTATAACCTTAAAATTTTTTATAAACAACAGTTATTCCTATAAAAATGGCAATTTTTTTAAATTTATCTGAATTCCACACATGCGTTCCAACTCCCTGGAGCCGGTCGGACTATTGACACCCATTTAGGTATGTTAATAGGTTAAGGGGACTGAGAGTAAAGGATATGGGGAAAAAGAAAGTAGGAAAATACTCAACGAAAACTTCCCCAAATTTCATCTTAGCAGTTTTGAAATAAATGTCCCCAATTCCCATTTTTTAAGACGCCATAACATTTTTCACATGATTGCATTTAAAAATAATATCGACTACTTTAGCCCTCTGACCCAGATGTGTCCACTTTATTTCAAGATAGAGTGTGCTGAAATAGATATTTTCGTCGATAATTTTAACGGATTAAAAAAAACGTTCTGACGCTGTTAAAAAATACTAACTAATTATATTGTCTCTCTATGCATGCCTCGCGTATTTCTTATGTTTTTTTAATTTTTTTATTTATTTTTTTTTAGAAAAAAGTAAATATTTACAATAAATAATAATATATTACATTTCATATCAGACTTTTTTTGGTTGCCCAATTAGTAGAGAAATATTCTCGGGTCTAACTGGGGAAACGTTTCTTGCCACTCATTGTAATGTGTTACTTGAATGAAGCTTGTGTATAATTATGTATTTATATTTGTGATGTTTTTTGTTTTTCTAATTGTATATGTATTTAATTGTAGCTAATTGTATATGTATTTAATTGTAGATTTTTGTAATTGTGTAATAACTGAGTTTTTATAACTGGATTGTTCTCACGTAAAATCTGTAAAAATCAATATAAATAAATAAATCTCATTGCTTCACCCTTTCTTCGTCCAGGGAAAAAATACACGTGGCGCATTAGTCAACGTATCCCTTGGTCAATGATGAGATAGTCAGCATCAGTAGAATTGTCGTCACCCACACATCTGAACAAATAATGTAACGGATGATTTCTGCTTTGTCATTCCCTCGGCCTGTACTAACACACACTTCTCTGTGTCCCTCTATTATTAATTGTTCCTCTTAATCCCAGTTAAATTTGTGACCGTACATAGTTTGTGTAGTCATTGAACTATGACCAATCTCTTTTAATTCCTCGTGCTAACATCTGTTTCATGACGATCTAATTCTTAGTTTTATTTTTGTTTGTCCCACACACCGATATATATTTTTACAAATGGGTAGTGCTTACGCTCACCTACAACCACCAGATATGGATGCTAAGCGAACGAACGCGCTCTAGAGTACAAGCTGCCGAAATGAAGTACTTGAGAGGAGTGGCAGGGGTTACGAAATGGGATCATATAAGAAACTCGACGATCCGAGCCGATCTAAACATGGAACCACCGCTACTGTTCATAGAAAAATCGCAACTGAGGTGGCTTGGGCAATTTGGGCATATACTTAGAATGCCTGATGACCGAATTCCGAGGAAGGTACTAAGTGCGATTCCAGAGGGTAGACGTCCAGTGGGCCGCCCCAGACATAGCTGGTCGAGGCAATACCAGAAACTGTGTGAGGACTGCCATGGATGGAGGCCGAACAGTCAGCACAAGACAGGGACGTATGGAGGAGCCTTGTCGATGTAATGGGTCCCCGACACGAATACGATAAGGGGAAGAAGATGATGATGATGATGGGTAGTGCTTATACGTTCACAATAAATATTGAACGTGTAGGGTTCGCCTACCATCGATTAAATCATAAATTTTGTAAATCTTTTACAAGAATTTGGTCGTTAGAGCGCTTTGCTTTTTTTTCGATAACAATAATATAATTTCACAAATCTAATTGAATCTGCAACGTGACAGAACCCAAACTAAATCGGTGGAATGTGCGCAACAATAGATCACGGCTTAGCGATTACACGGCCCCGGCCGGTGTCGAACATTGATTGCTACGCGTTGGAGACGGATTATTAACCAGTGGACCACCGGAAAGTGCTCGGAGAATGGACGCTCAACCGGAAACAAAACTACGCAATGGAATTTGAATACGTTCACGGAATTATAACGAGAAGCATCGCGAATGTCGATCAGTAAGTCAGACTAAGCGATTAAAAACATATTAAACTTGCTGATTCAATAAATTGACGATCTTAATCTATGGGATTCAAACTATTACGAGTGCAGGGGTTGCGTTTGATTCTGTACTGTGGAACTTTCATAGGGTGAACGCGAATATAAAGTTTTTCAATTTTCTTAGTTTTGTCCTCGTGAAAGACACCATTTCGGCCATTTTAAGCAAATTTTCAATTCTGGTGCTCTTACACTTACTGAGAGAATCTTCCAAATTCACAAAAAAATTTCAAAAATAATATAAAAATTTGGATCAAAAATAATGAAAGGGCCTTTACCGGTGCACTCACCCAAATTCGAAATTAGTAATGAGACCAATGTTGTTATTATTGTACCAATGTGATTGTTATTATTAGTGCAACCAATCTATTATGTACTTAGTGCAGGTATATTCACATGCATTATAAATTGACTTAAAATTACTACCTCAACATAGGCTAACCTAGTCAGGCAGGTTACGAGAAACCTAAATTTATAACTATTTTCCACTCAAGTAACTCTTCTGTTCATATTATGTATATTATTTTCTGTTGTTAACCTTTTGTAATGTAACTTTTCAACCACTGTAAACAAACACTGAATATGTACTTCTTTAGTTATAAATCATACAAATTTCGTGTAATAAAGACATAATGTTATTATTATCTTAAATTATTTTAAATGATTAAAGTGTGAAGACACAAATCAATCAAATATAATTTACTGTGCGTCGGGATTTGAACCCGCGACCCCCGGATCGCTGGCCTTGTCCCTCGACCACTGAGGCCGACTCTTTTTGAAAATTATTCATAATCCTTATTTGTTTAATTATACATTATGAATCGCATGCTTTAAATTATTGAAGCGGTCATAGATTGCATTACATGGCATGTTTAAGTAGAGATGTGACCACATGATAGGAGTAGATCATGGGACCCCTAATTGTAAAGTACACCTGACCATCAAACAATTAGTCACGATTAGGGCGCCGCTCCCATTCCCCTAACATCATTATTTTTTTTGCTAAATGTTCTTTATCTTTAAAATCGCTGTTTTAATTTATACAGTTACGAATTTGAGGGGTAGACTTTTTTAAATTTTAATCGGCTGCACGTGTGTATTATTTTTTTGGAAACATTTTTTTCTTACAGAAAATAGGTGCCTACTTACCTAACGTATACAAAATACTTAACGTATTGTTTTTTTTTTACAAAATTTTAATCATAACTTTACTAGATAAAATAACATTTTTTCGAAATGACTTTATATATTTTTTTTGTGAAAAGAGTCGATACATCTAGGATTTGATTTAAAAATGATATATTTCCATTTGTGTCTGGTTTTTCCCTTTAAAGATGTCTTGCGAAAGGTCCCTGAGGGACACCGCTTTTGCGTTTCGTGCAATGATGTTTGTACCTATATAGTATTTTCTCCTTCACGTAATCGCGGCATATTCAAGATCCGCATTAATAAAACCCTTGCTACTTCAGCTCTAACCATAACCCGCCTCACAATGCTGCCCAATCGGGTTGCGACATAGTTCCCCTGTCTTCTTGCACAGACAGAAGCTCTCAAGAGTTGTCACATAAAAAAAAGGTTCACAGAATATTATTTTTATTGGTGTGCAGCACAATAAAATTGTCTTTTATCAATTTCACTGGAATTTTCTTTTCTGTGGTCGAACAGCATATTTTCTTTTTTGTATATTTCTCTTGTGTTTGAATCAATTCTGGCTGTGGGATCGATATCAGAAAAAAGGGAAACGACAGAGCTTTCGGCAGCATAACCACTTCTTGGTAACTGTTTCTTCTCGTTGATTTCATCTGCAGCCTGCTTAAGATCTGATGATCTTTTGTGATCCTATACCCAAAGATGGACGCGAAGTAATTTAGCACCGACCGTGGCTAGTCTTTTAGGTATCATAGAACTTTTCATTTATCAGAGCTAACCAACGGGAGTGTCCATAGATGAAAGCCAAGTAATAATACCAAAGTATATTAAACTTTGCCGGATCCAATCGCTTCGAGCTCCGCCCATGGTTCCTCCTCCCAACTCCAATAAATGAATCCAGCCATAAAGCAACAAATCACAGATTAAACAAACCGATCAATCCATTTCTAGTTCAATTACTTCGGCTTTTCCATGCGGAGGTAAGCTTTGCCGGATGAATCTGGGGCAGCTGATAGTCCAGGAAATCAGAGAGTATGGATAGATTGTTCGGCCGTCATCACGATTTTGCTATAAAACCAGCCGGGTACGAAGTACCTACCCTACTGGTACTTTGTTATTACTAGAAAAGTCGACTCGAGCAGTGGCAGTCAATGTGCTGCATGTCGATAACTCGATGCTAAGCTTTAGTGTAACGAAACTAGTTACCCGTAAGAATGAGACTTGATTTGCCAAGACGAGAACTAAAATAAATGTTTGGCCTACAAAAGTAAGCAATACTTGAAGACGATTTTTTTCAATTTATTTTCTGAGGTCGAAAACAAGTCTGAATCATGCTGTGTATATTGTAGCAATGCATCTGTGTAAGTACTTTATTCTTGTGAACTCTGGCTGTAATACTTACAATCAAGACTATCAAAAACGGGACAATTTCGTGAATTTGTCTATTTTGGAATTCGAATAAGAAGCTAAATGACCGGACGTACGGACGTCATCGATGTTTATCCTCTTCCTTTCTTCTCAGTTTCCACCCCCGTCATTAGTCACCCCAAGGTTCCCTACGTTTGGTAATTTAAGAGGTTTGCCCGGGTTCATGGAGTGAGGTTTGTCTTGGCGGTGAGTGCGTTTGCTCACCTACCGCGTAGCGGGCCGGATCGGGAGAGACTTGTTGAGGGAGCCCTAACCTAGATCTATTCAGCCGGACTCACTCCTTGAACCGCAGTGGGAGGAATGGATTCATACGTTTTTACTCCTAGACACATTGACCCCCAGTTTACTACCCACCTTTCATATATTTTTCCTTCCCAGAACTTCGTCTCCCTCTTTTCCTTGAAAAGATCCTCCACACAGCATCCCCAAAGATGACATGGGCGCCGAGGGAAATTGTTTTCCCCAGGGCCTCGTGTGTGAAGCTAATGTAAAAAAATGTATCTTGATTGGAAACGAAAAATACAGAAGATACTAGAACGATGACGCCACGTACGATCTCTAGCTGGAACTAGTATATGTGGGAAAGAAGTATCAAGCTATGAGAAAAATTGATATTGAAGCAAAAAAAACACATATACGATTTGAGTTTTTACGGCCAAAACTATTATCATCTACCCTGATGATTGACACTGTAACGCTGTCCGAAACGTTGGATAAAGAAGGAGGAAGCAACAAAAGCCACAACAACCCAAGAAGACATTAGAGTGTACCAATCGCATCACTCGGGGCACTAATCTCGTTCCAGGTTAATCCCTGAGTTAAAAATTGTCGTGTTATCAGCGTATGAGATTAGTTTTTATTTGAAAATATCATTTGGTGAATTTAAAATATCATTGACATAAATAATAAAAAGAATAGGTACCAGTACAGTTCCCTGCGGTATGTCAAATTTCGTGGTGTATGAATCGCTCAGAGAGCCGCTCAACTTGACTAATTGCTCTCTACTAAACAGATAATTTTTGATCCACGTTAAAAAATTATTATATACACCAATTAGCTTAGCGATAAAATTAGAATGTGAAATACTGTCAAATGCCTTTCATAAGTCAACAAATATTACAATGCATTTTTTTATTGTCTAAAGATTTATATATTTCAGTTCTTCAATTACGTTGAATAGGATTTGAAACTTCCAAAATAATAATTATATTCTCAAAAATATCAGAAAAAGTCTGGTGCATAAAACACACAAATGTGTATAAAACAAGTCAATGTGCATAAAACACACAAATGCGCCATATTTAAAGTAGGTGTGTTATATAGATGTGGTGCCTATTTATTAACGTAGTTATATACAAAACTAAACAGCCATATTTCATAAGAATGACTAAAGTAAATTGATTTATGCAGTATTTACCTATCGTACTTATCGGGTAGGTACCGGCACTTAAACGCCTCTAACGAGCTGAGTAAACAAGCTATAATTAAACAGCGTGATAATTCACTAAACCAATGAACATCGGTCGATTCGGACATTTTACCAATATTTGTTGTTAGTCTGTGATCGGTTTTCACGTCGAGTTCGAATTATCATTTCGAAATTTGAGGAGATTGGGGTAAAATTATGCAGAAGGATGAAAAGTTACAAAGTTGTCAAAATATTTTTACATTTATTATTGATTAGTAACGTGATCAAATTAATTTAATTGTTTGGTATTTATTTAAGTAAAATGTTTGTTGCCAGGTGATAGTAGTCAGACATCTTTGAAAAATCGAAATTTTGGTTGAGTATGCATGTGTAAAAGAGTACCCTCCATCCGATTCGGTACTCAAGACTATTTTTTTTGACATTAGATCCATACAGGGGGTCTTGAGGAAAGTAATTCACTTCAGGAGCCTATTTCATCTTCGGGGACGCTGTGCGCCATCCGCATCCGCCGCCAAGATCCGGACAAACCTCATCCTTGAACCCGGGCACCCCTTCTAAGTCACCAAACGTAGCGAACCACTCGGAGTGACTTATAGCAGAGGTGCTTGTTAATCAATAAATGATTCCCGGGCGGCGGTAACCAACCGCCTCCCAAATTGAAGAAATTCACCACCAAATCAATTATAATGCACCAAAACTTGTAGTGAATTAAATAAAATGTTGACATTTTCTGGATCACTAGTAGGATATTGCAAAATGCCATACCAATGTACAGGTCTTCTGGAGTTATTTAATAGTATATATAATATCTAAAACAAAGACATGTTTAAATAATATTTGATTTATGGTAAGCATTCGACATTTTGTTTTTTGAAGAGTTTTATTTTTCAATGTACATTTGTTACTTAAATTTAATTTTTCCGCGACCGGTTTCGATACAACCGTATCATTCACGAGCAGGATTGAAACTAACTTAAAAATTAAATGCAAAGATTAATTAGGTGGGGGTAGTGGCAAGGATTATTTTGGGGGAGGGGGAAAGCGGAGGGAACAAATGTACACGGGAACAAATGTGAGAACAAATGTACATTGAAAAATAAAACTCCAAAAAACAAAATGTCTAGAAATTGTTACATAGTTAATGCCCAAGAAATACAGAATAGCTGTCCTCATTATCTCAAAACTTTGAGATGGAGATGTCGCACTAATGAACTGGACGTTCGAATTTTTTAAGAGTTTAATAAATAATGTAAATGCATTGTTATAATCACCTACTTAACTAATTTAAAAAAACTCATGCAATTTGTAAAAAATAAACATATATTTCCAATGCCCAATATAACTTCTAAACGGGAAATAGTTATGCTGCGAATCTGCGAGCGTTAACACACATTCTAATTAAGTAATTTTAGGTAGGTATTTAAAGCGGCAATGTTCGCATTGCCTCTGTTTCCCCTTTACACGGTACGATGTACGTCGCAGGATCGGTTCCGTGAATGCGGACTTTCATGTCGTAATGTCAGGTGTATGGTGTATGCAGTACGCTGTATTCATGGAGTATGTATGGAGTGTGTATGGGGCAACTATGTATGTTGAATGGTCGGATGGTGCGGACATGCAGCAGGGTTCTCACGAGCCAATATGCAAATCCGTGGTCGAGATAGCGGGAATTGACACACAGCGCCGCGGCGCGACAGAATGGAAAACTACTGAAAATTTACAATGTTCTGGCGGGAAAACGACATGCTTTGACAGCTCTCGATATAAAAATGTTACGATTACAATTAATTATTATACCTACATGACACGGTCGGGTGAATACTGACAAATACTTACACAATTATATCATTATTTTTTGCAGAGACTTTAATCAAGGAAATTCTACAGTTTCCCATTTCTGTACAAAGACAAGTGTTTTTTTTTCATGAGAACTTAACAATTTAATACGCTTAGATTATTGAGGCTTGCAAAGTGACTGGACGGGGAAAGGAGTGTCCGGAGAACAATTGAAAACTAAGTCGATGGAAAAATAAGTCTGGAATACCCCAAAAAGACAAAGCGGTAACAAATTAATCAAATGATAAATAGCCCAATCACGTCAGGAGTCCAAATAATAGAAGAATGAGTGTTGGATGAGGTATGAATGATGTGACAAGACAAAAAAAGGGTTCTTTCGATGACTTTTTTAAATTACGATAATTAACGTTTATGTTGACGAATCAAGTTTCTGTAACGATTTAAAATGTGCCATTTTAGATTTGCCTCCAAAACGACATTTTATTCGTGAATTCAGCGGCGTTTTGGTAACGTTGATGACATCTGCTTTATCAGCCAGTGGCGGTTTCTACGTCATAATGACGTTGTAGCAAGTTTGAACCGTGTCGGAATGTGCGGTTTTCAAATCAATAATTATTAATGAAAATATTAAATTTACACAGTTACGTTAAGTCCTCCACAATTTTTCAAAGGTGGTTTTTAGATTAAAGATTGTGATTTTATTACCGTAGGTAATTAATAATGGCAATGAACTGCGTTAAGAAGAGTAGGACGATAATTATTATTTTACAATTCGATTACAAGCGACGAAGAGCGAATTCATTTCCGATTAACTACAAGCAAAAGGCGTGAAAAAAATCATTTAGTAGTTTATTATTAGGAAAAATGTTTTCAGGTAACGGGAAGGTATTTAACTGATTTAGAACTAGAGAAGCTGGGTTTTAGATCCGGGTAACTGCGATTCCGATTGATTATTGTGAACAGGTTGTGGTTGTTAGTCAGAAAAAGATATGGTCATATCTAGGAATTTAACCCAGGACCATTCGACTACTTTGACACACGATGCCTCAAGCTTTTTGTACTTTCATATTTGTAAAAAGCGTTAATTTTGCGGCTCGCCATAATTTACAATAAAAACATTTAAAACTGAATTTTGCTCTGATCTTTCCCGAAATCCCTTAATTACAGAGTATTTTCAGTGTTTTCAATATAATGTCCTCCACGTGCAAAGTCGTATCTTCCCCAAGCATAAACTTCTTCAAAAAAATGTGTTTATCGGAAGTGACCAGCCAGATAAGTATGTTTCTATATCTATTTGTAAATAATAAAATTAGATAGATCCTAAGAATTCAGAATAAATTGTAAAGCGCCCTTGAGGTGATTTTTCACAAAAACGGCGCTCTACAAATTGTCCAATTATTATTACACCTTCCCCTTTGTTCACCTCCCACTCAAACACTTAAAATTTATGTAAACGTCTGTAAATATTCAATTTCTTAGGTTATTTCTAATATTCTCTTTACGAAGGAAGGGTACTTCCAAAACCGGTAGAGTGTGAATAAAATAAAATTAATTACAGTGTCCATCATCAGGGCAGATCTAGCCAGTGAGTTCTGGCATCTTCATGAAATTATGGGTTGCTAACAGTTCATCCAACTGAGATGAAACTTTGGGGATTTGATGTGTGCCTGCCAACGATGGTTTCTATATATACAGGTGAGTTCTGGCGTTATGAAATTTGTATAAAAAAATTGCAATAGGTGGCACGCGAGAGGTTTGAAAACTGAATGTATCGAATGCGGGAGGGGAACTCAACTCTGGAGGGCGGTTCACGGGACGGGGGAAGAGGGAAGGCGGAAAAGGCGGAGTGGGAACGCGAGAGGGGAAGGGACTCGGGAGAGGAAGGGGAGGCAGAAGGAGAATGGGAAAGGACACGCAGGGAAAAACAATTTCTTTATTAAGTGGCAAAGCAACGCATGCCGGGAACTCGCTAGTTGATTCTAAAAAGAAATAAACAATATCGAATTGAATAGAGCATTTAATGAATGGTTTTATCCACTGAATAAATATATAGGAAGGGTTGAACTTAAAAGCGTGTTGAATCAACAATCACCGATTACATCTGGGACTTAAATAGCTAGGGGCATCGCTTATTCATTACAGCTTGTGTTATATAATATTTTGTGATAGGGGTGAGCCAGTGTTATTTAAAGGGCATTTAAAACATATCTCCCTCATCCCCAAAGGGCGAGGCAGTGAAGGGTCAGAATAACAAGTGCATTCATCAGTGCGGAAGTAATGGATGGCCTGCAAATGAATGGAAAATAGATTAGTTATTAGTAAGGCATTCAAAAAAGCTCTTTGTTTAAAAATACTGCAATCGATTTGCATATATTATAATGTTTGTTTTTGTGTGGTAGGTTGCACTTACTTCTGCTTTAGCCCAAGTTTCGGACAGCGTTACAGTATCCATCATCAAGACAGATGTGCTTGTGATGAAGAGTGTGTTTATGTTTGTAGAAGTGACACAGTTACGCGCGCTAATTTTACCGGTATTTCACTACAATAATTAGTGAAATTAATGTGGTTTTCGGCGTTTGGTTTTGATGCAGCCATCAAAAATGGTCTAGGTGATCGAGGAGTTAGGCTTTCGACTAGCATTCCCAACGTTGGGGATTCGAATCCCGACATGCAAAATAAAAATTTTGTTGATTGATTTGTGCTATTTCACAATTTATTTATTTAAAATATTAAATAGCTGGTGTATTTGGGGCACCTTCCAGAGTGGACCATATTCTCACTAACGCCCTGTTGAAAGACAACCATCTAGAATTGAAAAGTTGCTTGCGGCTTAAGTCGTTTAAGCCGTGTTTGGTGACCAGATCTGGATAGCCAGATACTTTCCAAACTCTCTCTTTCCCATCTCCTCCCCCTCCCCACTACCTTCAACCTCACAACAAACCCGATTTGGGAATGCTATAGTATCACTGGCTCTAGACGGGAACAATTGGGACTCTTGTGCGGTATTCACATAAAAAAGAACGATTAAAGATTTTTGTTTGTTTGCTCTTTCTATAGCGAGGAAGGGACAAATGCGGAAACGTTTGAAAAAAATAAGAAAATATCAAATCGAAAAGTTTATTTTATTTATTAATTAACGTCTTTTTCCGGAGCTTTTACATATTATGAATAGTAAGAAATATACAGTATTTATTGTACATAATTGAACTGCCTCAGTAACAATATTTTTTTAAAGATTTTTTATTTGTTTAAAGATAAATTGAAGATGTCCACTGACTTGGTATAATTGTTTTCCTCCATTAGTATTCTGTGCAAAGAGGAATACATATGGTAGTTAGTCCCAGAATTTCTGCACTGAAATGAATAATACTTCTAATATTACGTAATGGAATCCGGCAGCTTATCAATTCAAGCAATTCCGGACTATCAACTAAATCATTTTGAATTTTATATAGAAAAGTCAATTAAAATTCTTCTGTCTGAAAATTTGAGCATACCTATTCATTTGATTTAAAATAATGTTGTAGTTCAACTTTTAAAATAGGTTACCATTTTGCTGGAAAACCCATTTTAGAATTTAGAAACATTATAAAGCTTGAGTAAGTTCCAGCTTTTTCCATTTAGAATAACCGTTTTACAATTTCAATGCAATTATCTTTGTGAAGTTGACTTTGTATGAAACACGCTATGTGCAAGCAATGCATCTGTGTGAATACTATTGCCATACCTAAATTATATAATACATCATTATACGAGTACCTAGCTAAACAGTGATACATTTTTGCATAACATTAGAAATATTTTAACGTTTGAACTTTATGATTCAGTTTTTTCACGTACGAAAACATTGCCAGTTAAAACAACATGTATCGGGTACCTTCCTACGTGTGCACAGGTTGGTAAACTTTAAAAAAATCTCTCCCGTCAAAGACACCGATAGATCATCGTTGCCAGTATGAAAAATCACAGATCACGTCAGTAAACAGACAGGGACCAATATTGATTGAAATCGTTTTCAAATTCTACATGTGATTAACCGATCATTATGCAAGATGGCCACTCCGCGTTTTAAATCAAACACGAAAACAGTCGTGTAAATCAAAAACACTGAGAGCAAACAATATGTCTGACGTTTGAAAGCAGTGGAAAAGAATGGAGATTGGTCTTCGAAGTTAAAAAATTATTTCTCTGACAGGCAATAGAGAAAATGATCGAAATATTTTGAGAATCGAAACTTACAAATTTGAATGACTTGTAGAGACTGCCTTCGCAGAGGTAAGTGATTTTTTAAAACACGAGTCTATTTTTTATTACTTGGGAGTACCAACTGCTCCCAATCAATCAATAAATAAAATCACCTCATTGGCGTTGTATAATTTATTACAGATCTAAGACTCTGTCTAATTATAATATAAACATTGTAAATTTACATTCCTCTATAACAAATTTCATAGTACCTTAAGCACTTCTGTTTAACCATTATTATATTAAATAAATTAACTCCTTTGTACAACTTTTCATTATGATGACACTACAAACCTACATACTGATCCTGCTTATATCCTTAATTTCCAGTTTACTATGCTACATACTACATGCTTATAATTATACTCCTGAATAACCTACGTATCTTTAATAACGTGATATTGTAAAAGCCTTCAAGGCGCGTATAAATAAATAAATAAATAATATTTACAAACAGATACAGAAAACGTACTAACAAGTAAGAAAACGTTAAATTTGCTACCCCCATTAATGTTCATATTAAATTTATGAGAAGATTATTGCCTAAATGAGTTGATATTTATTTTGAAGGGCTGGAGAATTTAGGACTCCTTAGGATTGGAGATTTTTTTAAAATTAACTTGAAAATGCTTAGAAGTTCTTATTTGATTACATTTTTACACATTCAGACATTTACAATGTCGCGGGCTACGAAGGTGAAGGTGAAAGATTTTGACTTTATGGATACGACTCTCTGAAAATGTGAGTTTTAAGTTTAGCTCTAAATTCCGCCGAAGGGAAGTACAATGAGATTTTGGATTCGCAATTGGGCCATGTTCTGAGGCTGAAGGTAGTGGAAAGGGGAAGGAGATGGAAAGCACCTACCTGGCTGTTCAGTTTTGAAAACCAAACAGGCTAAATATTTTGATTATTTGAACTTATGTGTAGATGTAGATGTAAAAGCCAGAAAAAAAACTGAATCAGGAATAAGCGCAAATGTTTATCAATTTCATGTAACGCTTTGTTAAAGCTTTTTTTAAAAAGGAACTAGATTTTTTAAAATTGTTAAAACCGAGAGATTCAATAATCTCTGAGAAAAATAATAAAATTATAATCTCAACAACACATGAGATTTTCCCCTCAGTATTAACTCTTAAACATATCATACTTTCTTAAAATACTTCGTTAAATCCAACGATAAGGCAACGACAAGTGGAGAATGCATAATTAAAATGATTCTTTTAATTATTGAGATTGAAATTTCGAGAAATACAATAAAAAAATGACATCGAACACTTTATCCTTTATCAGGAGTGAAATCGGAACAAAGCTCCCAGCTTTTAAGAAAATTCGGATAAGGATTAAAATTGATTGCGCCGATATCATCAGCAGAGCTTCTGAGAGCTCCGCACTGGGATCCTTCACACGCAACCGAAACCTTACGAGATAACTACTTATATTTTGCTGCCGTTTACGGTTAATAAAGATACAACAAAGGCTTTATAATATTTATGCTTAATATCAGAGGTGGATTCGAGCTTCATCAATGCAAAAAATCTGTTAGATTTCTGTGTCAGCACATGCAGCAAAAACTTTTTTGAAAGTTAACTCATGAAAATAGAACAGCTTTTTGAATGCTACCACTTTGCATCTATTTTCTCCTCGATTAGCTCAGCTTTCAACGTTAACACCCACCTCGTTTTATCCACCTTGTTTCCGTAAAGAATTAAAAAGATTTGATGTGGCTTTTTGTTTCGTACGCTTTCAGCGCTCTTCTTTTGTTTTAAATATGTTTGAAGTGTTGGATTATTTTTTTAGTACTTAAACAGGGTTCCATGCCAACTGAGGACGAAGTCAACTCAACACCTCCTTGAAAGGTCATTAAAAGCTATGAATTTTTTTTAAATTAGCCGATAACCCTAACCTAACGTAACCTATTTAACCATTTTTTTAATATATATTTTATCATTCTAAACGACTTATCTGAGATGGTTCTGAGTTGATTTCATTCCGAGTTGTCCGGTCACCCATAAACAGGTATGTATTTAATTTTGGGATGCCATTTATAGGATGACCAACACCCCTTCTAAAGGTCACCCCAAAAGGTTCGCTACGTTTGGTAATTTAGCAGGTGTGCGTGCGATGAGGTTTGTCTATTTCTTTGCGGCGGATGCGTTTGCCCACCTACTGCGAGGCAGACTGGTTGAGGACGACCTTTTGAAATGTCCAGCCCGACCCTCTCGACCCACCGCTTTGCACATTCTGCGTGGCGGGCCGGATCAGGATATACTGGTTAAGGGAGACCTTTTCAACCCTCCAGCCGGATTTTTTCGACCCATCATCTTCAGGATTCACTTGTCCATCACTCCTGGACATATTGAACCCCAGATTTGTACCCTTATCCTTCCCAGAACTTCTTCGAATACCTAAAAAACACTCCACATTCGTACACTCGTGGGAGATCGCACGCACTTTTTTATGCTCTGAAAGCAAGAACTTCTTCTTATCAGAATGCGCCATTAAACACAGCAATTCAACTGCTAAATGAATCTGTATTGAGCATCGACATCTTCAATGTCACCTACAGAGAGTTCTGACATACGTCACAAGTTAGTGAAACTGCCCCCATACACTTTTTCTTTAAATTTTGTAATCTTCTCCATAATATTCTGGTGTATAACTGTTTTACGGAGAACCTGATAAAATAAATAAATCAATATCCAAAGATTACAAAGGCACTGAGATATTTTTTCCTCCGGGCCTCCTGTGTGGAGTTAAAGTAAAAAATATCCTAACCTTATTGCAAAATTGACCTTGCAAGCTATATAATTAACAGCGTCGAATTTAGCGGAAATTAAGCAGAAATTTCAGAAACAAAAACTGGCGCGAATGTCTGCTTTATGGTCAAGATAAACAAGTCGGCCCAAGGTGTACCAAATACTGGAATAATAAATCTCAAATACACCACTGCGAGGACCAATAATGAATGAGCGCCTAAAAAAGAAAAAGCGGAAACTGGAGGCAAATGGCTTCGCGGCCAGGACGATATCGTCCATATCTAAATTGGAAGCAGTAAAATAAGAAGAGGCTTTAATTTGGAAATACGCAATTGAACAGTATACGCTTTATTTAATTTCGACATTCGGGTTCCTTTATCCAGAAAGATCTCCAAACTCGCAACTCCCGACCCTCCGCTACGTTCCGTGCGAGAGGCTGCTTCCGAGGTACAGCCTCAGTAGATAATGCATGCGATTGGAACTTTATTCCTAAAGGATTAAGAGGCTGTTTTAATCTCGCGGCAGAAATGGACTATTTTAATTACGCCAGGCCCGAAATCACGCACCCCATATCGCCTGGCAAGGAGGGGGAGTGTGTGATTGAGATAAACTGTGGAACTCGTTCCCGGGCGAGGTGGGGAAGTGTGTGGCATTAAGATAAAATTGTGGAACTCGTTCCCCGGAATGCAGGAGAAGGAAGAATAAGGAATAAAGGCGTCTGATTGGGTTGGTGAAATTTATCTTTGTAACGCGGAGGAACACGTGCGGCGCAAAGTGTAAAGTGCAAAGAAAGAATTATTATTGATTTATCTTCGCTATCATGTTGTGCCGGTTAATAAATTCAACAATGCATATTTTTTATAAATATCAACTGACCTTTTGCGTTTTGTTTTTATGCATATTATCACTTCGTTATAATTATAAATCGTTCAGAAGTGTTGCCGTGCGAAATGTTGTAAGTGAAGGCTATTTATCAATTTCATTTTACAAAACTTTGGATATGGAGAAAAACTGCATATCGGAATTGAAATGTTGCAGAATTTAGACGTGATTAGAAACCAGGTGTGAATGGCGAGGTCCTTTCCAACCATCTTAATTCGCCAATTCATGTGTGCCTTCGACTCTCGTGTGAGTTTTGTACAAGGCGAAATGACTCTGCATTTCGCGTCATCAGCCATCGGAAGGTTGAACTGCCACAGACTCGGTGGAATTAAAGCTAAACTTAAAACTACCTTTTCAGACAGTCGTATCCATAAGGTCGAAAATCCTCCACCTTTACTGCCCGCGACATTGTAAATAACCAATTTAGTAAAAATTTAAACAAATTCTTATTTGTATTTCATGGAAATTCTCCAATCCAAAAGAGACCTAAATTCTCAAGTCTTCCAAAATAAATATTAACGCAACTTTGGCATTAATCTTCTTACAATAAATTGTAATACAGTGATGTGGGTAGCAAATGTAAAAACATGCAATGCCTAGTGTTTTAAACGTATGGTCCTCCGCGGGCAAATTTGTATCTCAAAGCGTAAACTTTCTGTGTTTGTATGTTCATTAAAAGTAATCTGCCAGATACGTATGTTTCTGTATCTATTTGTAAATAATAAACTTAGATAGAGCCTAAGAATTTATAATAAATTGTACAGCGCCCTTGAGGTGATTTTTCACAAAAAACGGCGCTCTACAAATAAATAAAAATAAATAAAATAAAATAAAAAGCCTTAAAGGTATGTTCCAGAGTTATAAAAAGTATAATTAACGCTATTTACAATCTTGTTGAAAAATGTAATAAAGGTATCTTAAATTATTCATAAGCAAGAACCCCTCTCCCAGGCGAAGGTGAAGGCCTCCTCTAAAGAAAACGTTTGTTCAAATTATCCAATCATTATTATAATATTTATGACACTTGAAATTTTTTAAACGTTGATTAAGCTGATTAAAAAAGCTGCAAATCACAGTTTTATCTGTCATTTATTGTCTGTGGTAACGGAGGTATAATTTAGACCTCACATCTACCGGTAAATTTCTCTATGGCCAGTCAGGAAATGAAAAGCGATCATATTCGCGCGGCACAACCAGTTTTAGAAACAAGAAACAAACCATAAATAATAATAATATAAAGATCAGGGGATTGTTAAGTGCATAAGCCCCTCGGGCCAGGCTACCGCTTCAGCTCATTTGTTACTCAATGGTTGCTTACTCGTGTGAACACAGCACTATCTATTATTATATTATTATTAAGCTGGTACCTATGAGTATAAACTTCGATTTAAGAAAGGCGTTTCTTTACTCGAAGTTTTGCCAACACAACAAAACGAACAAGGCGAAATAATGTTGCACAAATTGTTGTCGTTTTTTAAGAGTTTTTTTCTCATCTAAGATGAATTGTGTCGACACATATCAAACTCGCCTAAGTCCCATTCAAACATTTTTCGGATAGTGACGATTTTTTCTAGTTTCAACTTTTACCTAGTAAAAACCTGTGAATATTACTTAATGTTATGAATATTGTACCCGGGAGCACAGAAAAATAAAAATCAAAATTAATTTCTTGAAGTAAAAATGCATTTTAGATTATTTTTTATGGTCTTTAATATGACTTTACATTTGATATAATAAATATGGACTTAGTCGATATTGAAATAGAAGGCTCTGGACTTAGGTACTTATAATTTGGTAGGCGGGAACCGCCGGCCCGGGAACCTTTACTGAATAACCAACACCTCTGCCGTAGGTCACCCCAAGTTGTTTGGTAATTTATTTATTTGTAAGAGACAAACAGCTTTTACATTAAATACAGATACATATAAAATTAAATTAAGTTAAGCCAAAAAGGTCTCCTATGTTAAAATTATTTGAAAATGGAGTTTTATTAGATCTAAAAATTAATTTTTGGTGAGGGGGAGAGGAAGAGGAAAATAGGATAAGGATAGGAGATGCTCCCGATACATTCTACAATCTTGAATTAATTTTGAATTAATTTTCAGTCGTACGCGTTACTTCTATTCGGTTTTTCTAAAGGGTATTGTTAAAAATGTCTATTTTGTAAAATGTTGTATTATATTGCGCACATAAACGGGGAATCGGGGAATTTAGCAGAGGTGCCTGGGTTCATGGGGTGAGGTTTGTCTAGGTCTTGGAGGTGGATGACCAGGGCACACTGAACCCCAGATTCCAACCCACCCTTCAATCCATTTTCCTTCCCAGAACTCTCCTCTCCTTCCTTTCCTTAAAAAAACCTTCCACACAGCATCCCAAAAGATGAAATAGGCCCTGAGGGAAATTATTTTCCTCAGGGCCTCCTGTGTGGAGTTCATGTCAAAAATGTGTTTTTGAATTAAAGAAATAGGACTTGGGTGAGTTTGATATGGCTTGTCTTGCTTGGAACAAACACAAATGGTGGCCATGACAGATTGAAGACGACGCCGACGGGTGGTTGGCAGTAAGGGACTTTGGCTCATTTGATTTGAAGCGGGTGTAGGACTTAGGTTGGATTGAAATAATCTATCAAATTTCATCCTTAATTTCTTTGGAAAGCCGTGGACTTCGGTTAGCTTGATCTAAAGCAAAAGATTCGTTTTTTTTGCTGAATCAAATACACAAAAAAAAACAAAAAATGGTTGGTAGTGGACTTTGGCGAATTTGATATGTATCGACTCAATTGATCTTAATGCAATTTCGTTGCTATGTACAAATTAATATCATTCGTAAAATGTAGGTAGAAAATTCGCGGTGAATTATTATGGTTTGGACAAGTTTTTTTTCTCTTTCACTGCCTGGAATTTTGAATAATGTTCAGTCAGTATTATGAACTGACTATAAAGTTGAACTAAACTAACAAAAAGTCTATCATATGTGCCCCGATTACTAGATTAAAAAATATCACGTTTCTGCTGAAAACGTTGGTAATAAATAACTCAAATAAGTCGAGTGAAGAATTTTCAAAAGCTTTCACCAGGGCGATACTGAGAGTATCTATCACTCTGAAGTGATGTAATCTCAACACAATATCGCAATTTGCATACGAAAACCTAACTCGATAAGTTTGGAGAAGACGTCTTTACACTAGTAACTAGATTCACATCGTTTATTTTTTTTGCTAGCTCCACAGAGGAGAACCAGATTTATCTGAGGGTCTATATCATCTTTGGAGATGCTGTGTGGAGGGTATTTTTAGGAAAGGAAGGGGAGGAAGTTCTGGGAAGGAAAAAGGTATGAGAGGTGGAAAGGAATCTGGGAGTCAGTTTATCCAGGATTGACGGATGCCAGCAGTAGGTGGGCAGATGCATCGCTGCCAAGACCCGAACAAACCTTACCCCTACGAACCTGGGCACCCCTGCTAAGTCATAAAACGTAACAAACCTCTTGGGGTGACCTATGATACCCATACCCGTCTCCCAAATTGAAACCCAAAATTTTACATTTTGTACCGATTTTCTACCGATTTCTTACATTATGTACCTTAAATATTTGAAGTTTTTAAGCTCTTAAAAAAATGAATATTATTTTTTTAGATAATACTTAGACCATACAGAAACGCAAATTATATGAAATTCCCTCGATAGAAAAAAATCGCAAAGCATGCTCCGAAAATTATTATAAACACGTTCATTTCACTTATTTTAGAAGTTATATGTTTGAAAAAATTCAGTCTTTTCTTAAATGCTCTTTTAGACATTCCCTACGAGATTTTTGCTGAATTTAAAACGAGTCGTGTTTTATTTAACATTTTCATAATTTTCGCTTCAATTTTATCGTTTTAAACATTAGCGCGCTCTCTCCAACATTCGTAATTACATATCTCTCCATCTTCTTCTTTTGAGCTCGGATACGGCCCCTTAGTCATTTTAACATTTTGAGTTACAAAAAATCAATCCCTCCCATTGGGATGCCAGGCGATGTTCCCAGAGAGTCCTCCTAGAGGATCAAAACGTCTCCCTCAACCAGTATCTCCCGATTTGGCCTGCTACGGTGAGCAGACGCATCGCCGCCAAGACCCGAACAAACCTCACTTAAATCACAAACGAAGCGGGCCTCTGGATAACCCAGGATAGAGGCGTTGGTTATCCAATAAATGGTTCCCGAGTACACAAACTAGTCTCCCAAATTGAAACCCAAAATTTAACCTACTTTTATAATTTAATCACTTTAACATTGCCAGGTTATAAAAACTTTGCTTTATTTTTCCCACATTTAACGTGATGATTTATGACAACTGGCAACTGCTCCAAGCGGTAAAGGAAATGACAAGAAGTCAGTGAGAATTAATTTCGTTACCTAAATATAAAGCATATTTATTGCATTGTCAGTGTGCATACAATTTGAGAGAGAACCCATTGATAAATAGAGTGAAATCATTGATATTATCATTCGTGCAAGTCGGAGCCTTTCTCCTTCAAATTAAATTACATAAATTTCTTTCGAAACATAATCCGATTCATCTCCGGGCGTTTGAAGTAATTTATTCTAATTTTAATGAACCGGTATTATTAAAAATGGCAGAAAATTTCTACAGAAAGATTGACATGTCAATTATAATTTAATTTTTGATCAAAATCAAATAGTAGACGTGTAATTTCATTACTACTTACTAGAGGATTAAATAAAATTTCGCAATAATGTATTCTAATTTAAAACTTAAGGTTGTGTAATTTAATTACATGTAGGAATCAAATTATGTAATTTCGAAGATTTCATTGATATTGAATTTTGATCCACTAAAATCGTGATAAACCAACGATTGAAAATTGGGAAATACTTATGTTTATTAAGTAAACACTTTACAAAAAGCGATTTTCGCACAAAATAACATTTTTTTATGTGTGTGTATATGTATATGTACATACATAATCCAGTTTAAAGGTGATCCAATTGTCCAGTGAAAAATCAAAATTGGAATTCACGCCCCTTTGTGGGAGGATTTTAAAAATACTTGAGAAAAAGCTTTGGAAAGGTTGGAAAAGGTATTTGAGATTTTTTATAGGTTGATTTCATAAAGGCCTGTAAAAAACATTAACTCATTTTTAAACGCATTGTTTATTGTAATAACAAGGAAATTTAAAATTGATTTCACGAAACCAAGCGACGCGGAGCCACATGTCTATTCCCCGCTCCGGCCGGGGCCGAACTAATACAAAATGGGTGTGAAAAATCAGTAGTCCTAAGTGCCAAGATATGTTCTACACGCAGTATTTAATTGAAGCATTTATAATACTTCTAAGCGATCAAATTTTCAAAACAAAAACACATGATTTTTTACGATTTTGCATTATTTCGCATGGCTTTCATCTTAAATAATTTTAACTCTTCAGTGATTTTCACAGATGAAAAAGGTAAGCCACATCCTTATTAATATTTGAGTTAATTGAACATCCGATAAGTAATCGAGTGTTGCGGGCGGCACGGAGAGCATTGGTAAGTGGTAACGCGCCCGCCCCGGGCTAGGGCGGTCGCGGGTTCGGCTCCTAATGGTGTCAGTAGCAGATTCAGCCGCCCTAGGCCAGCACGATCAGTACCCGATCATTGACTTATTACACGAAATATTATTCAACGTGGAATTACTCGAGTGATTTAACGCAATCGAAATGTCGATACATCAACACGGTTTTACAATTCAATAATTTATAGATTTAATCCAATAAGTAAGCTTACAACTTACAAGGCAATCACAATAATATATTATTGGCTAACGTCACGTTACACATACAATTGCATGACTGGATTTTAATATTATTAAAAATCGTGATAAAATTAGCAGCTCAAGTATTGCGAATTAATTCATTTTAGAATTATTTAAAAATGCTAATGATTTTTCTTCAGATTTGTATTCCACGAATTTTATAAATTCCAAATAAAAATAATCCGCTAATAATTTTGTGTTTATCGTTTAATCAGATGATGTTCTATAAAGCAATAATGAATAACATATTAATTTCATATGTAGTCTATACTAATATTAGAAATGCGAAACTGCGTGTGTTTGCTTGTTACGCTTTCACGCATAAAACAATAAAACGATTTTAAAAATTCTTTCACCAGTAGAAAGCTACATTATATGCGAGTACTATAGGCTGTATATAAAGGTAAGCTTTAGCGTTATGAAATTTTAAATATTAATATATTATATTTATTCTATCCCTGAGAAAAGCGAGTTATTGCTAAGCTAAACAAATCGTTGCCGTGGAAACGATGTTGATATATTTGCGGGAAATTTTATAGGGAGAAACAATTTCTTTATAAAATGGCATAGCAAAGCCGGGTACCAGCTAGTTAATAATAAATGGATACACACCATAGAAAACAGGGGAATTCATTTGTATCTCAAGCTCTCAGGCCTCGGGCTTAATTTTGTCGTAAAGTCAAAATGTTTTCGCTTTGCAATAAAATCCAAACACTATTAACTGTTGTTGAAAGGTCCATAATTTTTAATTTAGATAATTTTTTGTACTTGGATTTTTTGTAAAAGATTTTATGTGTGTACTTGTACTAACATAAAAATTCTGAAAAATAGTTGTTCAATTGATTTATTTTACTCTATATGAATATACTAGCTGGTCTCCGGCATGCGTTGCAATGCCATTTAAACAAATAAATTGATTCTTCCTGCATGTCCTTTCCCGTGCGTCTCCGTTCCCTTCTACCTTCCCCGCCTTCCCCCTCCCTTGTCTCTTCCCTCTCCGAGAATACCACCTCCCCCGTTCCCAATCCCCCTGCCTTTCCTCCCTGCCGCTAAAATATACGAAACACACATTTTCATTTATTCGAATTTCATAACACCAGAGCTTACCATTACATATAGCCTAAACATTATTCTGATTTATGAGCTATATTGTTGAAAAGTTTCATTAAAATCCTTAAGCAGTTTTTGCGTAAAAGAGTAACAAACACATACATTCATACAAACTTTCGCATTTATAATATTAGCAAGATGATTTGAAATTTGTATTGTATTATATAACATTTCGTTTAAAAATTTAATAAATCTCCCAACGACCAACGGTAAAACCTTATTATAATAAAAATAAACATATAAAAAAATTAAAAACATAACTTTACTGGGTAAAAAAACAATCTTTCGAAATCGATTTATATTTTGTCGTAGAAAAGAGTCGAAACGTATAGAATTTGATTTAAATGGTGTATTTCTGATCGCTTCTGGTTAAACCCCTT
This sequence comes from Glyphotaelius pellucidus, assembly GCA_936435175.1. Taxonomy (NCBI): domain Eukaryota; kingdom Metazoa; phylum Arthropoda; class Insecta; order Trichoptera; family Limnephilidae; genus Glyphotaelius; species Glyphotaelius pellucidus. The sequence continues at coordinate 32,488,198 of OW386554.1, forward strand.
TAATGTACACAATGTGCAGTGAATCGTCAGTACGCTTGCATTTATACCTTATTAGTTCTATTTGCAAACAAACCACTTTGCAAATTTAACGCCCCAGGCTCTACTTACTGCTTACCGGAGTAGCGCCAGCAATGTTCCCATTATATACATGTCGGGATTGCGCCCCATTAGCGCAAGGGAGTGAGCGGAGCCCTAGGGCTGCTCCAGCCACGTGGGCTCCCGTAATAAGCAGCTCCTGTCTTGTGATTATATTACAAGGTAATAAATTATGCAGGCCTGAGGGCAGATACTCGATACAGAGATGTAAATAATCTTATTTTTATTTGAGCGTAGTTGTTTGGTGTGTGCGATACACGTATAAATACACCTGGTATTGTTTACGACATAATTATTTAGAAAAAAACGTTTTTTTTAATCAGAAATGGGTAAGATAAAAACGTTAGAAGGTTAGTTAGATCTCGTATAGAGTGTTTTTGCACTTATTGAGTCATCCTTAACGTTGTCGAAGCGCTGCAATAACGACGTAGTTCAAACAATACAATTCCTCATGCATTCTAATGGGTTCGTAGAAGAGTTTGATAAAAAGGAATTGGAAAAATTGACAGTGGTAAGTAGTTTTATAGAAATATATTGAAACAATTTTATACTTTCTCCATTTTTTACTGATGAAATTTGAGACTAAATATACACACGGACGGCCGGCGTAGTCCAGCGGTAAGGCCCTTGACTCGCAACCCGAAGGTCGCGGGATCGAATCCCGGCGTGGCAAATAAATTTTATTTGATTAATTTGTGTTATTTCACAATTCATTCATTTAAAATAATATGTATAGTATGTATGCGGCACGTTCCATAGTGGAAGATACTCTCAGTATCGCCCTGGTGTAAGACCACCATTCAGAATTGAAACGTTGCTTGAAATGGCTTTGGCCGTGTTTGGTGACCTTTTACGCTAGGCTCCATTTGCCAAGTGATTTGCGTATTTTGCGATTTCCGTGTTATATTCGTGGTTATTTAATGCACACTAAGAATACATACAATTTTTTATGCATATTATTTCTCTTAATAAGTCAGGTACGCCTCATACGTCATACGTACGTCTGGTAATGTTATATTGTCTTGGAAATAAGCTTATGGAGTGGTTAAGAAGAGGTAGGTACCTAATCTAATAGATTTCGACGCACCCACATTAAGTTTGAAAGAAAAATCCTTATTTTTTAACTGTTGTACAAAAGAACAAAAGATTTAAAACGAAAAATAATAGGAGAGGTTACATTATATGTACAATATCACGTTTCAAAATAAGAGAAGGTGCTATTGCCCGATTTGACAGCGGCAGATCGGACCATTCTTCCTGGCCACTCGTCCGTACGGATGAAATTGTCCGAATCATCTCAGTCTCTCCTCATCTGTGATTGGCTTATCCGAGCGATCGAACCAACGGACTTTTGTACAGAGAATTTATTGCCACTTGATCGGAACGCTCGTCTAGCTTTGGCCTAGTTTGTAAAACACATTTCGATCTGTTCAAAAAATCTAATAATGATTTATAGAACAAATCAATTGTTTTAGGTATCGCAACAAGAGTTGATACTACCAGAGTGTACGTTGTTTGCATTTAGCATGTCTCAAAAGTGTTATTCGACTTCAGGATTAGAAAATTTGAGTACCGCCGCCCCGGGAACCGTTTATTGGGTAGCAAACACCTTACACCCAAGTTTAAAAAAAATAATTTCAAGATAGAAAAACCATCCCAGATAATGCAAAAACATGACATTATTTGAAGAACTCCGCCTTTTTTGACATTCACACAGGAGGCCCTGAGAAAAACAAATCGCTCAAGCCATACGTAATCTTTGGGGATGCAGTGTGGAGGGTATTTTATGGAAAGGAAGGATAGGAAGTTCTGGAAGGAAAAAGGTATGGTGGGTGGAAATATGGGGTCGATGTGTTCAGGAGAAAAGTATGGAGAGGTCAAAAGGTTTCCCTCAACCGTTATCTGCAAATCCGGCCCGTCACGTCAAACCCCGCTGCTAAATCACCAAACGTAGCGAACTACTTGGGTTGACCTATGGCAAGGGCAATGGTTATCCAATATTTTTTTTACCGGAGCGGCGGTACCCTTATCCGCCTTCGAAATTGAAATCCTTCTACCATCATTATAAGCGGAAAATTTTGCTTCCGCAGTCATGAAGGACTTACCTACATATTCCAAAAAAGTGACAATCGATTTTTAAAGAGTAGAGAAAGATTGAAAATGTAAGGTATTCCTATCTGGTTCCTATGTTGTTTCTCATTGAAATCAAAATCCGTTATTGTTGTGGCAGCGAACGATGCAGCTATTTTGAATTGTGGAATATTTCCTACTAGCTCCCCGCACGCCCACAAATATTTTCACCTAGTTACTTCCTGACTGCCGGTACGAAATAAGAAGAACCATTCTGTTCCAGATTGCCGACGAAGCAACAGCTAGTAAATCACAACGTGTTTGCTCCCATACAGATTTTATTGTCATAATAAACCTGTAAGTACAGTGTTTAATGCTTATACACAACCACACGTACAACCATAATGTAATGATTTAAATTTAAAACACACATAAAAAGATTTCAATAAAATGTAACTCGACTTTTATTAAAAATCTAGACCCGGCCAGTATGTAATTATTAACTGTTTCCCCATTGCATGATTTGTGGACTTCATTTAAATCACTTCGGCTCCGCTCGGCTCTGTTCGGTTCTGCTCGGCTATCGTCGCCTGAGATAAGCTTTAATTATTGCAGATCACGAGCGAGCCGTTATTTGGAAATATGTATTTTTTTCGATCATAACTTTTTATGCTTCCTGGTAAACTGGTTTGGGATCACGCTAGCTTCCCCCGAGCCAGGGCTGGCACAATCGCTTAAATTAATTACTTAAAAATTTCTACAGTTATTTATCACAGCATTAAAATACATATGAAGAATATAACATAAATAAATACATAAGAAATGCAACAAAACTACAAACATCATTTATTTATTTATTTATTGATCAACGCCCTTTTTCAGGGCTTTTACATTTTAATGGTCATAAATACAATATTTATTGTACATAACTGAACTGCTTCAGTAACAATATTTTATATTTGTTTAAAGATAAACTGAAGATGTCCACGGACTTGGTGTAATTGTTTCCTTCCGTTAGTATTCTGGGTAAAGAGGAATACATATGGTAGTTAGTCCCAGAATCATGTTGATTTTATAAAAAAAGTTGTACAATGTCAGATCTATTGTTTTTACATAATCTGCTAAATAATAAAATAGATAGTCCCGAACGAGATATACCAGGCTCCCTGGCTCTTCTTCATGTAGAAGCCAACAACACTAATACAGCAAATAATTCACCAATTATTAGCATACAGTACAGGCTAAACTCGAGTAGGTACCGACCTGACGTTGATACATCGTCACAATAGGCGAGTTTAAGGTCAGAAAAGCGGCATGCCTTCCCGCTCACGTCTTTCTTTATCGAACATACGTTTTGTACAGTCAAAACTTTCCTACTACAAAATTTTCCCTGATACCTTGCTAACACGCAAAAACATTTTTTTTAATGTATATAAATTATGTATTTTCCTACCTATAAGTTCACATTAACATACAACTCACACGGATGCATTGCTTGTGTACAGCACCTTTCAATTTACTTCAGGATCAGAAAATTAAGGTAGGTACCACTGCCCCGAGAACAAGTTATTTAAACATTTTTCAAAGCATAAGATACAAAAACATGACATTATTTTAATTCCTCCGTCTTTTTTTACATCATCTCCATGCAAGAGACCATAAGATAAAAATCCTACGACATATTTGGGGATGCTGTGTAGGGGGGTCTTTTTAGAGAAAGGAAGGAAAGGATTCTGGGAAAGTAAAGGGTATGAAGGGTGGGTAGGAATCTGGGGGTCAATGTGTTCAAGAGGCTGTATTAATGCATCCCTCCCATTGCGGTGCAACTCTAGAGAAGTCAAGAGGTCTCCCTCAACCATTATGTTCAGATCCGGCCCGTCAAGCCATTGCTTAGTCACCAAGCATAGCAAACTTTTTGGGATGACCAATGGTAGGGGTATTGGTTATCTAGAAATAATGTAAATACATCGTCTGTAAATGGTGCAATCTCGACACGTAACGCCCGCAAGCAATAATAAACCACCGATAAAGTGAAACAAATTTTTGGCAACCCTAATCAGGAGTTTTTAATTTTGACTTATCTGTTATAAAGGAATTAATAATTATATGCGAAGTCGATTAAAAATGCTTATAACGAGACAGGGTTAGGTGCATTTCTTTAACCATGTTATAATTTGATAATATTTCGGCTAGAGCAATGAAATGTTTTAGATTTATTAACACGATTTAATGCTAGACTAATAAAATAGCGTAAAGGTCACGTAGATATAGCAAACTTTAAAAACTTTATTACCTAAAACCTTCATACGTTCTGAATAACCATGTATTTAACCACCTGATCATTCCCACTTCCATAGACATTTAACATACTTCCCCTGAAAACTTCAAGTAAGCTCTTGAAAAATGTGTTATTTTTTATGGTAATCAGATGCCGAGTTGAAAAAGTAATTAAATGAGATTCTTTTAACAGAAAAAATCGCAAATTTTGCTGCAAAAATTATAAAAACGAGGCTCTGTTATTTAACCTCTTATAGGTATTTTTTTTTTTTTACAGTTAATACCGCACAAGAGTCCCAACTGCTCCCGTCTGGAGCCAGTGAGACTATGGCATCCCCAATCGGGGTATGTTGTGAGGCTGAAGGTAGTGGGGAGGGGAAGGAGATAGGGAAGAGGAAGGTTGGGAAGTACCTGGCTATTCAGATCTGGTCACTAAACTAAACTGGTATTAAAAAAATTAACATATTTTCTTTAAATGCTATTTAAGAGGAATATAAACGCTAGAAATATTTCGATTCTCATGCCTTCAAAATTTAAAATCGAGCGTCTTATTTGCACGAGACAAGTAAGCGAAAAAGTGGTTTTTATTTATTTTGTGCATAATTTTATAAGAATGAAAAAATTTAAGAACATACAAAACCTCAAAATTGTCTTAGCCATAAAGGTGTATTTTAAAAAAATTGTTTTTTATATTCCTTCAAAGTTAAGTCATGCAACATCATTTTTTTAAACGGTGTACGCTTATATTTTTTGTTATCGTTAATCATTTTATTGTAATTCTAATACGCAGAAAAGCTAGTAAAAGCTTCAATTTATCCGAAGAACATTTTTTGATGTTCATAATGTGAACCGATTCGTCGTAAAGATTAATCTGAATAGTATCTTTAATAGGATTTCGCGTGTAGCTTCATCTTAACTCAAATATTGAGAGATTTTTGCTCTTATTTAAGTACGTCACATTGTATTAAATATTTTCGAGTACTCTTATTAATTATAGATCGTTTTGAATATTAGCAAGCTCCCTCTTTCATTCATATTTACATATCTCCCTTTTAAACCATCATCAGTAATCGTCTTCTTCTTTTGAACCCTTAAATGAGGAATCCGGGGGACTTTTGTCCGTACACACGTATTTTCCAATTTCCTCTCTGGATTTTCACAATAGAATATTTTCTTCCAAAACAGTTAGTAAAAAAAACTTTAAATCGGTCCAGTTTTGGGGGAGAAAATGGGGAATAAAAAATCTCGATTTTGATGATTTTATTTAGGTATTATCAGCCTGAGGTGCAGTTGTCCCTTTAAAAAGCGATTTTATACTTTTAATGTTTCCTGACACCATCAAATAGATACGAACAACTTAATATACTGTATTAATTTAAGAGATTAATTATTACAAATTCTAAAGGTAACACTCTACATCTTTAGGTTCATAGATAAGTAAGTACCTATCTTTAATCGTTCTTATAAGGATGCAATTAATTAGAACTCGCATATTTAAAATTCTAAAATATATATTACGTACAGCGTTCTAATTTAATTTAGTGCCTCCCACTTGGCAAAAATGTAGATAGTACTAGTTATTTATGGGCCTCAATACATGACCAATACTGTTGTCTGAAGCTTTTTGTACAGATATCCAGAAAATTAATTAAGATAAGATTTTAAATAGATAGACAGACAGAAATTGTAATGAAGTATACGCATGGATAGTAGATGTATTAGTAGTGTACAGTATACAGTATATGTTTTATATGTTATGTTGAATGGAGGAATTGGTACTCATTAGTGGGAGATATTTGGAGCAGAATACCTTTAAAATACCTTGGAATTTAACCATGGGCGGGATATAAATCTCTTCTGTACCTTCTATCTATTTGGTTAGGTTTATATCTACCTGTAAAGAATTGGTTGACGAAATCATTTAAAGTTAGTAGATTCAGAAAGATTTATTGGATCTAAGATATATTCAAATTGATGAAATTAATGTGATTTTATTTTTTATGTGAATTACGCACAAGTGCTCTTAAAAGTCTGGAGCCAGTGGTACAATGACTTTCTTAATTGGTCTATGATGTGAGGAATTCAATGACATTTGATTCCTCGGCGTATATGCATTCGGTTTAGGTAAACACGGTTTACATTTTTACACATAATATAACTAAATGTCTCCGAGGGGGTGCAGAGAGGAAGTACCGTCAAAATATAAAAATATGAAACATATTTTCATTCAAATGAATCAATAATTAAACTAGGTGTCTGCAACACAATAATACCAGCGTAAAAGAACGCCAAAAACCACAGTAAATAAATTTGTTCGATATCCTTACGAACTTATTATTAAATGTTTTTTTAAGTCGATTTTAGATTTGAAATTGGTGAAAATTGAACAAAAATTATTATTTTAGAATTATTATAATTTCGAGGGACCAACTACCTTGGGATCAACTTTCGGGTAACCGATATGAGGCTGGAAGGGTTTTTGTTTTACATTAGCTCCACACAGGAGGCCCTGATGAAAATAATTCCCCTCTGTGTGGAGAGTCTTTTAAGGAAAGGAAGGAGAGGAAGTTCTGGGAAGGAAAGGGATATGAGATGGATGGGAATCTGGGGATGAGTGTGTCTAGGAGTGTTTGAATCCATCCCTCCGTATTCCGAAAGAGTACGGCTAGGGACTATCTCAAACACTCTCTCGATCCAGCCTGCCATGCAGCTGGTAGGCAGACGCATAAGCCGCAAAGACCCGGACAAACCTCACCCCGTGAACCCGTTTGGCGGTGAAAGAGATTAAAAAAATGGTCGGTTGAGAAGTACCTCTGTATCCAAATCTGGTCAAAAAACATGGCATACGCCATTTCAAGCAACAACGTTTCGACTCTAAAAGATGATATTTCACCAGGTAGATATTTAGAGTAGATATCTACCACTTTGATAAGTTCTAAATTCTAGTATTTAGAGGCGGCTTTTTGTCTCAAAGCTATTTTCACCAGAACCAATTTTGTCAGATTTGTTTTTTTGGGTCGCGTATAAAAGACGATTCAGTCTGCTTATAAATATTTAGAACATTATTGGATATTAAAAATATTAATGGTAACTTAGCGACATATTCAGAAAGGATTAAAATGCTTTTAGCTAAAGCCGATGTTTAATAAACACTTTGCAATCTTACAGAACGGGAACCATAACACAGGTTTCGCTGGCGTTATTATTTAATAAAAAATCCTCCAATCGAAGAGTTCACGACTTGGACCGTTATATCACGGACGATCCAATTCCACTTTATTTTAAAACACGTTACATTTTATTGGTATCAATCTCAGTTAAACGTATTTTAATTAAACTCCGAGATCGGTCGCCATTACTACAATACGTGACAAGAAATAATTTTTAATTAAGTGTTGATACTATTTTTAATAATTTAAATTAGATTTATCTGTTGTGTTCGCTCGAGTCGTTAATAATTGATTGTTCTCTGATACAATTTAATGGGAATTTAAATAATAAGCGGTGACGTAATAACAAAAAATGAACAAGATTAATTATGAATATTGGTGTATGTATGTACGTATGTATGTATTTAATCGATGAACACATACAACAATGTTATACTATTAGATTTGCATTGCAAATTTGAATACGTTTTATATAGGCACCAAAGTCTTGACGGTCTCCGTGGTCGAGGGGTAAGGCTCTCGACTAGAAATTCGAAGGTGGCGGGTTCAAAGCCCGGCGTAGATGAATACTAATAATTAAAAATTTCACAATTAATTTAATTTAAAATAATATATGTTACACTAGCTGGTACCCGGCATGCAATTCAAAGAAATAAATTGTTTCTCCCTATATGTCCTTTCCCATGCTTCCCGTTCCTCTTCTTCATCCCCTTCCCCTCTCGCGTTCCCTTTCCACCTTCCCCGTCTTCCCGATCCCTCGTCACCCTCCTTCTTTACTCTCCCCGTCTGTCCTACTTCCCTGCAGCAAAAATACATAAAGTACAAACTTTTTCATTTATTCAAATTTCATAACGCCAGAGCTTACCAATTTGTATAGAAACCTTCACGGGCGTGTGCACAACAAATCGCCAAAGTTTCACCACAATCGGATGAAAGGTATGGCAGCACATAAAATATGAACAAATTTTGATTTTACATATAAGATACTCTCAGTATTACCCTGGTGTAAGTAAGACTACCATGCAGAATTGGAAAATTGCTTGAAATTGCTTTAGCCGTTTTTGGGGACCAGATTTGAAGAGCACTTTTCACCTTCCTCTTCCTATTTCTTTCCCCTCTCCGCTACCTTCAGCCTCACAACATACCCCCGATCGGGATTGCTGTAGCCATATTTCAGACGGAAGCAGTTCTCTGCGGTATTCACACAAATAAAATCAGAGTGTGCGATTCACACGCGATAGAAGTGAAACCTTCAGAACAATAAAGTAGAAAAGAGTGGGGAGACTACGAAGCACCGCACAAAGAGGAGACCGATTATACTATCTCATACCCTCGCAGGCTAAATCTTGTTTGTCTCTTTTCAGCGTCACTATTTTTCGATTCATCGAGTTTTAAATCACAATGGCGCTAAAGAAGTTTTCACTTCGAAAATCAAGTTACTACATTTATAAATTTTATTATTATTCATTTAGTTAGCTTACAGTACATTTAACAAACATAAAATAATATGGATATTGTTAAATTTCATAGTTTATTAAAACGCAAGCATAACAACTTAACATAAGTTTATATTTTTACCCACCAGACGTTAAGGCGTCTCATCATGCATGTTTAGTACCTACTTTATACATAAGCAGTTCTACGACTCTGTTTTTCTCATGTATGGCAATCCAATTCTATTTACATTTCAAATTGCATAAATATGTATATTTTTTAATTAAAAACAATTTCATCTTTAAAGTTTTTCTGTATTGGGTTATTCATAATTTTGCGTAAGTACGTATACAAATTAACATATTATATAGCGGTCTCTTTTTTATTTGAATCCATTTTAACTCTTCTCTCATTTGATTATTTTTGATAATTATTTTTGAATATTTGCATTTCTGTAGTATACATCTCCTGGCTCTGTTTTTGAACAGTTTCTAATTTATATCATTGAAGAAGAAGATAATACTAATTAATCTAAAAAATATATGAAAAAAACAAGAAACAAGAAACTAAAAAAAAGGTAACGTTCTCAACTGGGAATCGAACTCAGGATCTCTTGGTTTACGTGGAGCAGCTCGCTTGTAGAACGATATGCCAGCCTCTGTGCTTCCTCCATACTGTAACATGGGTCCCTTCAAGATCCAGGTTCACTCCTTTCTTTCCACAAAACAACCCTCCACACAGCATCCCCAAATATGACTTTGGCGTTGAGAGAAATTATTTTACTCATAGCCTCCATGTGAAATAAATTTAAAAAAATACTATTTACATATCTGAATCTTTTCAACAGTAACAAATTACAACAGGTGTCAGTGAGCTTAGGTAAATTACACCCATTAACTAACTAATCATCACGCCGTTTCCCCGCAGGGGTAGGCAGAGAGGACAGACCGCCAAACAACCCAGTCTTGGCATACTATATTTGTTTCATTCACATTCATATATCGTATCACACATACTCTTCTATTATTCTGACCCCTTCACATGGCCCGACTCAAGAATCTGTTACACTGGATCGTGTCACGTCTTCTTCGGGCGTCCCCGATTTCTTCTACCATTCACATTTGTGTCATGGCGAATACGACACAAATATCCTAGCATGGCGGTTGAAATAACACAAAAATCTATACAATGTACAAAGTTCTTATAATAAATAAATAAATATATTCTCCTTACACTCTTATTATTATTAGTTTGTTCGCTCTGCATGCCCAAACCACCTGAGGGTCCCTTTCTTAATCTTACTCATTACGCTTACATTATTTGCGGACCTCCACATTTCTCACACGATCATAAATGTTTTTACCACACATCAAACGCCCGAGGGATCTCATTTCTGCAGCATTCAGTCCACTTTCATCCGTCATCTTCCAGTTTCATATCTTACTGCCATACATTAAGATAGATACCAGCACTCCATTGACATTGACAAGATTCAAGTATTCTATTTATTTGGTTTGATCGTCCGAGATCATAATAATTGGACATTGTTGTGATACGCAGCGAAGTGCAAAATTATAAGAGAATTTTTACAGATTTGAGAACACACATTAAATGTGTACAAACGTCAGTAAAATGAATTCGAAAGTCCACGAGACAAAAGTCCAAAAGACCACCTTGAATTATAAAGTTAAAGTGATGGATATCGTCCGCTTAAGTATTTCAAAACACACGTTTAACGCAATAGATTTACTGGTCCAAATTTGGTATTTGAACCAAATACTAGTCGAACTGACGGAATGTTTGGCTTCTTTTAGCATATTAATCTACCATCTTGAAGAGTTAGGCGAGCTTCCCAAGCGACTTGGAATGCAGTGACAAGCTGGAAACCCGGGCTGAGAGGTCGGTTAGGGCCGGTCTGTATTGGCCCTGCCGCCACTTGGCCCCTAAACGGATTTTTTTAACAATTTTTGGTAGAAACTTTTTAAAAGCCTGCTGACGAGTACGTTAACAAAACAGTAATTAAAAATAGCGACCATTTTTTTCGGAGCTTCTAGCCTAAATGTAGATATAAATGTAATGTTTGTCCAACATGACAAATCAGGCATTATCGGAAAGTCATCGTTTAGCTGTAAATCTTTATGGTTAATAATATTAAAAAAAAACTTAATTTCAATTTTGTGACAAAAATACTTGATAAATCTCAACGTCACTTGTTTTCTCTTGATTAGGTACATTTGTAATACGGTCGGCACTCAAAATATACACTTTGTAATCTGCTAACACAAGAATTACTAAGAATGATTTATCTGTAAATTCTAAACGCGTAGTTAAAAAGTGCATAAGGTTTCCGTTGAAAAAAGTTGTTAGACATATCATGGTCACTTTAAGTGCTGAATCCTGAGCACCCTTGTGATGAAATTTCACAAAGATGGCATAATAAATATTGCCAAACGTTTTTATGATTAATTTGATTTCGTTTAAAATAAAGTTCGACTGATTATTTTATAAGGTTTAATAAAGAAATATAATAAAATTACAAAAAAAAAACATTTCATTTTAATGAAATTATTGCAAAATGCCTTACAGTAAATTAAGTCCCAGCATTCTGAATGTCTACCGACGTATAAATACTTCCTCAGAACACAAAGTTTTTAAGATTTAAAAAAAACACGAATGTTATTTTTAAGATAATTTTATTTCAGAAGCTGAGTTTTCCTCGATATTACACAATCACGTACGCTCTTATTTAACGTGCTACAACGTGTTACATGGTATGAAAAAATAACAATATCGAAAGATTTTCGCTCTATTTTAAATATTTTCACAACAATCGCTTACGCATATGAATTATAATAATTATTTTTTAAATGTTTTTGCGCTCCCTTTATCATTGATATATTTACATAACTCCCTTTCAAAACCAACTTCAGTAATCTTCTTCTTCCTTTTAAACGCTTAGCGGAATATTAACAGGCTTGGGCCGTAAAAAGCCAATCCATTCTGAATCATTTCTTGGGCCGGATCAGTTGGCCCAAGTCCAGGGTCCAGCCTAACAGATATCCAGTATAATTCCCCAGGTTGGTTGGTTGGTTGGTTGGTTGGTTGGTTGGCTCTATAGGTGGGCAGATCTGATTGATTGGAGGGGAAGATATCGCCTGATTAATGCGCCTTCATTAGTAGGAACGTGAGTGGGGAATATATTCCGCTAGTTTGTACCTTATTTACCCAGGGTACCTTCCCAACACATTAACAAACAAAGCCAGCTCTCCCGCATCATGGGTAGGCCTCACTGAAGCCATTAAAGTCGCTTTATTATAAGTACCTACCCATTAAAGTGTAATTTTATTAATGATCTTTATAATGCTTTCGTAATTTATGTGAATTTTGTTAGCGTGGATACTTCTTCAGAACGAAGAAATACAAATATGTTATGTAAATATGACATGTGTTAAATTTTTTGTAATTCCGTCGATGTGTTCTGTATTTTCTGAAGCAATTAGAACCATATCATCTCCTCTACGTGAAATAATGCAAATTTAAAATGAGTGGAGTAGGGGAAGGAAAACGGTGAAAAGTGTGGAAAGATGGGAAGTAATTAGATAATGAGGCCTTTAGTCATATTTTAAACCATTTCGTTTCTCCAAGATCGAACGGAATAAATTAATCGCGTCTTAGATAAATTAACTAAGTTTACGTACCGTGTATACGATTTTTTCAATTCTAAGAGCTTCGTTAGTTGTGCTCAGATCGAAAAAAAAGCTTTTTCACGCTTGCACTACAAGATTCCATTCAAGAGGCGAATTTAAGATGAGTACACAGTGGAAGACTAATTATAAAGGAATAACATAAAAACATGTTTAATAAAAATCCGAAAATTTTGAAGTGATTATTTATTTTTACATCTTTTATTATCTAGTAAATATCTATTCTAACACTGCTCTAATAATCTATTATCTAAGTACTAAAATTTGGACTTCACAACATTGAGACATAACCCACGAATAACTGAAAAACTTTTATTTTCTTTAACATTTATAGGGAGTTAGAAACATTGAACATTTTAAAACCTTTGTATTAAATTTTGTTTTTTAAAACAAAGACAAACATTCCCGGGTTACAAACAACCCAACAATGTTTGAAAAATCTCTTACTACCACCACAGAAAGCCGAAAATATTGCTTGTGTTGTAATGAAGGACTTAGCCAGCCGAACACGGGACGGCCGGATGGGACCCAAACGCGATGCCCGCTCAACCACTGACCGGTCTTACTGACCACTGATAGTGTTTTGTGTTTCCAATAAATTGCTTTTTGGAAGCCAAAAATCGTTACAGTTTCTCGTAGGATCAACATAGATTCAACATTTGAGATTGCCCAACAACGTAGTACAGTACAACAACAAATAACATTTCATGTCTCCCGGAAGGTGATTATAAACAGTAACCTCGTAGCTAATGGATTGCTTTCATTGAACAACATATCGACTATTACCTACCATAACGTTTTTACGCGAGTTTAAACGTTTGTTTTCATGTTGTCGTGTAAATTGTGTGCGAACTTGAGATATTTGATGAATTTATATTAATACAAACGACAGTTCGCTTACTAATGGGCTTACATTCAAACCGCCATGATTTGAAAGCAAATTGTTATTAATATAAAAAGTGGCATTATGAATTGCAAATTACTCATCGCCTTGCCGCGCGGTTAGCGTCAGATCGCGTCGTGAAAAGCAGAAATGCTTTGAGATATATTATAACATGTATTATTGATCAATAGAATTCGCTGGAAACTCTTCAACAGTAGTACCGACTTATTTCCTTTGAAAAAAAGTTACGATTGCTAACGAGATTCAAAATGGTGGACAGACAGTCGCACTTGTGTTTTCAAGTCTGTAAAACACGGACAACCCACTCTCAATGTTTATTTATTTAATAACAGGCCAATGTCTTTTGGACGGCTAACTCAAAAAAATATCAACAGTACGTACAAATTAAGAGGTAAAGAAAATAAAGGAAGTACGCAGTAAAACAGCCATGATTTACTCGTATGTACTTTTATATATGATGTTTTAGCACTAAATAGTAGGTTTCTGATTTTTTGAAATGAAAACTTCTTTAGCACCGTTGTGATTTGAAACTCGATGAAGCAAAAAGAGGCAAATATGTACGTCTACAGGATTTAGCGAGAGAATGAGATAGACTGATCGGTCTCCACTTTGTACGATGTTTCGTAGCCTCCCCACTCTTGTCTACTTTAGTTTTCTGAAGTAGACAAGAGTCACTTCTACCGCGTGTGAACCGCACACAGACAATTTCCCTTGGGGCCCATATCATCTTTGGGGATGCTGTGTGGAGGGTCTTTTTAGAGAATGGAAGGAGAGGAAATTCTGGCAAGGAAAAAGGTATGAGTGGGGCTCACTGTGTCCAGGAGTAATAGATGTATGAACCCATCCCTCCCACTGCGGTGCAAGCCGATGGATCAAGAGAGTCCGGCTGGAGAGATCTAGGTTAGGTCTCCTCCAACCAGTCTCTCCCGTTCCAGCCCGCCACGAAGTTGGTGGGCAAACGCAAGCGCCACCAAGACCCAAACAGACCTCACCCCATGAACCCGGGCAAACCCTATCCCATTTCAGTCGCTGCTTCGACTGAATCGTTATAGGTTTTGTAAATACGCACCCGGGCACCCCTGCTATATCACCAAACGTAGCGAACCACTGGGGTGATTTATGGCAGAGGTATTGGTTCGGCGGTACCCATACCCGCCTCCAAAATTGTATCATTTGACTAGAGAATACTAAAAATTCAATGTAGTTATTTAACGAGTGAGAAATTGAAAAATAATTACATTATTTCAGTCGACTATAACATGAAATATTGAAATGAAATATATTTTTATACGACAACTGTAATTTGCAATAATACTATCTCCCAGATTTAAAATTATTACGTTTATTTGCAGATTATTTAGCAATAATCCAAATAAATATAACTTAATAACAATAAAACCCGGTTGACGACAGAAATATTAATAAATATTGGTGTTAAAACAGAGTTAATATATTTCACTAATAATATTACACCAGAAAGTGTTTGCTTTCTTTAAAACATCTACAAAATCCTTAAAGTAGAAGATTAATAATCAAAATATCGATAAACTTTTAAATCTGAGTTGGTTCTGAATAAAAACTATTATATTACAGTTCAGACTATTTCGAGGAATTTTTGTAATCCGTTTAATTATGAATTAAAACAGGATTTTTCCCGCCAACATTTTGGACAAAATCGGAATCAGCTGGTTTGCAGATTAACGCTTCGTAATGGTAGCTGTATTTATTATAAGCAACACAGAAAATGACACCGTAGCAGATTGGAAACTACAGCGTCCTTAGCGATAGCAGATCGATAAAGATTTTATGGTGTAAGTCGGTAAATAGTACTGTTTCCGGGCGCGACAGAAAGCTGACGAACAAACAACAAAATTGCGTTGACTAAATGAGGTTTAATACAGACACAAGCATGTCGATAAATAAGCAGAACCGAAACGACAAATTAAATTAAGATTTAGACGTTTGTTTGTTGATAAAATTATAGCACGAACGCAATTCATTGATAAATTAATCAATTTAGGGAAGAAAATCGCCCTACGATGGCGACACAAACAAATTTTTATCTATTTCATAGATATTTATCAAAATTAAACGCGTTTATTTTTACCAATAGTCGTTAGCCATTCCGTGATATAATTATTATCATTTTTTTTACATGAACTCTTCACAGGAGGCCATAATTTTCCTCAGGGCCTATGTAATCTTTGGGGATGCTGTGTGGAGGGGTTTTTTTAAGGAAAAGGAGTAGAGGAGAGTTCTGGGGAGGAAAAGAGTTTAAGGGGTGGGTAGGAATCTGGGTTTCAGTGTTTTCTGGTCATCCGCTTTCAAGACCTAGACAAACACCACGAACCCGGGCATCCCTGCTAAATCACCAAACGTAGCGAACCACTTGGGGGGTGTTATTAAAATATTTATTTTCGAAAACTCGTTTACCCAAGATCAAATACATTTTCGTTCATTAAAAAGCAGCCAAAAAATTTAGAAGTGATATTTTATCGATATGTAGGCAAGTTTATCTTGGAACGGTTGGACCGCGCCAAAATAAGCAGAATTAGTCTACGCAAACTGTCACATGTAGTTAGGCTTGTGATTTGTGTTCACGCCAGGAAATGTCGCTTCATAACCGATAATTTTGATAAATAGTTGATATTATTGATCGATAACCGAAACAGTTGATAAGCTGATAAAAAAACTGTCAAAAGAAGCCAAGATAGCATTCCACAATGGAGTCCTGGTACCTACCCTGATGTATGGCAGTGAGGGTGAAAGTAAACTGAATGCTGTTGAAAAGAGATCCCTGAGCCGTATTTGTGGCAAAACCATATATGATTGTGTGAGAAATGTGGAGATCCGCAAAGAATGTAAGGCTGATGTAAGCATAATGAGTAAGATTAAGAAAGGTACCCTCAAATGGTTTGGGCATGTAGAGCGAACGAACGAAGAAAGTAGTGTAAGAAGAAAATATGAAGCAAATGTGAATGGTAGAAGAAGTCGGAGACGCCCGAGGAAGTCATGGGACTATCAAGTGAATCAGATACTTGAGTCGGGCCATGTCAAAAGTCAGAATAATAGAAGAGAATGTATGAGGCGATATAAGAATGTGAGTGAAGCAAAGAGTTTATGCCAAGACCGCGTTGTTTGGCGGTCCGTCCTCTCTGCCTACCCCTGCGGAGAAACGGCGTGATGGTTAGTTAGTTAGTAAATAATAATATTGAATATTCAAAAATCTGTTTCTGAAAAAATTAGAAAATATACAGATTTAGGAAATGAGATTAAAAGAATTTGGCATTCTCGGACTTTAAAAATATTACCATTTGTTATTTCGGCTACTGGCATTTTACCTAGCTCTCTAATTCAAAATTTAGGCTTATTAGATTTGTCAAAGAAGCTTTATATAAAAATGCAAAAATCAGTCATATTAAACACATGTAGGATTAGGAAAGATTTTTTAAAATATTTATATTGAGGGATCAGTAGGATTTATCGGTCCAGTTAGGAGTTCTATCGAACCGAACCCTCTGATATGAAAATATCTGGAGTCGGTGAAGTATTTTCCCATATGGTAGGTATTTGTCTCTGGTAGATTGACGTGTTGTTCTTGTATAGTTTTGTATTTATTATACTTACTGACTAGATGATCATTTGTGGAAAAGTGTGTGGAAGGGTTAAGTTTTTTCTGTGGGAAAGATTTAACCCGGACATAAAATCTAGAGAACAATTAAAAATCGATATTGAAGATAAACAATCGATAATGTTCAACAATTACCTTTATTCGATTTTTAGTTTTCAAGCAGAGGCCCTGACCGGGAAAAGACCAGAAGTTGTCAAGGTAGGAACACCGGGGCCAGGGTCCGAGCATATCCTCACGGACGTGGGTCCTCCACGACAATGGACGGCGAATAAAAGTAATTGTAATAAAATTTGTAAAGAACGGTCGCTGCCTGCTCTAGACGGATCCATTTCATGGTTCATTCAGCAATTGACAACAGCTGGGGATGACAACTGTTGGTTTAGAAGCGAATTAGATAATAAATAAGGAATAATATATGAATACTTTGAAAAAAAGGCGATTCAAATGATCTGGAAAAAAAATCTTCTTGAAATAGTTTTTCTACAATAACTCCATACAGGAGGCCCTGAGGAAAACAATTACCCTCGTGGCCTGTGTGGTCTTTTGGGATATCCAGTCAGTTAGTCCAGGAGTGACTGTGGTGTTAATCTATTCCTCCCACTGCGGTGCAAGGCGATGGGTCGATAGAGTCCGGCTGGAGAAATCAAAGGGTCTCCCTCAACCGCCGCCAAGATCTACGATCAGTGGTTCCCAAAGTGGTCCGTACAGACCCCCAGGAGACCCCAGGATCATTCAGGGGGTCCGTGGAAAATAAAAATTGTGTTGGGGGTCCCTAAACAATATCAGGGGGTCCGCGCAAGGTTTAATATAAAATAAAAAGAATGTGGCACATTTTTATTCCTACGGAAGTTATGTTAAGTTACTAAAGCTAATCAATATCTCTTTAAAGTATCTACACACACTTCCAATCACCTCTCTATTTTTATTGTATTCAAATGAATATGTATGAAACCTTAAATATTCTTGTAACTACCAAATATGTTCCTTAAATATGTTCCTATAATAATGTATGTACCTCTAAGCATGTCTCGACACAGGTATATCCTAGTGAGACAGGCATCGATAAGCCCAATGTAAACATACTGTATATAAAGCCTCTGTAGTATACAAATACTAAATATGTTTACCATTATGTTTTATTTTAGATTTTATTTTATTATGTTATTACATCTTATTATGTTTTTTTTATCCTATCTTGCATATCCCATTTAATGTAATTATTTAATGGAATTTTATAAATGTATGCTTTTATATGGCTGACAGAGTATTGCACTCACCGCTCTGTTCGGCTGAATTGATTATTATATACATAAATAATAATATACTCCAGCTTTCAAATTGCGAAATAGAGATGAAGATTTGTTAGCTTATTTTCAACACTTAACGGCGCAATGGGGGGGGAGGGAAGCGTGGGCCAAAAAGAGTTTGGAAAAGGGGTCCGTGGGCCAAAAGAGTTTGGGAAAGGGATCCGTGGGCCAAAAAAGTTTGGGAACCACTGATCTAGACAAACCCCACCGCATGTGTCTAGACAAACCTAGAAATAACAAACAAGACAAACTTAAAAATCTAGGCAAACCCTAACACCCCATCAACACCGGGCACCCTGCTAGTTACCAAACGTAGGCAGACCTACCATGTTGGTTACACAATAAATGGTTCCAGGGTGGCGGTACCCATACCCGCCTCCCAAATTATAACTTACTTTTAATATAACCCTATCCAAAGTCTTTTAGGATCATGGTTGGCCGCGCCTTACCTCTCGTGGGAGGTATCTTCGATAGCTTCGTCAGCAAACTGTTGGTTGCTTTTCCGCCTTTTTTCAGGAACAAATCAACTCTTCGAGGAATCCGATGACGTAAACGCCAGCGGTTATGTGTCGTGATTTTAGATTGAAACGGGAGCATAAAAAACCGGTGTCATCGGAACCTGTGAGAAGTCATCTTTTATACACGCTTTTTCAGTCATAGTTTCAGCTCGTCGCGTCATTAGCCGAGAAGAATTATCAAATCCAATTAATTGGACGATTGCCGGGGCGTGAAAAGCGTGGTGCTTTTTTTTGGCTCGAAATATTATTATCTATATCGCGTCACTCTGAGATTAAAATAATTACAAGATTGATATTTTTTAAACATTTCGATAGCAGAAATATGAATTACTGTAAAGGGCAATAAAACCAAAAATGACTTAAATACATAATTTTTCGGATTTTTTTCTCTTGCGATTTGCGTCGTCAGAATATTTCTAGAAAAATAAGTGTGTCATTTACGATATGCATTTTAAGTGGATTTTTTTTCTGAAAAATTTAAAAGAAAATAAATACTGTTACTAGAGAAATTTATAAAAATTGCTAAGTGTTCTGTAAGGCTTATTTGTTTTATTTATCTATATAAAATTCTCACTAGGTCACTAGGATACACCTGTGTCGAGACAGACATAGGTACATAAATGTATTTATTAAATATTCAACGTTATTTTATAAAAATTATAGATAATAAAATCAAAATCTATAATAATATTATAAATGCGAAACTGCGTGGGTTTGTTTGTTAAGCTTTCACGCTTAAACCAATAAACCGATTATAAATATTTTTTCACCAATAGAAAGCTACATTATATGCGTGTAATTTGGGTTGTATATAATGGTTAGCTCTGGCGTCATGAAATGATAAATATTAATTTATTATATTTATTACACGTTTTCTGTCGTTAACAAAAGCGAGTTATTGTTAACGTCAAAAAACAAATCGTTGCCGTAGAAACAATGTTGATATATTCGCGGGAAATCGTAGTTAATATCTATCTACATAAAAAAAATGAATCTCCGAAATGTTTGTACGCGCATAACTTCCGAACGACTGCATCAAATTGGATAATTCTTGTTTTTAGTACTGGTGAGCTCTGGCATTATGAAATTTAGGTTACACGCGAGCTGTTTGAAAACTGAATGTACCAGGAATGAATGTATGGAATGCCGGAGGAGGGAAGTGAGAGGGGGGGTGGTAAAAGCTAGTACTAAATAAAACGTTACTTCAAATAAATAGTTTTGACCGTTTTGGTGATCAGAGCTAGTCAAGTAGTTACCAACCTTTATCTTCCTCATCTCCCTCTCTTTCCTTCAGCTTTAAAAAATAACCCAATTGGGAATGCCACGGTTCCAGTTGCTTTGCGACTGTGTGGTATTCTCATGAAAAAAGGTTAATTTAATCGTATTTTCAAAAACGCATCGTATGGCTTTCATTGGACGCCTAAAAAAAGTCCAGTAGCTGTCAAAAAGTCAATCTAACACACTGTAAGCCGCCGTCTTCCAGTAATAACGATTGACAATGGATGTTATTATGCGGAGAGGCCCGCGGGTTAGGGCGTAATCACCGTGAATATTTAATAAGCTATTCCTCACAATCATGCCGAGAGACTCGACGCTCTGCCATGGAATTTTGATCTCTAATGCTGTAAAAAAAACTCAGTACTTGAATGATTTTTTTCAGAGTAATTCTATAAAATGGAATTAAATTGAATTTTCTATGGTATGATTTAAAATGATTTTAATGGGATGCTATATACTTTGGAATGATATCTCAACTTGCCTGTATTTTGTGGCAAACAAAAGGGGATAATGAACATAAATTGAATTTTAGTTTTGCCATTTTCATGATTTCTTCAAGTCTATTAAAAACAGATAGTTATTAGAAATGTCACTAAAATAGCAAGATTTGACATTGAAAAAGATAGCTGAACTTCTAGAGTTGAGGCGGTTCACAAAAATTCAAATGTAACTTTGTCATCAATAATAGGTTAATCAGAGCTACATTTTTTTACGCTTGAAAAGCTCTTGAGAAATTAAGATCAACATCAGCTGTCACGGTGACAAGTTTTCAATTTGGGAGGCGGGTATGGGTACCAAGTACGTACCCACGTATGGGTACCCAAATGGCTCGTTACGTTTTGGTGACTTATCACGGGTGTCCGGGTTCATGGAGTCAGATTTGTCCGGATTTTGGCGGCGGATGCGTGGCAGCCGGATCGAGAGAAACTGACTGAGGAAAATAATTTCCCACAGGGCCTATGTCATCTTTGGGGATGCTGGGTTTTTGAGGTGGAGGGTTTTTTAAGGAAAAGAAAGAGAGGAGATTTCTGGGAAGGAAAAGGGTTTATGATGGGTAGGAATCTGGGGTTCAGTGTGTCCTGGTCATCCGCCTCCAAGACCTAGACAAACCTCACCCCAAGGACCCGGGCACCCCTGCAAAATCACCAAACGTAGCGAACCACTTGGGTTGACCTATGGCAGAGGTGTTGGTTATCCAATAAAGGTTCCCGGGGCGGCGGTACGGCGGATTTCCGCCTCCCAAATGTGTGAATTTCGACCTCTCCAGCACGTCTCTCTTGGAATATTGCCTTGCACTGCTGCGAGAGAGATGGATTCACGTCCGTCACTCCTGGATACACCAACCCCAAGATACCTACACACTCCTGATAACGTTTTTCCTTCCTTTCCTAAAACGACCTTCCGCAGTATCCCCAAAGACGAAATAGGCCCTGAGAGGAATTGTTTTCCTCGGTAATATAAAAAATGTGGTTACAATTTGTCAGCGAGCTAAGACGGCCCTAGAAACAGCATTTAACATTTATAAATACAATAAAAAAAAATTGCACTGTTTGTCTATTTAATGTCAATGTTTCATTTTGATTAGTGTAAAACACCTCATTGACAATGAACTTGTAGTCTGATGCGGACATAACCAACCTCAACCAAATTCTTCATGGTTATATTTTTGACTTGAAAAAGTGGCACTTCTAACAAAAGAATTACACACTCTTATGTATAGTCAAGTCAGACTGTATAGAAATGTTTTTGCAGCTAATTGGCAAATATTTAAATAACGATGAACAAGCAAAAATACAATGAGTAGTGTTCCAGCCTCCGTGTATTATTTAATAATGAGCATTTTCTCAAGACGCGGAGCAGATGTTGTGTGGACCTTTTTTAATATTCAAATCTTACACACTTTTTATGCAATCTTCCATATGGGACTAAATCAACAGAGCCCACTCAAAATTAACGTAAAAAAATTGGTTGTCTGTAAAGTCGGTTTACGGACGATAATTTTACGAATAACGTCATATAATAACGATGGAGTGGAAGAGAGATAAATGCGTCACAAGCCGAACGCTTAGGCCGAACGCTTGTTCCGCACTCTCGTTTGCACGCTCGGCTCAGGCGGAATGTGACAACGTAACAATGAGTCATGTTTTTTCGTGAATTCAGCCGGCGTTCATCGATTTGTAAGACGTTTTCACGTCGAAAAATTATGTAAGACTTTACTAACAGATATTCCATAAACCAAGTAAAAACCTAACCTAACCAAAGCTCGAATAAAGATTTGCTATTATTTTCTATAAAAAATAATTACTATCTGAAATTCCCGGCGTTGCCCGGGCTTTGCACAGAGTTTTTGAAATCACATCCAGACAGTGACTTTTTACATGTTTTGAAGGAGAAGGGTGCAAAATTAAATCATAGATTAGCCAACCATAGAGCAGTAAAAATATGTAATAGAAGAATAAGATAAAAATAATAATTTAAGTGAAAACATGAAAGAGAACAAGACACAGAAAAATAGAATACGATAATGGTCGCAACTGGGACACGAACCCAGAACCTCTCGTCTAACCGGGTCCGCCATTGCCACCGTCTGTCAAACCAGTCATATTTGTCAATCTCATATTTACATTCCAACAGTGGTTGAGTGGCATCGCTTTTGGGTCCTACAGGGGGCGTCGCGTGTTCGATTTCTCGGCTGGCTCCTCCATCACAACACAAGCAAAATTTTCGGCTTTCTGTGGTGGTAGTAGGAGATTTTCAAACATTGTTGGGTTATTCGTAACCCAGGAATGTTTGTCTTTCTTTTGAAAAAAAAATTTTTCAAATTTTAGAAATAACGACATTATCTTCAACATTTTTTCCATGTAACATAATGTCCCAGTTGCAACGATTATCTTTTTCTATTTTTCTGTGTCTTGTTCTCTTTCATATTTTTGTTTAGATTATTATTGTTATCTTCTTCAATGATGTATTTTTGTTGCTCTCCTTTCTAGAAACGTACTAATTTGACTCTTTCTCACCCTCTTTCGTGCACACCTTGAAGCTTTTTTCAATTCGTCGAAAAAACAGTTATTTTAACGTATTTGACTAATATTTTTAACGAGCCACAAAACTGAAAATTGACAAGCATTATTTGCAGTTATTCAAATAAACATCAGCCATAATTTATTCATACTTAAGTCCTGTGAAATTCCCTTTTAATGACGTACAGTTTACCATAAGAAACTCCCAACAGACTAGGCGACAATTTCTTCATTTGAAGTTAACATTATAAGATTGTTCACAGAATTCTTCCGTCAATCGCAGTTGGTATTGGATATTTGGTATTGGGTAGATGACCCAACGAGGACGCAGCGAGACCTGACGAGCAAAAAAACGCACATAGGATGCTGGCAAAAAATCTGCTATAAATGAAAAGATTTTTTGCTTGCGTACCTACCTATTAAATTAATCATGCGGTAACTGAACAACTTGCAACTTGTAAGTAATTTATTATAAAATTTTATTGAATTGATGGATTATATTAAGCTAATAATATTAAATACGTTTTTTTTCAATACGCTAACATGTTTGTTAGTACCTGTATGAAATTTGTAATAAATTCTTCACCAATCTCTTCGTAATCACTTCTTCAACAAAATCATGTGTTTTTGTTTTGAAAATTGATCGCTTAGAAGTATTAAAGATGCTTCAATTAAATACGGATCAGAGGATATGGAGAAAGAAGGATACTTAGAAAATATAGATCTTTTTTTTTTTATACGTGTTTTTATAAGCCTAGAAAAAATAAAATATTAAGTCTACAAAAAAACACTTTCAAGTGCAAATTCTCTTACTTATAAACCCCTATTCGAATGTGGTTTTATTGTATAATGTGGCAAATTCAGTTTTTTTATAATAATTGCAAAAAAATGATATTTATGCCTGTAAGTCACAAAATAAAATACTGAATTTTCGCGTTGTTATTTTTGACATCAATCAAGACATCCGGAACTCGACGAATGGGTTTTTAAAGTGAACCTTATGCTATCGACGTAAGAACTATGCACTTGTCACACCCATTTTGTATCAGTTCCACCCCGTTTGTGGTGGGGAATAGACGTCCCTAGACTCTGCGTTGCTTGGTTCCGTGAAATCAATTTTAAATTTCCTTGTATGACATTGTGTTTGGTTTCGGAAATAAAATAGTTCACACAATTAACTTCGAATAGGGAGATGATTGGAATGATCTCGCCACAGGGAACGTCCCAAAAGCAACGTTTTTATTTCAATTTTTCAATAATTGCGTACGTTAAAATATACGTGACTAAATGTGTCACAAATTAAAAAAAATTTCGTCTAGATATTTTTTTTCAAAATTAATTTTATATTATTTAATTGATTTTAATTGTTTGTACATTTATTCACAAATGATGTTGCAGCAACGCATTATTTATCGCAATATTAAAGATTTATTTATTTTATAATTGAAGACAATATTACCAACCCTCAAACGAAGATATGAAAAGAAAAAATCATAAAAAGGTTCGGTCGCATGTGGGAATTGAACCCAAGTATTTCTGCTGTAACCACTGAACTAATTCGACCCTATTCTCTTCGGTAATATATAACTGTATCACAATTCCACTTAGAACTACCAAATATATCCTCATTTTTTAAATTTATATTTTTATTGGCTGCTGTCTTTATGCACAATTGCAAGTGTTTTCCCGAACTAAATGCAATCTAAACAGTGTCTTGGATAAATACATCCATTTTTATTTTTTTGCGACATCTATTGACTTTTCTACAAGTCTAGGATGAATATTTTTCTATGATGAATTTAAGTTTGTAGACGCAACTCTACAATTTAAAATACTTTAATTAAAATTCGCATCAAATTATTACAATTATTGAAAATTTGGAAGGCGGGTATGGATACCGCCGCTCCGAGAACCATTCATTGGATAATCAACACCTCTGCCTTGGGTCAACCCAAGTTCTTCGCTCTGTTTGGTGGCTTAACAGGGGTGCCCGGGTTCATGGGGTGAGATTTATTCGGGTCTTGGCGGCAGATGCATCTGCTACCAATTGCGTGGCAGGTCAGATCCGGTTAAGGGAGACTTTTTGACTTCTCCGGCAGGGCTCTCTCCTAATATCTCCTTGCACCGCAGTGGGAGGGATGGAATCATTCGTCCGCCACTCCTGGACTAGATTTAGCACTATCCCCCAGATTCCTACCCACTTCTCATACTTTTTTACCTTCTTAGAACTTTCTTTCCTTAATTTCCTTAAAAAGACCCTCCACACAGCACCAAAAGATGACTACTAAGAGAAATTAATTTCCTCAAGGCCTCCTGTGTAATATATGCATAAAAAATCACAACCATGAATTGATAGTAGCACCTAATTAATTTCATCGGTAACCTTCCATTTAAGTTTGTAAAAATAATAATAACGTCATATTTGTATAGCGCAGTTTTGTGTAATTTCACTTCAAGTGCGTAGATGCAACTCTACAATTTAAAAGACTATTTATAATTCGCATCAAATTATTAATGCAATTAACGAACAGCAAAACCGCTCCGTTTTATCACTTTATAATCTATCTGCCTATCTTGTATATTTGTGAGCGATTTATCAGAATTATCACACGCCTTTCGTTACTCACACTTATGCAAATGCACTTTTTCAATTATAAATTTAATTCGTTTAAGGAGCGATCGTTTTAAATTGATGGCGGTAGGCGTTGTTGATACATAAAATTTTATAGTTCCTAAAAGATAGCTGAGCCAAAATCTTAATGAAATTTTAATCAGTAAAGTGAACTGGATCAAAAGCGGACCGAGTCCAAGAAGCTCAGAAAACCAAAAAGATGCTTTATAAAAAATTAAGTACGTTTTGGAATGAAACATGACTAGATCCAGTTTTTTTATCGCGTTTTAATGCAAATTCTAGCTTGTTTTATTACGAAGCGTTACATATTAATTATTTTTCGCTGTCAATCTCGGAATAACTGTGCTTTGTGGTTCGTAAATACCCTCTTTAATATTTGATATATAACTAACTGAACTTTCGTCAACTGCGTATTGTGGGTAGAATTTATAAAACAAAATGTGTCGGGTCTGTAAAAGAACTTTAAAATTATTCTTTTTATATCTGGCAAAATCCATTACCAAATACGGAATAACTACTTGGGGAAATTCTTGTAAAACTAATGTAAGTTGTTTCCAAAAATTAAAAAAACTCCTACAAAGTTTATCTATCCATATATATACCAAGGTTCCATGACAGTTGATCCGCTGATAGTTGCCCCCCCCCCCCCCCCCCGGCATACTTATGCAACAGCATGCAGTCGGTTTAGAGAAAACACGGTTTGCCTACCTAATTACAAAATATAACTAAGTGACCCGGAAGGGATTTGCAGCAGAGAGGATGTACCGCCGAATAACATATTATTAAATATATTTTCATTTACATGCATCACGGAAAATTCTACTTGTCTGTATAATGTGTATAACAGCGCGTAAGTACAAAAAATTAACACTGTAAATAAATTCGTTTGATATTCATACCTAGTTATTGTTAAAGGTACTTTTAAGCCGATTTTACGCTTGAAATTGGAAAATAATGGACAAAATATTATAATTAATATTTATAAGTAAATAATATCAATTAGGGGGACCAATTGTCTGTGGATTAACTGTGGGGTCACCATAATATACCAATAAATAACATTAAATAAGTTACAAAAATCCGAATGTTTTACTTGTTAGAGGATTATTATTACATACTAGCAGTTAAAAACCTGATCCGAAGGTTTTTACTGCTAGGCCTTGCGGGCGGCTTTTGGTTCCTCGCCCAGTTAGTGTTGGTGACCTTTTTGTAAATCCAATAGAAACTGGTTCCAAAATAAACCTCGTCTCCACTGTCAACCAGTGATAGCTAGTCACCGGGACGGGCAACGAGGTCATATGTAATATACAGTCGCTTGATATAACTGAGTATGAGTATTACCGTCAATCTTTCAATATCCAGAGAGATACTCCAGATTCACAAATTCGTAGAACTTATACCTAGGGGGGGCACGTCCACGTATACAACGTGGCGACATCTTGTGACAAATTCTTGAATTCAAAACCGAATTACAACGGTAGCTTTGTTTGAAATTCCACGTACATCATCAATTCGGCGTGGCATCAGACATGCACTCGAAGCTTGGTTCTGAAATTCAACCACGCAGACGCAAGCCTAATAATACTATTCGATACTATTGTAGGTCAAAATGTTATATTATCTGATTCCTTGTAAGGGGAAAGGGCCTACCATAAACCTTCCTCGCGAATAATATTAACCTACTTTGATATAAAAAATGTTAATTTGTATTACATTTAATTTAATTAATATATTACATTTAATGTTATTGTGGTGAACAGAGGTGTAAGGAAATATATTTTAGATTTAACCACCTTGCACTGAGCCTTGAAAAGAAATACGAAGCTATTAGCAGAGAACATTAATTATCCATACTAATATTATAAATGCGAAACTGCTCGAGTTTGTTTATGACATTTTCACGCATAACACAATATAAAGACTTTAATAATTCTTTCACCAATAGAAAGCTAAATTATATGCGCAGACTATATTTTGTATATGATGGTAAGCTCTGGCGTAATGAAATTATAAATATTAATACATTATATTTGTTATACGTTTTCTGTCGCTAACTAAAGCAAATTTTTGCTAACGTCAGAAAAAAATCGTTTCCATGGAAACGATTGCTACTGCTTCAGAAAATTCAAATATTAGAATATGTTTTATTTTTTTGAACAAGCTTCTGTTTTGGAATAAATGTCAGTTCCTACATTAAAAATATAATTCGTAACGATTATAAAGACTGAATAAATGAACTGAATAAATAGTGTATTTTTTTTATTATATTCACAAACTTTCAAATATTTAATTAAAAATAAACATCCGAAATGTTTGTAAGCGCATAAATTCCGAACGAATGAACAAAATTGTATAAGAAATTCTTTTTTTCTTTGAGCTATAGCATTATGAAATTTAGGTGGTAGGCGATGTTTGAAAACTGAATGTAAGGGAATGAATATATGGAATGCGGGAGGGGATGGGGGTGGGGTGGGGGAGGGGAGATAATTGATAAGTGCAAGCGCTACAGTAATTTCCCGTAATACCATGCGAGCGAAGCCGCGGGGAAAAGCTAGTACAACTATAAATTAGCCCATTCATGATCTGAGTTAGCTGTGAAATTGTCAAAACAAAACCACCGTTACTGGAATACCTACAACTAAAGAAAAAAATCATATTGACGAAATCATGCAAATGGGCGTTAATGGGTTTAAACCGGGCGCCCCTGAGTTCTGTCAGCCTGCATCAATCTATCAATTACTGGCAAATAAAAAAAACGGCCCATACAAAATGTAAGGGGAATCCAGTGGCGGGCGTCACTCAATTAAAATGAAGCACTACGGAATTAATTGGGAATCGTAAGATTTTATTGTTATGACGAACACCTGACTATCTGTTTGCTAAGTGGGATCTTTATGGTCCTGTCCGAACTCGTAGGCATGATTCATATCGCTAATTTAATTTTAGATTTACTCCGAAGTCGCTGAGAAATTTCTTCATTTTGTGGCGTAAAGCTTCCGAAATATGCATAAATAAATTAGAATTAAATGAATAAAATACACGTAAAAAAGCATCCAATGCTTAATAATTAAAGATTATTTTGTATGATTGACCTGTCAGGACCATAATTTTGAAAAACAAGTTAATAAATCCATCATTTGGTATTATGATGCCCAATAAAAATAAGGAACGAGTTGTTTCATAGAAATTGAATACTTCATCAAATTTAAAAATCCAAATTCAAGTTACGTGGGAGTTCTATTCAAGTTATTTTATTATCCAAGTAATGTGAAGCAACAGGCCCATGTTTAAATAATAATAGAAACTATGTAGAACTTTTACAGAACTTGAAAATTAACATTGAAATTTTATGAATTGTTCAATTTCTGAGTAACAACTAACCCCAAAATTTTTCTCGTCAGTTTAGATATTTGTATAATGAATCAGTCATGAATAATTCTTTATTTTAAATCTTAAGAACATTGGTCCTATTTTTAATAATGGCCCAATTTGGGAGACGGATACGGGTACCGCCAACCTTTTATTGGATAACCAACACCCCTGCCATAAGTCTTATCAAGTTTCGCTATGTTTGGTGATTTAGCAGGGGTACCCAAGTTCATGGTGTGAGGTTTGTCTACGTCTTGGCGGCGAATGCGTTTTTCCATCTACTGCGTAGCGGGTCGGATCGGAAAAGACTGTTTGAGAAAGACCTAACCTAGATCTCTCCAGCTGGACTCTCTCGATCCAATGGCTTACATCGCAATGGGAGGGATGGATTCGTACGTCCGTCACTCCTAGAGACATTGACCCCAGATTCCTACCCACCCCTCGTATCTTTTTTGTTCCCAGAACTTCCTCTCCTTCATTTCCTTGAAAATATCTTCCACACAGCATCCCCAAAGATGACAAAGGCCAAGGGAAATTATTTTTTTTCTCGTATCTTTTTTGTTCCCAGAACTTCCTCTCCTTCATTTCCTTGAAAATATCCTCCACACAGCATCCCCAAAGATGACAAAGGCCAAGGGAAATTATTTTCCTCAGAGCCTCCTGTGTGGAGCTAATGCAAAAAAAAAAATCAAACAATGGTTTTTAAATTTCATTGCGCACGATGTTTTAATTTTTTAAAGCAGATTATTTTTGTTGATTTACGCACGTCCCTGAACCAGACTGCGGTCAAAAATAAAGGCGTGTTTTAGTTATTACCTTAATAGAAAGGTTTTTTAATGGACGGCTACAAGAAAAGGAAAACAATACAAAACGGAACACTCAATAATTTGTTTGGGATTACCACGCTACTATTAGCTTCCAGTCAATGGGGGGAGTAAATAGGCGAGCAAGAACACCGTAAAGATGACGTAAAGAACATGAAAAAAAAATAAAGGTACTACCTTTGTTTCTTACAAAAGTGAACAGTATTGGCATTAGTTGGTAATAGTTTTATTTACAAATACCTATTATCTATTTATTTATTTATAAATAAACGCCCTTTTTTTCGTTGCTTTTACATATAAAGCATAGAAAAAACATTTTATTGTACATAACTGAACTGCCTCAATAACAATATTTTATATTTATTCAAAGATAAATTGAAGATGTCCACTGACTCGGTATAATTGTTTCCCTCCATTAGTATTCTGGGCAAAGAGGAATACATATGGTAGTTAGTCCCAGAATTTCTGCACTGAAATAAATCCTGACTTCTTGTATTACGAAGTGGAATTCGGAAGCTTATCAATTCAAGTAATACCGGACTATCAACTAAATCATTTAGAATTTTATATAAAAATACCAAGTCAGTGAAAATTCTTCTGTCTGACAATTTAAGCATATTCATATCGTTTAAAATTGTGTTGTAGTTTAACATATTTGCTGGAATACCCATTTTAAAATTTAGAAAACGTAAGAATTTGTTTTGTATTCTTTCAACAGCTTGTACGTGCATATTATAATGAGGATTCCAGACAGGAGAATTGTACTCAAGTTGGCTTCTAACATAAGCAAAATATAACATTTTAATACACTTTATATTGTTAAATTTTCTAGTTAGCCTAGTTATAAACCCCAACATTTTTAAGCCCTTATTACAGATTTTTGTTATGTGGTTAACAAATGAAAGATTTGATTGAAAAGTAGGTATAGTCTGTCATATAAGAGTAGAAAATATTAAAAATGGAACTACAGAATTTGTAGACTGGCAACACCAATTTAACAGTCATATAATCTTTTAAAGTGCAATGACACTGAATGTATAAAACACAGTAAATCACAATAAAAAAAAAAAAAATTGTTTTTAAAGAAAAAAATTATAATCGAAGCTGCCCTGTTGTTAAGGAATCTACCTAATGGCATAAATTTGATTAAATTGTTTTTCACAAAGTGATTTGCTTTTTTTTTTTTTTTTACAGGAGGCCCTGAGGAAAATAATTTTCGTCAGGGCCTATGTCATCTTTGGGGATGCTGTGTGGAGGGTTTTTTTTAAGGAAAAGAAGGAAAGGAGAGTTCTGGGAAGGAAAAAGGTTTAAGGGGTGGGTAGGAAAAAGGTTTATGGGTGGTTGTTTTAAATTTCACGAACACAGTTGATAATTGTGGCGCAGCGCGTATTGCGTGGAGTCAGACATGCACTCGAAGCCGGGTTCTGAAATTCAACCACGCAGACGCAAGCCTATTAATACAGCCTAAGCCTATTAAACTGTTCGATACAGGTTTGGATTACGCTTTCTAAGTTCTTTTAATTCTAAGTCAGTGTTTTCTTTGGAATGGTGTAGTTATATCAATAGAAGTGTTGATTAAAAACGACAAATATATTCAATGTACGGAAAAGATATAGAAAATAGGTGAAGAGACGTGAAAAATGTTATTATAGATTAAAATATCAATACAAAACTTCATTTGATATTGCTTGAAGATGCTTTTCAACGAGATAATTTTGGATAGACTTTTATTTTAAAATATCTTTATATAATTCGGAAATTATGGTATACAATACGTCCGTCTGATAAAAATGACACTGAAATTGATTGAGGTCGATCTAACGTACTCAGTCGCACCACCCTTACACATTTATACTGGCCTGGTAGCCTTAGTCGGTTATTCTTTTGGTTGTGTCTGACGGCTCACATTAACCATTGAAAACCGTTCTTCTTCGACTGATAAAATCGTTCCGGATACTTTTAATTTCAAAATGAGGCAGTGTATACCTGGGTAATTTAATAGAGGTATTATAATAACCATCCTCGCCCCGGAGGAATGACCTGAGAGTGTTGGTTTGCTGCTGGTTTGTGGAAGGCGTACCGCAAGGTCCTACCGTGAGGCGCCTGTCTTTTGGATTACCCTGTTGGGAGTTCAGACCTACATAAATAATAATTGTCTCAAATTATATCGATCCACGCACCAAGTTTGCATATTATTCTACAGATTTCTTGAAAGCCTAATCGATATTTAAGATAATAAAATTATTGTGCTGCCTGACGGCCTCCGTGGTCGAAAGGTAATGCACTCGACTAACAATCCGAAGTTCACGGGTTCAAATCCCGGCGTGCGCATTATGTTATTTCACAAATTTTTCAATAAAAATAAAGTGTAGTATGTTTGCGACACGTTCTAGAGTGAAAGATACTCTTAGTATCGCCTCTCAACCACCGTTCAGAATTGAAACGCGATATTGTGTGATATCACAATAAAAAAATATATGCCTTTTCTTTTTGAAGTAAAACTTCTTTACGCACGCTTGACTTGGGGAGTAAGTTGGTGAATACGTGACGAGAGCGTTACGAAAAGTGTCGGGCGAGGCAAACGGAAGTTGAGAGGAAGATATAAGTTAGTGAAGATAGAAAGAGAGAGAGTTACGTTTCGTATATTACTGTAGGGGCAAGAGAGAGGGAGCACACATTTTCTTTCTCTCATAGCCAGTTACGTTTCGAATATCTAAGACACAGTGCAGGCCTATTGTCTGTATCACACTGTAGGAGCAAGAGACAGCGGTGCGCGCGCACATTTTCTTTCTCTATTCCTCTCACAGAAGTTTTATTCAGTCGTGTGGTCTAAAGCACACTCGAATTATTTCTTCAGAGTTATGCCTTATCTCTTAGAAAAGATTGACGACATTTAATTTGAAAGTACCTAGGTTTTCTTTAATGTGTCATCTTCTGGATTGGGTGAAATTTGGTATCCATTGCGAAATTCAAACTCTTTCTGTCCTAATTAGTTCATTGTATAAAGTGAACAAATATTTCAACATATTATGTTGTAAGGTCGTCCTAAAAACAAAAGTTTTAAAGCGTCTCAAAGTTGGCTTTGCTCTTTAAAAACCTACTCTACTTTGTGCGCGACAGCTTTTTTTCAACGAAAAAATCTGGTTTCGATAAGGCAAGTGCAATATTTCAAAGTCGTAAAATAAACATACAAAATGTCGTTTTAAAATACGGTATTTTAGAATCTGGATCATTTGGTACCTGCTTATCTATTACAATCAAATGGAAAATTGATTATTTATAATGCTACACTTGTATCCAATTAAAGTGAAATAACGCGCTGGGGATATCGCGTTTTATTCAGCATGCATTCACAAGATACGTTATGCGCCGCTTGCTGTGGATAAACGCGACAGTCCCAATTTATGAAAAGCTGCTTTTGGAAAGCAGCTACTTATGAGTTCCGTCACATACTAAATCCGATCATGGGAAATGTGTTTAACGAGTTCACTTTCTAAGCGCAATCTGCGAAAGTACGAAGGCGAATACACACGGCCGGATAAACTGATGAATCACACATTCTTACGTCTGGCCGAAACTAGTTGTAAAATAAAGTCATTAGATAAATCTCAATTGGAAAACAAAGGTAATAAATTATTTCCTAACGTTATTCTTCGGGGATTGGGTCATACGTTGGGCACTATTATAAATAAACTAAATAGAGTATTAACATAAATTATGTCGTGTATTTAAGTGGACCCATAAAACCGCGATTTAAGCACGGGTAAGCCGGCAAGTAGTGAATTTAGTTTAGGTAACCAGTTGGGAAAAATGAATTGCTACGTTTTTATAACCGGAAGATTTATAGTCACACGTCTGGGAGAATGTTAGTTTGCTCTGGATTCGTGATACTATATATCGCACGATCCGCCCAACGGATGCCGCCACTATTTAGTCCTTGAATTTAAAGAATCAAGTATTTGTTTTAATCTGTGATTTATTTTATTGTAAAAACAGGCAATTCTAGTTTGACTGTGAGCATATTTCATTGAAAAGGTTACGTTATATTGATATTATTTCATCCAGTTGTACAGGAATGATCTAATTCTTGAATTTTTTTCAATTAGTATCTTTTATTAATTATTTTCTGGCACGTTGATTAATGAAGTATTAAAATGAGTTTAATCTTTGTCGAACACCTCTGTATAGTTTAATTTAGTGTGGTGTCACACTTGCAGTAATGTGTAATTCAAATCCAACGCTTACCTAACAAGTTATCAAAACTATTTATTGATTATTATTATTAACTATTTATTTACTCTACAATTTTAGTATTTATTTTAATTTTAATTTTAATTTATTTTATTTTAAAGTGAGAATTATAAAATTTAATTAATGAAGACATTTTTTTTTTCAATTTCCTCAGGGCCTCCTGGGGCCCTGAGGAAAACGAAGCTAAAGCCATTTGAAACAACGTTTCAATTCTGAATGGTGGTCTTACTCCAGGGCGATATTGACGACTCTTCTATCCTGAACGTGAAACTGTAAAATGTTACTTTAAATTAAAGGATTGCTAGTCGAGCGTCTTACCCCTCGACCACTGAGGTTGTCATACATGGTGAGATTCTTTTCGATGATAGTAAAACCAATAGTAACATACAGCTTGTGTATTAAATGTTCACAAATAATTATTACATATTTTTTTTATTTCATCGTTTTATTTTATTTAAAGTACATAATTACTCGTAAAAAATCG
Organism: Glyphotaelius pellucidus; assembly: GCA_936435175.1. Classification (NCBI taxonomy): domain Eukaryota; kingdom Metazoa; phylum Arthropoda; class Insecta; order Trichoptera; family Limnephilidae; genus Glyphotaelius; species Glyphotaelius pellucidus. The sequence goes on from OW386554.1 coordinate 32,523,167, forward strand.
CTCAAAAGTGCGTCGTAAGTCTAAATATTAACTCGTAACGAGTGATGGTACTTAATCTACCTTATTTTTGGTAATGTCGTGCGCGTTCCGTCGAGATTAGCTCAAAAATAATGACAGAAAATTTATAAGAATTATCCATTTAGATTTCCGAGATATTAGAATGTGGGCTTTTTTAAAAATTAATTTGTTCGCTTTTCGGAATAACTCTTATAGGTCTCATAGAAATCGTTGTGTCTCCCTTACAACCATGGCAAGAAATACGATCATAACTCTGTTAGAAATAGAAAACACCAATCTTTATATTCAAATGTAAAGCTTGACCATTAAATAAATAAAATGTCACTAAAAACCAAGGTTTTCGAACAGCAGTTAAATTTTGGAAATTTTTTATTATTTATTTTTATATGAACCGACAAAAAGTGATTTGACAATACAAAACCACTTGAGCGCTTTTTGCCACAATACGACACCATTTAAAATACCTCGGATTGCTTTGCTGCCAATTTTGGCAAATTTTCCCTTATTTGTAAGTAATTAAGTAGAAGTTTACGATATTGAAATATTTTTTTTTATAAATCCTACGAATATAATAATGGACAAAAGATAGGAGAATGTATTGGCTATGTAGATCTATAATCAGTTTGTTTGTCTCCATATTAAAATTCGGAAGTATAAATTTTTTTTTAATTTGGACGGAAAATATTCAAAATGATCACCAAAGAATGTCGAGAAAAATTTTTAAATTGCGTTGTCGCTCCAGTAGTTATGGGTACTTAATCTAAAGGAAACTTATTGTTCGCTCAACCGCTCGTTAAACCTTTTAATTAAAGGATTTTGAGTATTACACACTCCGGATTAGCTGAAATACTTTCAGTCCAACCATACCAGAGATTTTTTCCTGAAGATATGCGGGTAGAACCGGAAGACAACTCAACTTTTTCGAGATACCACATAACCTTATATCGGTCAACCGTCTGTGGCGTCTAACCAACAGCATCCCTTGCCCCTTATTAGTAAGGGACGAAGCGGTGAGGGAATGAGAGAGTATTCGAGATTGAATGCTTATTAATACGTGCTAGAAAATAATTACATTTGCTACACTAACACTTTGTGCCTGTGATATATTACTTGCAGCTCACATCTGATAACACGAATAATTAACAATACGTTTTCTAGTGATTTATTCCTTTACTGCGTGTAATTATTATTCTGTTCAACATGTATATTATGATACCGCTTGGGTAAGATCGATGTTTTGATTGAATTGTTTACAATTTAAACTCTTATTTGCAAGAGCCAATCGCTTGGATAATAAACATGTTAGATACACACTAGCACTGGTACCTATAATAATAAAAATAAAGGTTCCGAAAACTTTAAATGGCGATATGTACTTACCGGTGTAATAAGCTCTTAAAGCTTGTTTATAGCATTTTATTAATTCTATAAATTATGTTCCAACACAGACATTTTTAAAGTCAGTAAAATAATAGGTTACGTCAAATAAAATTAAGTTGAAAGCGAATCTGAAAAATATCTCAAGGTAATACTTACCGATTCGTATTATGTTCGACGATTAATAATACAGGAATTGAGACGGATTTATGATACACGAATTGGATTCATTTATTCTGACGATACTACCGGATTGTTACTAATTAATTAATTAAATTTTACGTAAAGCCAATGAATCGTGGGGTTAAGTTGCAGCAATGTGAACTTTATTTAAGGCCATGGGAAATAGACCACGAAGACAAACCTTCAGTTTAAATTTTTTCATTGATTCCATGATTCTATTTTTTTTATGTGAGTTTAGAATCCCAACTGTCTAGAACAAGTAGAACTGTAGCTTCCCCAATAAAGTTTTTTGTGGAAGCTTTTTTTGTTGCATTGGAACTAAATATCTGATCTGAACTGATCTACGAGATATATTTCACCTTAAGAATAACCAGAATAAATATTGTTTATTCCAATTCTTTTATAAATCTAGACCCAAATAGTCGTGGACAATTTCTGCAATTTTAGTTTACATTGAATATCTTTTTAGGTGTGACTTCTTATCATTTTTACTATTGTATTTTATTTTATACTATATGCGATCATTGTTACATTTTTTTTCATCATATTATATTTTCTTTATTGTTTAATTTTAAGGTATTTAAAAGTACTGTGATACTTAAATTATAAACATAGAATGTAAAAGCCCATAGGGCGTGTAATAAATAAATAATAATAATTTTTGCTTCGCACAAGAGGTCCTAAGCGCCTTTGTCGTCTTTGGGGATGCTGGGGAAGGAAGGAAGGAGAGGTAGTTGTGAAAAGGAAAAGGTCTGTCTAGGAGTGATAGCCGTATGAATCCATAACTGAATGAAAGGCGATGGGTTGAGAGGTATCCCTCAACCAGTCTCTCCCGATCCGACCCTCCACGCAGTAGATGGGCAAACCTATACAAAATTCACCTCATGAATCCGGCACTCCTACTGAGTGTTGATTATCCATAATAATAAATGGTTTCCAGGACTGCGGTACCTCTACCCGCCTCCCAAATTAAAGTTGCGAGGTTAAAGGATGTGGGAAGGGAAGGAGAAGTTGGGAAGCACCTGGCTTTTCACTGATAATATCCATGCACGATGGTTATCTGGATAATATTCAGATATGATCACTTAACATGACTATTGCTCTTAGAAGCAACGTTCCGCATCTGAATGGCAGCTTTTCACCAGGTCGATACTACTAGAGTATTTACATACCACTCTATAATCGAGAAATATGATCGAGGAAGACGTGGCAAGAAAGAAAATAAAACAGTTTTTCTGACCCTGGCCGGTGCAATAACTCTAAAAACAGCACTAAAAATGACACAGAAGATGCATTTAATTAAATGAAAACAAATAACTTAAGCACAGGAACATCGTGAACCGCCTGTAAGGAGGACTAATAAAAATCATTAAAATACTTACATATCGATCGTCCGGTTGATCAGTCAGACATCTCCAAATATTAAGTTTGGAGATAATGAGAAAAGCAATATTTGAATTCTCTCCATAAATCAATTATTATTTTCACGTCTGTGTTTTAACAATAATATATTTAATATGCTATAAAATAACACCGGGAGGCATAACGACGGTACATTAGTATGACATTTTGAAATAACGTGCTAGCGACTCAAAAAAATCAACATTTTGTTTAATTTACTACAAGTTTTTGCATTATAAAATTATAGTCGACTAGCAATTAAAAACCCGCTCCGCAGGTTTTTGCTGCTAGGCCCTGCGGGCGGCTTTTCGTCCGATTTCGCCCAGTTAGTGTCGGTGACTGTTTTATAAATCCAATAGGAACTGGTTCCAAAAATAGCCGTTACTCGGATCCTCTGTCATCCAGTGTAGCTAGTCAACGGGACAAAGTAACCGAGACAGGTAATGACGTCATGTATAGCCGCTTGATACAACTATTTATTACCGTCAATCTTTCCATATCCGTAGAGGTGCGACATATTTACAGATTCGTAGCAGTAGGGAGGACACGTCCCTATCTGAACTGCTGACGGAAGTGGCGACATCTTGTGACGAATTCGAAACCGTACTACAACGGTAGCTTTGTTTGAAATTCCACGTACACAGATGTTATTTGGGGCGCGGCGTCAGACATGCACTCGAAGCCGGATTCTGAAATTCAACCACGTAGACACAAGCCTATTAATACTATTCGATTTGCTTGAATTTATGTGTAATCAGAGTATTGTTCGAGATAGAGGTTTCACTTTTACCTACTACATACTCAACTAGATGTCTGACTTGTCAACTGGACGATCGATATCTACACCACAATGTTTTGTACATTCACACATTTTATATATTCGGTAATAAAAAAACCTAATATTGAAAAATAATTCAAATAAAATAATGATATATTTGATCGATTGTTATACTTACGAACTTGGATCGAAGTACAGCTCAAAACATCACGATTATTTGCACCTTATATTTACCAAATGGTTAAATGAAATACGCACCGTAAACCAATTTGGTTCAATACTTGGTCTGTCTTGGTAATTAAATAAACAAGTACCTACCTAGAACTGTAGAATTACGTATCTGTAATCTTTTAATAATAGTTATGACTTAAAAGAGAAACTTCAACTGGTAAACGCCAATTTACCAGTAGGGTTTTCATTTCAAAACGTCAAATTGACCCTCAACCTTTTAGATGCCTTATCATAAAAACGGTAACAAAAATATCAAAATGAAATATCATTTTAACTTCGAAGGCAGTTGTTTATCATAATTTATACCGCCCATTTCAAGAGTCGCTACCTTAAACGAACAACCTTTTGAAATGAGGGTCACAATAATGAATAAAGATAAAGCTTTTGGACCTTAATGCGTAGCCAAGCAATTTAATCATAAACATGATAGGCCACTATGATGGTGTTAATATCTTAATAAAAGAAAACTGTAAAAAGACACCCACGTAAAGGCATTAATTTGAATTAATACACAGAGCAGCTGAAGTATTACAAACAGGTATGACATCTTAAATCATCTAAAAATATATTTATTACATTTAAAAGATGCCTCGAAATGGCAGAATCATGTTTTTTTTTTTATGGAATCCGAGGTATGAGTATTTATTATTTTAGTTCACCATTAAAAAACAAAACGTTGGCAATGCTTTATTATTTCTTCCATATTTAGTGACCAGAACTGAATGGTTATTTCTTCCATATTTAGTGACCAGAACTGAATGGCAAACCATCAACCCCCTTTAACTTATTTTAAACTGTCCCCTATTTTAGAAACACAAAATTTCTCAAATTGCGTAGTAATACAATGAAAAATGGGACAATAATTATGCGGTATTAGAAAAAATAATTAAAAGGGCAAAATTAACTTACTAACGAAATGATATTTAAACAATATTATTTTTTATAATAGCTTCACACTCCTCCACACATGAGAAAAAAATTCTTCAGGGCTTGTGTTATTTTTAGCACGTCAAAATCTTTCGGGAGGGTCTTTTTAGGTAAAGAATATTAGCGCGCTCCCTCTAATATTTGTATTTAAATATTTTTTTAATTTGTTTATCTCAAAAATGGTACATATTAAAGTAGTACTAGTCTTCCATTAAAAGCATTTGCTTGTGGATGGAAGAAGAGTTTTCATTCTATTTATACATTTAAACAGTCACGTGTTTCACATAAGTGATTAGTGCAGTTAATACAAACACATCGCAATTTTTAACTAAAAGACTTCCATGTATTCCATAAGAGTAAAAACAAGTATAATTTTTAGTGATACATTCATGTGGAAATAGGGGAAGCAGTCTTTCCGTTGCTGATTTCTTTAAAATGATATCTCCCGTCCTTCTTATTTTTGAGCGCTTACTACCGACTTAAAGACATCGTTTCATAAATATATGCCTATCCGCAATACTCAAACATGCATTTTGCTTTTTGAATTACATATCTGCAATTTCAATGTACAGCAGGTACCATATCAAGTGAATCAAATACAGCTTCCCACAAATGTTAACTTCCTAGTTCCAGTTTATGTCACTTCTCACTCATGGTGGGTATTTGTTGTGTTTTACGAACCAAGATAGATTTGATCCAAATCTTTATTGTGTAGCATTAAATTCAACAGCTACAGTTGGGATTATCAGGGGCGTACTGCTTATTGGACAGTTAGGGCAACAACCGCCAGGGACCAAGAAGGTGAATCGTGATGGACTCAATATTTTCTTAAACATTGTATTAAATCTTGCCTTCGACAACATATTTTTTTTCATCATGTTGCCATATTTTCTTTATCGTTTAATTTGCATAAATAAAGTAAGTTTTTTCTTATTTTAATTTATTTCACATCCGCGAACCGATAAGTAGTTTTCCTTCTACATATAATTCTTGTTTCTTCAAGTATTGCAACAAAACCATTCCAATAGCCCCTTCCTCTGTTGGTCATATGACGTCGTCTATCCGGGGAGCGATAAAGGTCCCCCTGAGAGTCTGGACACCAATGCTCTTGTAACTGACATTTGTTTGTCCTCCTTCACTTAATCAGGATCTCTTCAAGATCACAATAACAAGACGTAACTGTCTGGTGTCAATGAGACTTTGACGCCAAAGTCGATGCCCCCAATTTGGATAGGTATGTTGTAAGGAAGAAGGGAGTGGATATTGGAAAAGTACAGTGAAGAGTAAGGGAAGTATCTTTCTTTTGCAATCTGGTAATCCATCTCGGGGCTCACCGGGGTTGTACTGAGACTATCTACCACTCTTGAATAGAATCTTTTGAAGCTCAGCTCTCCTCGCCTTACCCAGTGCGGACAGGAGATCTGTAGTAATATATTTTTAACACTATCCTGTAGGTCTTGCGTGTTTGCATCACGCCACTGGCTGTACAGACGTATCTCCGGAGGTTGGACGTCGGCTTGGTTGCTTGTTTGGTTCTATCCTCTCGGATCTCAGTTGCGCAACCCAGCGTTTAATAATCCACTCCAGTTCAGTAGAGAGGGTTAGCAACCGCCGGTCACGAGCGGGAATCGAACCCGCCATCCGACTGACGTTTACTGTTTCCCAACCGGCACTTGACCCCTGAACCCACAAATCCAGTTCATGACTCGTTGTTGTTTCGTTCACGGCGCTTTGCCTTCATGCCGGGGCGGCAATCAATTATTATAATAAATATTCCTGCAAAATTCCCGATGCTGTTTCCAGCGATCAATTAAATTTTTTAGATAGAAATGGCTAAAACTCAATCAAGGTGACCTGATAGTAGCGGGTGTCATATTTTTTGAAATAGAGTAGTTTAAATAAGTGTCGGATCCATGGTAGAAACAAGGGAGATGGACCATGATCTATTTTATCTATGGCATCGCGCGATTCTTCTGCAAATCAAATCTACGCACAGCGGCGCCTTTTTTCAATTAGGTATCCACCAAAAACATAACTTTCATTGACTCCGCGCCACTTTGACGGTTCGTACAGTTAGGTCGGCTGAGTTAGTTCTCGCTGAGTTGATAATCGCGTCTGAATCTCACCCAGGCGTTTTGAGTTCAATTCTTCGAATGGCTAAATCCTCTATTCTGACTCAGATATTATCAGGTTATCCGACGAACCACGAGCTTTATTGAAGATTCCCGAACATACATCAAGTAATCCCAATCATTAGGGAAGAAAATGACATCTGGCAAAACCGGTCGGATAATAATAATAACTTACATTTATTATTTCGTATAATTATTGAACCAAGTGAGAATGGGCTTGTCGAATATTGTCTGGAATAGTCAACAAATAAGTATCTACCTACATTGCTGATCACCTTTGGACCAAAAGAGACATAGTGGGAGATTTCTAATAAGTGTATTTAGTGATACAGGTATGTCCAGTTGACAGACCTTGATAAAAAGTTGCATTTGTGTCAAAAAATCAACCGAAAAAAGCAAAACAAAATATCAATTTTTAATTAATGTTCCAAAGTCAACACAGGTTTCGCTCTTGTCCGCCCATCGATGTCTCAAGATTATCTTTTTCGTAAAAATCTATAAATTCAACTGTTATTTTTATTGTTGCTGTTGAAAGACACAGATACAAATTAAAAGAAATATTTTACTCTAAGACTATAAAATTTACGTCCAACTAAATGCCCCCATCTTTCTAACACGTAATAAAAAAGCGTTGCCCACATACAATCTTTTACAGTAATATTTTATTTCACGAATAAAACTCACCAGTAGAGTGTTTGTCGCATTCCACCTGCCCACGCGATGATATTTACGATGTTGTAATAATAATTAATCGCAGAAACAAACTAAGGAATCAAAATTAAATGTAAAAAAAACATTCAATAAAATATCTAAACGTATTGCAGCGACCAGGAGAGCATATGACGCAAAGAGAAAGGAGATGAACGAAACAGACAATAAACTAGCTTACAAGGGTGAAATAATAAGGAACCTGCAGCCGCCTGACTTGGCAGCAAACTTACGGCAATCTACCATCAATTGGTGTATAATTCAGTCCCGTCTCCCAAAACGGTCCTCCTGACAGACACCGAAGACATTTTTGCTTAGTAACAAAATTCCGCAATGTTTCCCGAAAAAAGGATGCTGCTTTTGGTCGACAGTTAAATGCTTTTATAAGAAATATTTCAATGCCGTTTTAAATGGACGACGGACATGCCGGAGGCATACAATGATTGCGTTACTCTTTTAAGGTAGCATCATTAGGCTTCAACGGTTAATTTGAGAGTTGACAAAGTTAATTGGCAATTTAAAAAAAAAGTTTTTTACGTGAAACCATAACACTCTTAGGAGAATACCGTGAAGCTTAAGATAAATAAATACCTTATCCAACCTTTCCAAAAGCTTTTTCTCAAGTATTTTTAAACTCCTCTCACAAAGGGGCGTTCCGATTTCGATTTTTCCCTGGACTATTGGATCACCTTTAATACGAAATCTACATGTCTCCAGAATAATGTTCTCTTCGTAAGGATGGGTTATATACTATAAGTCAAATATAAAATAAAATTCGGAGAAGGGTTAGAGGACGAAGAGGAGGGGAAAACCAAAATCGACAGAAGAATTGATGAAGGAGAAGAAGGGGTAGGAAAGCAGAGAGACAATCATGGTCGTTACAAAGGGAACATGGTCACGTGGGAATATATTAAGAAGACGATTGTTAACATTTTTTTACGATCATTGTTCCTATATTTTTAGTATTTTTTTTTTTAAATATGAATACCGCACAAGAGTCCCAACTGCTCCCGTATGGAGCCAGTTTGACTATGGCATCCCTAATTGTGATATGTTGCGAGGCTGAAGGTAGTGGTGAGTACCTGGCTATTAAGATCTGGTCACCAAACACGGCTAAAGCCATTTCAAGCAACGTTTCAATTCTGAATATTGTCTTACACCAGGGCGATACTGAGAGTATCTTCCACTCTGGAACGTGCCGCAAATATACTATATATTATTTTTAAATGATTTAATTGTTAAATAACACAAATTAATCAAATAAAATTTATTTGCCACGCCGGGATTCGATCCCGCGACCTTCGGATTGTGAGTCAAGAACCTTACCGCTAGACAACGCCAGCTGACCTATGTAGTTAGTATCTATTTTTGGTAAAGACTATTAATTTTATTAATAGATTTTTTTTTAAAGACAGACAAACATTCCAGAGTTACGCGTAATTTGACAATAATTGAAAAATATCCTATTATCACCGCAGTAAGCGTAATTTTTTTATTATGTCGTGATGAAGGAATTAATCAGCTAAAGAACTGAACTCACGACGCCTGGGTGGGACTCAATGCCATCTCACCCACTGACCGGTTATTCTCATAAAATATCAAAGATTTCAGATGTCGGAGAAATTGACAGACTGTGTTCCAATATTAATACTTTATAATATGTACAGATAGATACCTGAATGAATATATTTTTTGTAGTAACATTGCGAAATAAATTTTGTAAAATTTCCACATTTATCGATCCAATTGTTTAACTGTCAAGTCAGAGAAGTGGCACACGTTAAGATCGAATTGTTCTGGAGCAAATTTATAAGTCTTCGGCTATACACATAATCGTTAAAAGTAATGTGGAAGGAAACAGGACAGAAATCTTAACCTTTCGATAAGATAAAAACCTTTGCAATTTACCAAAAAAGAAACGACTACAGTTAATGAAAATACTGCCAATGCAGTGAAATGTAACGAATAGCTTTTTATTGTATACTGGTTTCCAATTAACTGTCTGTTTTTATACGAGCACTTGGTTAACACTTTTGATTCAATTACATTAAATCTTATATATCTAATTACAGTTATTATAACTACTTTATGCCACTGTAGCATTATCGTTAATATGTAGATACTATACATATAAATGTTAATATCATTCTCAATATGATTCTTCAATCTTTGCAAATTTACTTTGTGGCTGTTGGGTCATCAGTAAACAATTTTTTCATCTTGTCCCACTGAATATTATGCATTTTTATAGCTCCACACGGGAGGCCCTGAGGAAAATAAATTTCCCTCGGAGTAAGTGTTATCTTTGTTCATGCTGAGCGGAGGGTAGTTTGAAGAAAGGAAAGAGAGGAAGTTCTGAAAAAGGTTCTCGGAACAACGCCTTGCACCGAAGTGGGAGGGATTTATTTATATGTCCGTCACTCACACACATACTGACCCCCAGATAACTACCAACCCCTAATACTCCTTTCCTTCCCCTAAAAAGACCCCCCAAACAGCATCCCCAAAGATGATAAAGGCTCTGAGGGGAATTATTTTCCAAAGTAGAAATCTGGCGGTCAATGTGTCCAGGAGTGATGGATGTATGAATCCATCCCTCCCACTGCGATGCAAGGCGATTGGTCTCCCAGTATCTCCCGATGCGGCCCACCACGCAGTAGGTGGGCAAACGCATTCGCTGCCAAGACCTAGACAAACTTCACCCCATCCCAAAACAATCCCAATCCCCGCGCCCCTACTGTCACAACGTAGCGAAATGCTTGGGGCGACCTATGGCAGGAGTGTTGATTATTCAACAAATGGTTCCCGGGGCGGCGGTACTCATACCCGCATCCCAAATGGAAATATTTATTAATAATTATGTAGTTATTTAATACAAACATATCTCTTCTTATTTCTTAATTTGTTGTTTTAAATGACCTAGCTGGAAACGACTTTAATTGTCTGCACATAATAATATGAATTATACCTACAATGACAAATTACACTGTATACTTAAATGGTTTATTATTTTTTGTTAATTTTCCACTTTGCAAAACACAAATATTGGTGATAAACGGTTTGATTGTAGTAATTAGAATTGTAAGTTATAATTTATAATAAAGGGTTATTAATTATAAGCTGACGATAAGTTGTAGATTTCATTAGTTACGCGAAGATATAATAAGGTAATTAAATGTATGGTCGTGTTAGATTTGCATGAGGTTTATATTTACCTTTATAATAAAACCTATAAAACACCAACCAATTATCTTCATTACTAAACAGGTTTTAAATGCAGTCTTTGATTTGAATTGATTTTCGTTCAAATCGATACATTTATCGTAAAATGTGTACATTGTATCGTTAGTAATTATTTTCGATATTGATTCACCCTTTGCTGATTTTTGTCACATTGCGAGCAGGTTGCATGTCGGTAATGCCAAATGAGACGGATCGGCGGAATGTCCTGTCACCCCTTCAATACTTCTGCTGTCCTGTCCCGCCGATACTTCTGTTCGCTCCTGCTGTCCCGGTAGCCGCCGTAATGAGAGGACCTGGAGAACATATCTCGTTACGGTGATAAGTGTCTCGGAGACGTATTTATAAACCCTTCTTTATGCTGACACCAAGATTGGTAGCAGTTACAATTTACAGACTGGCTGATTTCAGATAAGGCTTCAAAGCAAATCGTGAACAGACAATATTGCGCAAAAAAATATGTAAGGGTTCGATCATTATTTTATTTATTCATTCCTCAAGGTAATTTGTTCAGTTTTCGGATTAATTTTCACATAGGTCTCATAGAAATCGTTGTGTCTCCCTTACTATCATGGTTAGGAGCATGACCTAAACGGTATTAGAAAGGGAAAACACTACGCTGTATATTCAAATTTTATTTTATTTATTTATTTAAACGCCCATAGGGCTTTTACATAAAGTGCAGTACACGTTTTTGGTAAAGTATAGGAAATAACAAAATATAATATAAACATAATATAACTGTAAGAAAAAAAATAAAGATAACATAAGACATAAGAAACAAAACATAGATAACACTAGATATGACACAAAGCAGGTATCATAAAAAATGTTTATAAATATATTACACTATACTAAATAAATAAATAAAAATTGAAAAATTGAAATTAAAATTGAAATTGGAAATAGAATATATGGTCACGTAAATTAATGTGAGATAGTTATTTTAATTATAAAGAGAAATAAGATAAGATTGTCATTATTTATGTTCATAATTAGCAATCTTTGTTATACATATTTGGTACGTGTTTATCGAAACATAGCTACAATAATAAATATATCGATAAAGGTGCTATATAGTGCATGATATTTATGGCTTTATTTTAAATGTTCTGATACACTGAGTTTAAATTTAGAAATCGATTGATGTCGATAAACGTCAATTGAAGTATATTTATTTCCGAGTATATGAAGTCTTTGTATTGGAGAGTTTTCAAAATAATTATTAGTAGAATTGGTAACAAAGTAAAGTGCATTAGAACGGGTATCACGCGTGGGTACTCCAAATTAATTTTACAAGACAAATCGAGGGCGTCCAGTCTGCCATTCGCTATATTAAAAAGGCAAACTAAATCGCTCACTACACGCCTTGACGTTAAATCGCTTATATTGAGTAATTCCATTAGATATACATAATTTAGTTCTTCGATAGGTATTCCGAGTTTATAATTAATAAATCTTAAGAACTTATGCTGTACTCTTTCAATTTTTTGTTGGTGTGTCTTATATAATGGAGCCCAAATGGTAATAAAAATAACAAAAAAATAGTTAAAATGTACACCTTAAAATGAAACCATAGTTTTTGATAGCAATTTGAAAAAATATTATAAAACTTTGGAATTTTTAAGTAATTATTTTCACATGAAATGACAAAAAATGAGTAGGCGATAACGTTTATATTAAATTTTATTTTATTAAATTTTGCCCAATAAAATATGTGTGTGTTTGTATTATTTTTTCTTTATCAGTAATTTGAGCTGGAAAAAGTGAGGTGAGCCATCTTAAAAACTTTTTTTATGTTTGCATTAAAAATTTTCACATTTCAAAAATTATATATATTTTTTTAATAATAAAATTTACAAGCGTATTTCATCAGCTTTCAAATGCAGTTTTTAGTTTTCGGATGCGTTCAGAAATATTAAATTTATTTAGATTTTATTGCAAAGCAGAAATATTTTGACCTGAGGCCTGATGGGTTAATATTCTCACGATGTTCCTACGTAAGCAATAAATGCAAAACTGTCATTCTAATATGTGGCTAATACGAGTTTATGGGCTCATGAAACGCATAACTATCCAATGGAAATGATTAATGACTTGTGCTAATAGGTAAAGGAATATTGTGGATTTTACTAAGCATTCGCGTGTGTTGGTTTCTTATACGGTAGGAATGCAATAAAGGTGGTTTAATGAAGGAAAGTTCAAAGATAAATACGCGTGCCAATCACAGCAGAATTGTACCTACATAATGATGTGTGATTGTAATGATAGACAGGGCATCTCTGGGCATGCAGACAAGTGTAGGGAGTAGCTTTAATGACGCATAAATAAGCCTGGACGCGTCTCATTTGCTGATGTTCTTGAGATTTTAGATTGCCCCATGTCCGGGGCTTCTGTGAATTAGAATGCTTGTGGCAGTAATCTCCTGTAACTCGCCAGGCGGGCGGAGACCAATGGAGCTCAGCCGAACAGAGAAGTTATTTGTACAACAGTAGTTTTAAGTCCAACAAAATTAAATAGAAAAGGCGTTGACATTGACGGACGTTTCCTACCCAAATTAATGCGGGAAATTTATTAAAAACTTTCAAAGATGGTGACCGAAATATAATAAAAATAGGTAGATTTGTTGGTAGGTATCTGTATGATTTGAACTAATGCTTAAAATCCAGTTCAGTAACATTCTAAACCGCTCACAAAAGTTGCTCTCAAATGTTGACTTCAATCCAGACATAAAGAGGCTCTTTTGTCTTACCCCCAAAGGTACATATTTTGTACTAGAAGTGAGAGGGTACGGAACAATGCCCAATTCTCATTCAAATAATTTATTAGCAAGGAAAAAAATTTAAAAAAATAAAAATGGGGACAATTTCTTTTAATTTATAATTTTTCGTTGTTTCTAGTAAAAATGGATAATGATAAACTAGGTCTATTTGGTTACTAACAACTTTCGATATTAGTGTTTTAAAATTGTTTTATTTTCCTTGTTTTTAGTAAATTGTATTAATCTTGCCTGTTTCTGGCAAAACCTCGTCATAATTACTAACAAAATGATTACGTGTCAATAAATTGAAAAATGGTAGAACCTGAGACAAGCTGCTTTGTGGCAGCTCTGCGAGATAACTTTTTTGTTATTATTAAAATTCTTGTAACACAAATATTTTATATGAGAAATAAGTAGGCAAGCAGATAATAATATTATTGTTAACTAAGGCTCATTGGCTTCTAACCACTTTAAACTCGGGTTTTTAAAATTGTATTAAGTTTTCTTATTTCTAGTAAAATTGTATTAATCTTCCTTGTTTCTTTTAAACTGTATTAAGCTTCATTGTTTCTGGCAAAACTTCCTCACAACAAACAGATAAAATTATAAGATTTAACTACGGCTCCTTGGCTACAAACAACTTTCAACCCAAGTGTATTAAAATTTTATTTATCTTGCTCGTTTATAGTAAATTGTATTAAATTTCCTTGTTTCTAGCAAAAATTTTCTCATAACAAGCAGATAATATTGTATTCTAGGGGTCCTTGGCTCCTAACTACTTAAAACGCAGGTGTTTTTTTATTTGAATTAATTTTCTCTGTACATCGTAAAATTGTATTAATTTTCCTTGTTTCCAGCTAACAAGCAGATAATAATTATCTCGGACTCCTACGTTACTAACAACTTTCAACTCGAGTGTTTTCAAATTGTATTAATCTTCCTTATTTCTAGTAACAAGCAGATAATAGCGAGCTAGATTCTCTAGTCGTATAGTCCCTCTGCGAGGAGCTGTCACCGCCGGGGAGGGCTAATGGATCTGGCCGCTGACAGCGCGGCCTCCGCGCGGCCGACACCCGCCTTCCTGTCTCACATCACGCAGCATCCGCATCCCGACCACCATTCATGTTCAGGGACTATCGACTATCTGCATTTGAATGCGGGCAGATCGGACCGGGGACTTAGCGGTGACGTACACGGGATTACGACGGAAAGTGGTTTGCTTTACTTTAAATTAATCTCTTTTCTTTTTGAAGACTTTGAGAGTGTCGAAAATTTATTTTGGTTGTCCGCAATACAAACGAACAAATTCAAGTTCAGAAGAACAAATTCAAGATTGTGCACGGGTTCATAGGGTGAGGTTTGTCCGGGTCTTGGCGGCGGATGCGTCTGCCCACCAGCTGCATGGCAGGCCGGATCAAAAGAAAATGGTCGAGGGAGTCTTTTTTACTTCCCCAGCCGTACTCTCTGCAGCGCAGTAGGAGGGATGGATTCATACGTCCGTCACCCTTGGGTACACTGACCCCAAGATTCCTACCCACCCCTCATATCCATTTCCTTTCCAGGACCTACTCTCCTTCCTTTCCTAAAAAAGACTCTCCACACATCATCCCCAAAGATGACACAGGCCTTGAGGGAAATATTTTCCTCAGGGCCATTTGTGTAGAGCTAATGTAAAATAAAATATCGAAGATAAAAAAATTGATAATACAATTCGTTTTGTTTTATTTTCCTAAGTGAATACCGCACAAGAGTCTTGGCTAACTGCTCCCTTTTCTAAAAAGACCCTCCACACAGCATCTCCAAAGATGACATAGGCCCCGAGGAAAATTATTTTCCTCAGGGCCTCCAGTGTGGAGCTAACGTAAAAAAAAATCAGCGGTCAGGAGTAAAACGCGTTGATTCACATTACAAAAATTTGAACTAATATTCGTATTTTTGTGAGAAGATTTGAATTAACATTTTTAGTTCAGAGTTGAAATAAAATTTCAATATTCTCCAACATAGGTTATTACTTATAAGTTATGACCCTTTGAGAGACGTGTTTCAAATTAATGAGGCGAATTAATTTATGCAGTAACATTATATTTATTACTTACTGAAGATTTTTGTATATTTTTGTTAGGTTAAGAGATAAATACCTAATTTCCAGAGAATTTAACCAAAAACATTATTAAGAAATGTTTACATTAGCTGGTTATTACGATGATCTTTTAAAATTGTTATATTTGGTATGCAACATGTAACTTTACGATGATTTCTATTTGTATCTGATTTAGGTGCGATTATGTTATAAAATGGTACGTTTTTCAACGATTTCAATCTTCATATGTTGCAGGTAACTAGTATAGTTTCTTATTTCATTCGACATCTTGTTATTATCTACGAAATATCGTTGCATTTCTCACGTTTTCCAGGTAAACTTCCACAAACTGTGTTAATGTACCTACCTTTATATTTTTCAAAAAACAAAATAAACAATAAATTCAAAAAACTACCTTTATATTTTTTTATATTTTTTATATTTTTTAAATGTTTTCATTTTTATAACTTTTGATTTAAATTCTATTTATGTATAATCCTCGATATCTTAAATATTATTGTATAATCTACGTAAAAGCCCATATGGGCGTATAACAACAATAAATAAATGTTTCACGAATTTAGTATTTTTATATAAAATTCTTAATGATTTAGTTGATAGTCCGGTATTACTTTTTTTTTATTTTTTTTTATTATTTATTAAAATTACAGAGAACATTTTGTACAATAAATAGAGTAGACCCACAAAGCTGTCATATGGCAGCTTGTCTGCAAGTTCTAATGAACTGATTTATTCTGAGAAGTACTTTAAATGCTACGAGTATTGAAAGAAATGCTTGCATCGTGCAAATATGAGTACACCAGAAAAAATGCGGTTTGGCAAGTAACTAATTTAGAAGCTATTAAATTAGAAGAAATATTATTTAAATATCGTAATTTACAAATACATCCAGCTTTAGTAATAGTTGAACTTTTAGATACAACATTAAGTTGCTACCGAAAACGATTATAAAATGCTAAACACATCCATAGAAATGAGATGAACCGATTATAATTAAAATAAATTTATTTATTTCTATTACCGTATTATACAGCAGCAGGTGTTTACAGTTTACATAGATAATAAGTACCAGTAATACAAAAAAATGTTAATAATCATTAAATGAATGTTAATAGGTTGGTAGAAGTGTTTTGTGAACACTTCTCTAAGAGAATATGTGCTGAAGTGTTCACATGTTTTAGATTAAGTGTTATTCTGACGTATAACGTATTCTGACGTATTCAAAACGGTATACCGTCCGACGCTCACTTACGGCCACCGGATTTGGATTCTAAACGAACGAACACGCTCTAGAGTACAAGCTTCTGAAATGAGGTACTTGAGAGGGGTGGCAGGGGTTACGAAATGGGATCACATAAGAAACACGACGATCCGAGACGATCTGAACATTGAACCACAGCTACTATTCATAGAAAAATCACAACTGAGGTGGCTTGGACACGTACTAAGAATGACTGATGACCGAATTCTGAGGAAAATACTGAGTGCGATTCCAGAGGGTAGACGTCCAGTGGGCCGCCCCAGGCACAGTTGGGCGAGGCAACTCCTGAAACTGTGAGGAGAGGATGGGACTGCCATGGAAGGAAGCCGAACAATCGGCACATGACAGGGACGTTTGGAGGAGCATTGTCGATGCAATGGGTCCCCGACCCGAATAGGATAAAGGGAAGAAGAAGAAGAAGTTATTCTGACGTCACAAGTAAAAAAACATAGCACCATCTTGACATTCTTAAGGAGGATACTGTGATTCCATCAAAGGTGGCAATATTGTATATTATTAGGTTAGTAGCAGTTAAAGTACATCATAATATATGCATTAGTACATGCTAAGGAATTACTGGAGACAAAGATAAACTAGATATTTTGAATTTGGGAAGCAGATATTGGTACAGCCGCCCCAGGAACCATTTATCGGATAACTTCCATCTATGACATGAGTCACCTCAAATGGTTTGCTATTATTACCTTCTGCGTGGCGGGCTGGATCGAGAGATTAGTTGAGTGAGGTATTTTGAACTCTCCACTCGGACTCTATTGACCCATGGCCTTAGTTGAAGGAAGGGATTCATACGTCCTTCACTCCTGGACACAGTAATCTCAACATTCCTACCCACCCAAATTTTCCTTTTCCCTTCCTCGAACTTCCACTCCTTCATTTCCTTAAGCTGCCGCTACCCGAATTTCTACCGATTTCTTGCATGTTTCCCTTGAACATTTGAAGTTTTTAAGCACTTAAAAAAATTTATGTTATTTTTTAAGATAATATTTATTCACTCCCCACGCCGAAATGCAAATTATATGAAATTCCCTCGATAGAAAAAAAAGCGCATAGTATGCTCTGAAAATTTTTATTTTCACGTCTGTCTCTATTATTTAACAAGTTATATGTATGAAATAAATCACAGTGTTTCTTTGAACGTTGTTTTAGACAACCCCCACGAGATTTTTGCTCTATTCTAAACGAGTCGTGTTTTATTAATCATTTTCACAATTTTCGCTTCAATTTTATCGTTTTAAATGTTAGCACGCTCTCTCCAACATTCGTAATTGCATATCTCTCTATCTTCTTCTTTTCGAGCGAGGATACGGCGCCTTAAAAAGACCCTCCACAAATCATTCCCTCAGACGACATGGGTCATGAGGGTAATTATTTTGCTCAGTGCCTTTTGTGTGAAGCTAATGAAAAAAAAACAATAAAATATTTTTTTAAATGTATGTGGTGTATAATTGCAAGCGTGTGTACATACATGTATGTGTTCCTAAGTGTCTGAATAATTGTGCTATATAGTGGAGAGATGTGAGTGCGCATCGATTAAGTTACGAGTAATGTTTTTCTATTATTTTAAATAACTTCGGTAACTACTGATACACTTCGTATGGTGTCTTGCTTTAAATAAAATAGCACAATGCAAATCATTTTAAAATTTTAGTTTAATGTAAACACCAAGCTGTCTAGGAGCTCTTCCTATGAATCTGAATGTTTTCAGTTCGTGATGACTGCAGATTTATATAAGATGATAAATAATTTGTTATTTGCTAATTGAGCCGGAGTAAAAGAAGTAGCATTAATCTTATGTATGAAGCATTATGTTGTATAACTTAAGTTATAAAAACTTGCAGGCGATTAATTCA
The DNA here is from genome assembly GCA_936435175.1 of Glyphotaelius pellucidus. Taxonomy (NCBI): domain Eukaryota; kingdom Metazoa; phylum Arthropoda; class Insecta; order Trichoptera; family Limnephilidae; genus Glyphotaelius; species Glyphotaelius pellucidus. Next base: position 32,542,156 of record OW386554.1, read on the forward strand.
GATGTGATGATGGCAAGGAATGTGAAAAAATTCTGAAGAAGTTTCGATACGCGTCAAATTACATAGGTATGTTTTATTAGCATAAAGAATTACTTGAATTTTATGACGATTCAACAGTTTAAGCATAAAATAGGAAGCCAATATGGTAATAAAATATACAATTTGAGAGATGTTCCTTTTATGTGCGTACTAATGACACCAATAAACATTCAATATTCTTGGAAAAATGCTGCTGTATTCGAGGATTGTGTAGGTTTGTTGGATATAAGTTATTTAAATAACTGAAAATAAAACTAGATAAATGCATCACGTTCAACATTGAAATATGGTCTGTGTACTTGAACCTAAAACAATAAAGCATTAGTGCAATTTTGTACAGGGTTTTCCAATAAGAGGTGTTATTTTGATATTCAAATAATTTCAATGCGTTGTTGAAGCGTGTATCATTCCATTTTTATTAATGGCTTAGTTTCTACTTGTCAAATGTCAAAAAATTACAGCCTTAAAAGTGACATCTACCGAAATAGCGGGCTATTCAAAATAACACCTTTTATTAGAAAACCTTGTATAACATACAGGGTTTTCCAATAAGAGGTGTTATTCTGATTAAAATAATTTAAATGCATTGTTGAAGCGTGTATTGTTCCATTTTTATTAATGGCGTAGTTTCTACTTGTCAAATGTCAAAAAATAACAGCTTCAAAAGTGACATCTACGGAAATAGCGGGCCGTTCAAAATAACACCTCTTATTGGAAAACCCTTTATAAATGATATTGAAGCCAAATCTAACGTGAGGGGAAATTGCCATATAGCAAGCATACTATGACTTAATGTAATGATTTCGTAAGCAAAGTGGTATTTAATGCACTTTTTTAATTTAATTTTTATGTTTTTAATGCATATAACGGCTTATGATTGTTTTGGATATTTGATGAGACTGGGAAACAGGAGGCCCTGAAGAAAACCAGTTTCCCTCGGGGCCTGTGTCATCTGAGGATGCTGGATATGGAGGGTTTTTTTAGAGAAAGGACAGAAATAATGTTCTGGGAAGAAAAAAGACACGAGGGGTGAATAGGAATTTGGAGGGTCAACATGTCTAGGAGTGATGGACGTTTGAATCCATGGGTCGAGAGAGTCCGGCTAGAGAGGTCAAAAGGTCTTCCGCCACCGGTCTCTCCCGCCGGTGCCAAGACCTGGACAAACCTCACCCCTATGACCCCGGGCATCCCTGCCAAGTCAGTAAATGTAGCAAATCACTTGGGGGGACCATTGACAGGGGTTATTATTCAATAAATGGTCCCGGGGGGCGGGACCCATACCCGCTTCCCAAATTGTTCTCCAATAACTTTGTGCAGGGCCTTTTAGGTTCATGTCAGTATTACCCTGTATTGTTTGATGATTTTCCTATCATTGGTAACCAGATCTACTCAGCCAGGTAGGTACTTCCCAATCTTCCTCTTTCCTATCCCCTCTCTTTCAACACTTTCATCAGCATCAAAACTATCCCCGAAGGAAGAGTTGCCAATTCCTTCTCTGGATCATGGCACTTAGAAAACTCTAGATTACCTCCATTACCAACTTTTCTATAAAAAAATTATTAATAATTTTCGAAATGCATTAATTTTTTAAATTATCAAGGAAGTTAAACTCAATTACTGGCGGGAATCGAACCCGTCAACCTTATTCAAGTACGTAGTCAATTCATACAGGTGGGAAATTTAAACAAAAATAAACAAAAAAACAAGCCTTCAGTGGAGAATTCCCGCACAGAGGTACCTCGATCCAAACTCTTTAACATAAAATACTGTAAAATTAGATATTCCACGCACGTTGCTTCGTACGGAGAGCGAGTTTGGACTAGTTTTGTATGACGCTTAAAGGAATCAATAGGAGACTGACCAGAATTATAAAACGCCACATTTTGGTCCACTTTAACAAAACATGTAACCGATGACGAAATAACTAAAATTTTATTTTATAACAAATAATTTACAAAGACAGGACGCCATATTGCTCGTTCGATATTTTATTTCAAAATAAATTTGTGATAAGTGATGATGATGACGGCATCCGTGGTCGAGGGGTAAGGCTCTCGATTGGCAATCCGAAGGTTTCGGGTTCAAATAATTTTTAATTGATTTATTCTGTTGTTTCCAAGCTAACTAACTAAAAATCATATATTGGTGGCATGTTCCATAGTGAAAGATACAAAGGTTGAAAAACTTAAAATAGTACCAAATAATTGCATCTCGTTCAACACTGAAATATGCTCAGTATTATGAATCTAAAAGGACAAAGCATTAGTAAGAATTTTGCAGCATTTTGTACGAATGATATTGAAGACAAATCAATCGTGAGGGAGTTTTTAGGGAAAGGAAGGAAAGGAAGTTAAGAGGTGGGAAGGAATCTGGCAAGTCAATGTGACGGACGCATGAAACCAGCCCTTCCACTAAGGTTCAAGGCGATGGGAGAGGTCTAGGTTAAGTCTCCCTCGGTGAAATAGACTGGTTATTATCTCCCGATCTGGCCCGACATACAGTAGGTGGACAAACCTATTCGCCGCCAAGAGCTAAATAAATCTCACCCCGCGAACCCGGGCACTCCTGAACTCGTGAAACGAAGCGAACCTTGGAACACTTGGAGTTTCCTGTTTTTATTGAATTTTAGGGGCATATTTTGGAATTGAAAGTGCATATTGTCTAGTAATCACTTGCATTTCGATTTTTTTATATGAATACCGCACAACAGTCCCAACTGCTCCCGTCTGGAGCCAGTGACACTATTAATTGTGAAATAACACAAATTAATCAAATAAAATTTATTTGCCACGCCGGGATTCGATTCCGCGACCTTCGGATTACGAGTCAAGAGCCTTACCGCTCGACCACGCCTGCCGATTAATAAAACAATAGAAATATGTTTGTGATAATAGTAACTAGAAGTCATCGCTGTTTCTGGTCCTTTCATTTCAATGATCCGATTCATCGTGCGGTGCTCAGTTGTGCCGTGTTCCCGGGCAATGGTGAGGCGGCAGGTTTGTTTAGAATGCTAATTAAGTCCCACTTCAGTCGAGAAAAAAATCTATCAGTCCCACTGTGCTTTCTTCTAAAACCTACTGACAGCATCAGTATCTTTCTTATAGATTTATTATTTCTGCTACCGTAAGTGGATAAGTGTTTTTCTATGCGCAGGAATGTACGACGTTTTACATTGTTTTACGATTTTTTTTCATCCAAATCAATTCGTGATTTGTATGCAGATGAGCAAATGTAAGACCCGACTATTTTGAAATGTTTTTTTAGATTGATGATTGATTTTAAAAGGTATATCAAGTGATAATAACATTTTACCATTTTCTTAGAACAAATATTGATCAAGAAAAAATAAAGATCATGTTTTTAATCCAATTGATTGGTTTATACAAAAATTTATGACATCCCGAATAGAGAAATATTGTGATTTATGATGCCGAAGAGTGTGGTGAAGGAAAGGAGATGTGAAAGTGGAAGTTTGGGAAGCATCTGGCTATTCAAATTTAGTCACCAAACACGGCCAAAGCCATTTCAAGCAACGTTTCTGTGGTGTACTGTTGTGTTTTCTGATGAACAAAGCGGGTTCATGGGGTGAGGTTTGTCTAGGTCTTGGAGGCGGATGACCAGGACACATTGCACCCCAGATTCCTACCCATCCCTTAAACCGTTTTCCTTTCCTTCTTTTCCTTAAAAAATCCTCCACACAGCATCCCCAAAGATGACATAGGCCTTGAGGGGAATCATTTTCCTCGGGGCCTCCTGTGTGGAGCTCGGGATCGGGAGTTTAAATGATATTGACGTCATCGTATCATTTACAATGAATATTTAACTGGACTGAACGTCTGTTTTAAAGGATGCTCTAAATAGATTTGTGGCAAGAAAAATGATCACTAAAGGTGCCCACCCGTCGATCGGATAACATCAGCTATCTTCGTAACCGTTCGGGTATTTGACCCGAACTATACTATTGACTGAACTCTGTTGAGACACATTAAAGCTACACATAACTACCAACACTAACGACGTCTGTTGAAGACATTGAAACTACATACATACTGACAGTTTTTATTCAGGATGGCGGTCTTTCACTCGGGCGATACTGAGCCTGAGACTAAGCTGCTTTAAAATTGGGAATATAAATTGGGAAATAGTCTTGAACTACGGATTGGGAGCCACTGATTTAGGGAAGGTCCATTGATATCAAAGACTCCTTTCACCTCGCTTTATTTCAGTAAGCGTTCATTATTAAGAGAACAATAAATAAAACCGACTATTTATCCGCAAATACTAAAGTGAAACGAAAAGTTGATATATCAAAAATAAGAGTTTAATTAAATGAAGACATTATGAGCGAAACTCAATCGAAAATCTGGAAACAGAAAAATCAGATAAAGATATTTAAACTTCTGGGACTCGAACCCAGGACCTCCCTACTTTCCGGGTTGGGCGCTCTTATCCACTGAGCTAAGGTGTCGATATCCAATTCGGTCACTTTTAACTGTACCATACTTCGACTAAGAACCACCCATATTATCTTCATTTTTCTTAACGCATATTTATTTTTAACGAGATAAAAGCAATTAAAAAAGCAAGCTTATTGTGTTCCGTGTACTTTCGTTTGAATTTATCAATGCCACACGAAAGATTTAAGTCTCATTACCATCGTGCTGACAATCTTCCAATTTACGACCTACCAGGAGCACATACCCTCGCAGCGGTGAAATTGAGAAAACTTCTTCCATGTAGGAAATAGTCCATAATGTATATCACAGTCTAGTAATGACGACTGGCTGCGGTTTTCACAGGCTCTCACGGGTCATGCGCTCCTGATACCCACAAGTCCGAATAATCAGGAGCAAGTTGTTTGCTGAAGACCGCAGAGAAGGTCCAGGCCAACAGTTGTTATGTTTAGAAACAATCACCATGAATACATTTTTCTTAGAACAAATTACGTGGTTTCTCATTTCTTGGAGTTACGCTGCAACGCTTTGCGAAGTGGTTACATTTGAAGTGTAAATAATATTCAAGAGTCCGCCGTCAGCTTATGAACTCCTGGTAGTTCAAAAATAAAACAAAAATGCTCGTAAAGATTTATTTGAAGTTTATATTAGAAAATGGCCATTTCTAGAAGTGGAAGATCTCTCCTTATTGCCCTGGTGAAAATTCAGAATCGAAAAGCTTGAAATTGCTTTAGCCGATTTGGTGAACAATGGATACTGGATATTTCTCCATCTTTCTCATCCTTTCCGTGCTACTCATAACTTTACAACATACCCCATTTGAAGATGCCATAGTCTCACTGGCTCCAGATGATAGGGGGTAGTTAAGACGATCCCTACCATCGGACCTAAATGGGCGGAGCAAGCTACTTAAGCGTTGACCAATTAATAGCCAACAACGGTGTTTTTTTATTTCGCTGGTACATTTTTAGAGAACAAAGCAAAGCAACGTCTATCTGGCCCGAATTTTGGGCGGCTACTGAGTGGGATAATGCGACGCGCTCTCGTTCCTTCTGCGGATCGCATAAGGCTGAAATTTACGGTTGGGTAACGCCTCTTTTAATTTCCTGTAAAACAACATCACCAAAGTTCGTGTTTTTTTTTTTTTTGTAAAGTTCAGGCATAAATATCAAATTTTTTTGCGATTATCATAAAAAAAACTAAATTTTCCACATTGTACAATAAAATCATATGCGAAAAAGGGTTTACAAGTGGGAGAATTTGCACTTGAAAGAGTTTTTTTATAGACCTAATACTTGACATTTTTCTAGACTTATTAAAAGACTTATAAAAAAAATGTCCGATATTTTTGTTCTACATGCAGTATTTAATTGAAGCATCTAATACTTCAAAAAATTAAAGTGACATTTTTATACTTATCTAAAATGTTAGAATGATTTAATCATATTTGTTTGTTCGATTCATACTTCCAAATCAATAAAAAGGTCACTGCTTATAAATACACTTTTGAGACCCCATACAGCGTGGGAAAACACGATTTGAAAAAAAAACTTCATATTGAGGTGCAGTCTCGTGCAATATATCTTATCGAATAAGGCGTATTTCGTTTGTTGGGTAACGTATAAAAATATATTATATGTTTACTTGTGTCGGAATCAGATCGAACAAGTATTATAATTAATCAGGCGATTAAAACAGGACAGCATCAATCAATGTTGCCATTAAAATCTAGAAAATTCAATTATATTTGTTGAGACTACGGGTTGAGTTTACTAATGGAACTGGCTGATATCGACGCAGATGAAAACAACGCGGAAATCAGTTTAATATTAATATTGTGAGAAAAATAATGAAAACAAACAGGCAGTTTTACGCCCAATTAACTGAGAATCTGAGAGAATTATCATAATTTATGGATAAGCAATAGGAAGTATTTAAAAACATGTTTTGAAGAAAAAAAAATTTGTAATTTCCAATGCCATTTTGTAGACAAATTGATATAAGTGAATTGGAGTGCAATGTTAATTGATTTCCGTTGGAATTTTATCCTGAAAATATTAATAGAATCACGTACTGCAAACAATTTTAATTACATACTTACAAATTGTTAACTAGGTAGCGTCTCTTTTTAAGATGAAAAACTTCGCAGCCTTTTTATATCATTCAGCCTTCGCAAATATCTAGTACGAATATATGCTACTTAATTTATTTGGGATTTAAATTATAAAATATAAGGAATTAAAAATTTCAATTTTTCATTATGATTTTAGACGTAAATTTGACAATTATTTGTGAGTTAAGGAGATTATAAAAAAAAATAATTTGGCTCGCTTTACTCTAAAAATATGATGAATTATAAAATAAAAATGACAAAAAAGCATTTTGAATTAAAATTTAATTTAAACCAACAAAAGGTCTCTCTCGAACAGGCCCGCCACGCAGAATATATGCAGGCGTATCCAACGCTAAGACCTAGAGAAACCTCACCCCATGAATCCAGACACCCCTGCTAAGTCACCAAACGAAATGGTCCACATAGGTTGGCATATCGTAGAGGTGTTGGTTATCCAATAAATGGTTCTCGAGGCGGCGATACCCATTTTCGCTTCCCAAATTGGTTGTATTACGTAATCCACATATAATAGTAAGCTCTGGCGTAATGAAATTTTTATAAATTAAAATGTGTGTATTTCCTATATTTTAGGTGGGGTTTGCGGAGAGGGAAGATACGAGGGAGGGGGAAGGTGGGGAAGGTGGAACGGAACTGGGACGCTCGGGAAAGGACATGCAGCGAAATCAATTTATTTCTTTGAATGGCATTGCAACGCATGCCGGGTAACAGCTAGTATTAAATAAATTTGATTAATATTCATATTTAAATTAATGAAGGGCAAAATATTATTATTAACTCGAATGTCATTTATAGCTCCATGTTTACTCGCTGTAGGTTGGTATATTTTCAATAATACTTTTTACATGAATAAAATAATGTATTACATTCACACGGGTCCCGTAACGTAAAATGTAGGTAATAAAAAAAACTATAAAAAGAAAAATGCACGTTAAACCTGTTCTGCTCCACTTAAAGAATTGATATTCTCACCACACCTCGATCTCATCCATATTCAAGTTCTGAATAAGAACTGAATTATGTTGATTATTTGGTTTGCACTCACCTGGAACAAAGAAATTCAAATAATTAATCACAAATCAATGTTGTAAAATGTTTTTATTGTAATGTAAAGAATTTAAGTTACACTTATATATAAACATTTTATAAACTATTATATTTAAGGTCATCATTGGTCATGTATGCTTATCGGAAAAGAGGAGGTGTACCTGATAAAAGAGCCACGATTCTTACTTAGGTTGTATGTTATAATATGTTTTGCACGCATGGTGTTAGGGGGAAATTACTATAGCGTTTGCACTTATCAATTATCCCCCCCCCCCCCTCCCCCTAATTCCATACATTCATTCCCGGTGCATTCAGTTTTCAAACAGCTCGCGTGCCACCTAAATTTCATCATGCCAGAGCTCGCCAGTAGTACAAAAAAGAATTATCCAATTTAGTGCAGTCGTTCGGAAGGTATGCGCGTACAAACATTTCGGAGATTCATTTTTATCTTTGTAGATAGATATTAACTACGAAAAATTCCCGCACATATATCAACATCGTTTCCACGGCAACGGTTTATTTTCTGACGTTCGCAATAACTCGCTTTTGTTAGCGACAGAAAACGTATAATAAATATAATATTTTAATATTTATAATTTCATTACTCCAGAGTTTACCATTATATATAGCTTATACTACTCGCATATAATGTAGCTTTCTATTGGTGAAAAAAAAATTAAAATCGGTTTAGTGGTTTATGCGTGAAAGCGTAACAAATAAACACACGTAGTTTCGCATTTAGAATATTAGTATAGATGAATTTAGGAGCCAGGGTTAGGCCGCCGGTTATCGTGTAAATTCTGTGGCCAGTTTGACTACAATACTTCGAACAGCTCCCAACCATTTTCTATATATGGATATAATAATGATCACTTAGTTAATTTGGAATTTCTCATTACAATCTACCAGGCGCACATAAATACTGCAGGGTGAGTCCCCTTGCACCCCGTGGTTACGGTCGTATTTATCGCCCGGACCGGAGCCCGCGAAGTCGGCGGGGAGTAACTTCTCCTTTATTTTAACCTTCTCTACGAAGTGAAGTGTGCGCCATAAGCCAGCGTAAATGAAAGCGGGCATGCACTCTGAAATTACCTCCTTTTCTTTCCTGCCTCCCTGCGGAAATAATCGAAACTTTATGTGTTATGTCGTTGGAAATGTGTGTCCCACAATACCTCTGTGGCAGATCTAATTATAGACCTAGAGGGCATATAGTTTCAGTTCGCCGTTTTCGGATTCAGTTTAACAATTTTATTTAAGATTTTTTATGCGTTTTCATATAGTAAGATACTGTCTATGATATCTGATGAGACACCCCTATGCAGAATTGTTGCCTGAAAGCTTTTTAGCCATGTATAATGAACCATTTTCTTCTGCATTCATCTTACAACATTTGGGAATCTTTCACTGTCGCCCTCGTGGAAGACCACCATTCTACGAAACGAAATTCTGCTTGAAATGGTTATAACCGTATTTAATGAAAATAAAAGCAAGATTATGGTAGCTAGGTACCATCCAACCTAACCCTTCCCATCTCCTTTCCCTCCTTAGTCCCTTCAATCTCACAACACACCACAATCAGGGATGCCTTAGTTTCACTGGCTCCTAGCTGGGAGCGGTTGAAACTGGTGACCCGACTATTGACTTCCCGAATTATAATCATTACAGAATTATATTTTTTTGTGTATTATTTACCAATTTCAAACTTAAAACCGATTTTAATAATAAGTTGCTACGGATAACATACGAATTTATTTACTGTGTCGATTTTTGTTACTTATAGGTTGTAACTAATTAACTAACCATCACGCCGTTTCCCCACAGGGGTAGTCAGAAAGGACGGACCGCCAAACAACTTGGTCTTGGCACACACTATTTGCTTCACTCACATTCATACACTTCGTCTCATACATACTCTTCTATTATTCTGACTTTTGATATAGCCCGACTCAAGTATCTGATTCACTTGATCGTGCCGTGTCTTTCTCGGGCGCCCCCGACTTCTTCTACCATTCACATTTGCGTCATATATTCTTCTTACACTAATTTCTTCGTTCATTTGCTCCACGCCCAAACCATCTGAGGGTCCCTTTCGTAATCTTACTCATTACGCTTACATCAGCCTTACATTCTTTGCGAATCTCCACATTTCTCACACGATCATACACGGTTTTACCACACATACGCCACAGGGATCTCATTTCAAGATTCATTCAGTTTAATTTCATCCTTCCTCTGCCAGTTCCATGCCTCACTACCATACATTAGGATAGGTACCAGGACTCCATTGTGGACTGCTAGCTTCGCTTCTTTTGACAGTTTTTTTATACGTTGTTATTATATATTATATAGATAAGTATTTTTTCCCTGATGGCCTTGAATGAAAACATGTTTTATACTTTTGTTATTCGGCGGTATCCACTCCGCACACCCTTTCGGGGACACTTAGTGATATGTTGGGTAAGTAGGTATACCGTATTTTCCCTAAGCCGATTGCATTTTGTATGCCGGGGGGCCAACTGTGATGGAGCCGTTAAAACTCAATTGTATGTGCACGTCTATAATAGGTATGCATCGAAAATGCATTTAAAAAATGCATTTTTTCGCGTGGAACATACGAAAAAACACTTGTAATATGTTGTAAAGAGATCAGGTTTCTTGAACAAGTTATTGGTGGAATGAAAATTGGCAAATATAATACGCGAGTTACGAGTAGGTAACACCGCAAAGCAGCCCGCGCCAGCTTCATACAAATAATACCCACGTCTCGTAAAATCTCACGGTTTGCAAAAAACGTGTTCTCTTTGGCTGCGCGTCAGTTTTACAGCTTTTAAACATTCTCTTTAAACTTTACGAATGTAAAATGATTTAAAAAACAATCAATACGATCGTTGAAAAATACGTAAAACGCTGCTGCAACGGAAAACTTTCTTTATAATTTTTTTAAAAGTAAGTACAGCAGACATGTTAGCAAAGCAATCACAACAATTGTTCATTTTGGAACAACTGCTTGTCTATTGTCTAATATACCTACATTTTATCATAATATTTCATTTGATTTTATTTATTGATAATACATATTTATCTCTTTTGAACAGCTTAAGTTTTTTGTATTAAAATTTTTATCTGCAAAGTTTTTTTTTAACAATTTAGTATTGACTCATTTTTATTTATTTTTATTTATTCAACGCCCAGAGGGCTTTTACATGATTTGTAGTACGAGTATAATTTTAATTTGACAGATACTTTGAAACTTAAGAAATAATAAAAATAAAATTACATTAGATAAAAGTTATACGACAAGTCACACAACACACAGAAACTAAACAGAAAAATACAGCTATTTTATTAGTTTACAAGACGTGTTTAGTAATAGTGTTGAAACAAATGTTTTAAATGATCCACAAAACTCGCCAAGTTGATTCTGAATATGTCAACATCACCCAAGTACTGATTTAGCATGGTGTGAAGTCGTTGTATCGGAGTGTAGGCAATGTAGTTACGCTTATGAGTGCTGCTGTAGAATATTGTATTTTGTCGTGTTGTTACTGTGGGTAATCGTAAGTTAATGAGTTGCAGGAGTTCACAACAGTCCAACTTTAAGTTAAGTATTTTGAATAAAAATGTGAAATTAAAATGTTTATTTTACGCCTGTCTTCTAATGTACGTATTTTTAGAGTATTTAATAAGAAAACGTATTTTAAGTCTTCTACTGGCATATTTAATTAAAAATTTTAGAGAACTCATTTTAAAGAAAACTAAGACTTTAACACACATAATTCAAGACAAAAAAAACATTAAAAATTGAACAAATCAAGAAAACAGAATTATTTACCGTATAAAGGCATTCAAATGCACAGACATTATAAATATCATATTCGCGGATAGACGCGCTTTGATCTTCGCGTTGCTTTGTTCTATAAAAATTGTAGCAATGAAATAACAACACACTGTTGTTGGCTATTGATTGGTCAACGCTAAAGTCGTTGCTCCGCCCAATTCCAAATTGGTGCAGGACTAGGGGATCTTCTTAACATTAGACCCGCGACAGTTGATTATTCAACATGGATAACTTATACAATATACTGAAAAAAAACGTTATTATAAATATATCAATATTTCCTGATACACAGCAATAATAATAATAGATTTTGAAATTTAATTCGGAATCACGATAGCTCAAACAGCGCAGCATTAGCCGTGATTTCAGCTTCAGCAGTGTTACTTTATGCATTTGTTATGTTTTTAGTTGATACTTCTCACACGATCCCGCTGCATCCCTGGGAGTTAATTGCACTGAGTGAACCTGTGCGGCCGATGCAGGCGCGGCTGTGACTGTTGTGCAGCGCCTGCATGCATGCTGCAGATTGCGGGAATAGAGTTTCATCATCACGCGGTGCTCGAACCGCGTGTAACCAATACCAAATTCAACCACCGTGTAATCGACAAAGAAATTAATTAACGAAGGCTATTCGAGGTTTCCGTGAATGTCTCTCTGGAATATAATTGTATTTTACAGGTGGGTTTTCTCCTCGACGAGAGTTTAATCGAAGAATATTATTATAATCGTGACCTGACCCGAGCGCACCCGGGACAAAAGGTAATTTCAAAGCTATAAAATTATATTTAACGAAAGGAATTTCGCATCCTGAATTGCATTACGATACAATTTATTAATTAGCTTCGAATACGCAGAATATTGCAGGTTCAAAATGATAAAATGACTTAATAATGGCTTAAATTGATTACCAAAATTGGTTTGTTCTTACAGCTTTGGTTGGTATTAAGCACTGATTATCCGCGTATTAGGAGCACATAATCTGCGAGGCGATACAAAAGGTCACAAAGGCTAGAACGAGCGACAAATAAACGGATGAAGCAATGCGAAAGAATGCAAAATCATACAAATCATATATTTTTTTTGAAAATTTGATCGCTTAGAAGTATTATAGATGCTTCAATTAAATACTGCGTGTAGAACATATCCTGGCCCTTAAAAATATCGGTATTTAATAAATATAAGTCTTTTACTATGTACTAGTCTTTTAGGCCTATGCCTAGAAAAAAATAAAGTATTAGGTCTATAAAAAAACGCTTTCAAGTGCAAACTCTCCTACTTACAAACCCCTTTTCAGATATGGTTTTATTGTTTAATGTAGCAAATTCAGTTTATTTTATAATAATCGCAAAAAAAATATATTTACTTCCGATGTTCACAAAGTAAAATAAAATATGCATTTTCGCGTTGTTATTTCACAATACGGCCGACAGTTAACGAATTTGGATTTTCAAAGTGAACCTTATACCGACCACCCAAGGAGTACTGACTTACCATATCCATTTTATATCAGTTCGGCCCCGGCCGGAGCGGAGATCAGACGTACAGACTCCGCGTCTCTTGGTTCCGTGAAATAAATTTTAAATTTCCTTGTTATTTACAATAAACAATGCGTCAAAAAAGGAGTAAATGTTTTTACAGGCCTTTACGAAATCAACCTGTTAAAATTTTTTCAAATACCTTATTTAACGTTTCTAAAAGTATTTTTAAACTCCTCCCAAAATGGGACATGATTTCCGATTTCGATTTTTTCCTGGAGTATTGGATCACCTTTATAAAAAATGGTTTAAAATTAATTACCCGAATATCGTTTTGGATTGTTCTTACAGCTTTGTGATCGTATCAAGCACTAATTCTCACCCTCAAATCCAAGCAAGAAGCGTGAAAAGTATGGTTGAAAATTAACATTAGCATACGATTATCCACGTATTAGGAGCACATAATCTGCGAGGCGATACAAAAGGTCACAAAGGCTAGAACGAGCGGCAAATAAACGTCCGATACACAGAGCAGCGAGATCTTCATTGCGGCAACAATGAGCAAATGGGTCCGGAGTCCGGGTAATGTTCATTATATTGTAAGTCCTCACAGCTCATGTTCCCCTATCGGGAGAGATATTCAACGTATTAGGAGCACACGACACGAGGAGGTGGAATGATACAAGGGTCGGGGCGGGTCAGCGCGCAGCCGCCCATACAAACGCCGAGATCTTCATCTGTACAACAAAGAAGGCGCAAAAAGCTAATACCTCCTTATTTCTCCTCTCCACTTCTGTTACCCTGTCGAGATAAACTTATTACTCCGGTAACTAGTGGCAGATTAGATTGCACGTGGATGCATGCGGGTTTAGCTTCATTTTAAATTGATCCACTCTGTACTTGAGAGTAAGTTCGGTACGTGATGGCAGCTGTGTGATAATTCTCCAAAGCAATCTTGTTCATGATTAAATTCTTTTCTCGAGTTTGTGAGACAGTACCTTTTTGAATACTGGACATAACGTATGGCAGAAAACTTCTTGCACTTACAAACTTCATAATTTCTGATAAGGAAAGTGTCAGTGAAGGTCCTCCTTTTGTCAAAAATAACTGCTTCAGGACAGAATCGCATAAATGTTCACAAATATTGCTAGAAATTAAATATTAGCAGAATTGTGATCCCTACCAAATTGAAAGAAAACCCATGTAAGACTGGTTGTTCACAGAATGTGAATAATAGGGAATTTCTACTGTGTTTTTTACTCTCGAAAAAAAAATGATAATGAAGGTATTTTTCTTTTATTTTTATGTTGACGAATAAATTTTCTACAACGATTTAGAATGTGTGCCATTATCAATTATTACTGAATTTCTAACAGTTTTCATAGTTTGAAAAAGCAAGCAAAAATGTCAAATGACCTAAAAAAATGACATAAAAAGCAAACATAATTTTGACAATTTTTTTAAAGCATTGCAATGAAAGTTTTGTTCAAGTTGTTTTTATTTAAGATCTGTAAAACAACTTTGCATAAAATAATATAGAACTTTCAAAGAACTTGAAAAATAGCTTTGAAATTCTATGAATTGACCTTAGACTAAGGCACCGCGAACAGGTTAATGAATTCTTTTTACATAAGCTCCACACAGGACATCCTGAGGAAAATATCCCCCAGGGCCTATGTCATTTTTGGGGGTCCTGTGGGCAGGGTCTTTTTAGGGAAATGAAGGAGTGGAAGTTTTGTCTGATACGAGGAGTTGGTAGGAATCTGGGGGTCCAGCAGTGCCGGACATCTAAATCCATGGGTCGAGAGAGTCCGGCTGGAGGGGTCAAAAATTCACCTTCAACCCGTCTCTCCCGATCCGGCCTGCCACGCAGTAGACGATCTAGACAAACCTTACCCTATGAACCTACTATGTCACCAAAAGTGGCGAACCACTCGAAGTGACTTGAATGTCATTCCCGCCTCCCAAAAGAAATTCCACATATGAAAACATTTATCATTTTCGCCAGAAGTGAGGTAAAATTGATCGTATTCCAAGAATACAGACAAATTTACAAAACAATTCTATCGGTTTATATTTGTAGTGGCCAAACACGACATTTTCACACGGCGACAGAAGATTTCAAAACGGTTCTTGCTCACCAAGATGGTTGCATCTGAAATCGGCACTAATTATCGACTCTCAATTAAATCGTTCCGCCCGGGTCGCAGAAGGGAAGCAGGGTAACATTCCGATTGCGCCACATACAAGATGCAGGTCGCATCTAATTACGGAAACAGCCGAATGCTCGCTGCTAGCGGGGCTCAGGTGCCTGTGTTGTCTGTCACGCCATTTGTCTATTGGAGTGGCACGACCCAGCGGGCTAATTAGGCCCGGCCAACACCGACCCGGGCAGCGGCGACACCTCCTCGGATTGCTGTGCTCCTAATGAGCTCAACTCCGTGCGGATCTAAAACTAGATTTCGTAGAACCAATAAATGCGAACTGTGGGTTTGCGACACTGAATAATTTGTACGTGAGACTATTTTCCAGCTTTCCACATTGCTTACAAATATTAAAAGTCGTTATTCATATTCACCTTACATAAATATTGACTGGAATTAGACTATTTCTAATATTTACGTAATAATATACATAGTAATTTACATATAACAAACACCCCTGCCATAGGTCGCCCCAAGTGGCCCGCTACTTTTGATTAATTAGCAGGGGTGCTCGTTTGGGTGAGGTTTTGGCGTCGAATGTGTTTGCCCACCTTCTGCATGGTAGGTCGGATCAGGAGAGACTGTTTAAAGAAGACCTAACCTAGATATCTCCATCCGGACTCTCTCAACCTATCGCTTTGTACCGCAGTGGGAGGGATTGGTTCATACGTCTGCCTCTCCTGGACACATTGTTTTCTAGATTCCTAACCGTTACTCGTACCATTTTCCTTCCCAGACCCTTCCCCAAAAGGACCTATAGCGTCCCCAAAGATGAAAAAGGACCCGACGGAAATTTTCTTTAAGGCATCCTGTGAAGAATTAGAAGTTCAAGCCGAAATTTTCACAAAGAAAAACTAAAAATGATTTTTATCCTTGTCCAGATTAAGGTTCTTACAAAGGTAACACCCACAGAAGCCGGCAAATCGTTCCACAGCCGAGCTGTTGAACTCAAGAACGAGTCGAAAAAACGACCCGTTCTCATGTGACAAATATCAACCATGTACATATGTTGGGCGCGCCTTTGGCGTGTCTCCCGACTATGCACCGGTGCCGAAGGGATCAATGACGCCAGTTCCTCATAGCATCATCCATTGAAATACCGGTAGAACAGGGATATCATTCCCACACGACACCTGTGCTCTAAAGATTACAATTCGTTTGTTAAGGTGGGAGAATCTATCAAACGGATCGCCCGTTTCTGCTGAGTCGAGGGTATTTTTCAAGTATTTTTTAGCTCCAGACCAGAGGTGGCTACCAAATTCAACTCTGTGTACTATTAAAGTATATGCGGGCCCTGCCCTGCGGGCGCCCACTTATTTGGGTAACTTTTTTATTTGAGTCTTTTCTTAAAATTTTCATAATAAACAATTACTGAGTGAATTTTAGTGGCATTATCGTGAGTTAAGATGCATAATGCCTTTGAAATGCTAAATTGACAACAAAACATAAGCAGATTTCCTGCTTGTCCGAGCGTTGAAGATTCTAAGTATGAATCAGAGGTGTAGAATTTCCGATACAGGAAAACGTTTTGCAATACTAAATTATTCACACATTGTAAAAAATCTGCTCATTTATTGATACCTACAATTTATTCATGAATAAAAAAAAAATCTTATAAACCATACCTAGTGATTTTTAATTTAAATTTAATAATATTATTTACAACTATTTGTTTAAACACTAATTTACATCGACCTAAAAAAACAATTAACCAGTATCTTTAATAACGGCCACAATTTAAAGATTTTTAATAAATCAAACTGTATGGACTCGATAAACGGTCGGTAATTAATGTAGACCATTCAATACATTGTTAATATCGACCGATCAATGTCAGAGATGATCTAAAATTCTAATTAATTATTTCATCTTTTCTTTGGAGAGATGGCGAGTTACATATATTATTAGTACCGACCTCAGATAAAAAGCAATCTTTGCAGCATCTTCTGGCAAAGATAAATGCTTTCATTTTTAACTGACAATATCGATTCAATGGGATAAATGTATCAATGATTAAACATTAATTTCACCGGTGTTCTTTATGTGCGCCTGGTCGCTTTGTCTTCCAATCGTTATCTATAAGGTGTTCAGAAATCAATTATGTGATATTATTTAAACTATTTTGTTTAGTGTATTATACATAATTGTGATTTTTTTTGCAAATATGATGGCCCACATTAGAGGTAGTTGATTTCCTTAGAAAATCGAAATAAATTAACTTGGAACCATACCTAGTACCATACGTTCTCGTTTAGAATAGAGCCAAAATCTCGTGGGGGTTGTCTAAAACAACATTCAAAGAAACACTGTGAATTTTTTCATACATATAACTTGTTAAATCATAGAGACAGACGTGAAAATAAAAACTTTCAGAGCATACTTTGCGACTTTTTTCTATCGAGGGAATTTCATATAATTTGCGTTTCGACGTGGAACGCGTCCAGATATTATCTTCAAAAATAACATATATTTTTTTAAAAGCTTAAAAACTTCAAATGTTTAAGGGAGATACGTAAGAAATCGGTCGAAATTCGGATAGCGGCGGCTTAATATCATAACAAAAATTCAACTCCATGTCGGTACATGAAAATAAAACCAATACATTTCAGATCAAAAATTGCTTCCCTACCTTTATAATTAAGAACAACGCATGAAAATATTGTTTGGGCTACCTAGGTATTGCAGCGCTTCGGCGATATTTGCCAAAACCCTCACTCACCCTTTCCTTTGAAATGAATTGGTCCATCGTGCTACCTTATTATTATTAAAATCTAAATATCCAAATTAACGTAGGTACATAGTTATAATAATAATATTTGGATGATTTATATAGCGCCGTTTTTGTGAAAAATCACCTCAAGGGCGCTGTACAAACTTACAATATATTTCTAAACTCTAGAAAAACTACGAACTAGACAAACAGTTAAAAACAACTTATGTACAATGTCTCGACCAATGAACGCGATGCTTCCTAAAAATGTATACAGGACCATACTTACCTGGGAGGTCGCTTGAAATTAACACTGTTTATTGTCATTAAAAATTTAGATAGAGTTCGCACGCAGAGTAAATTATTGTGAACACTTGTTACATGTATTTAATCCTGAAATATATTTTAATACTAGTACATAATACTTTCTGTAATGAGTGTATTTTGGAAATCAAAAGCAACATTTTTTAGTGGGCGGTATAGTAGTGCAAGGATTTAATCTTCCTAAATGTGATTCGTCAAGAGACAGATTGATATATGATAGATTATGTAGATATTTTTACCACCCAGTGTACCTAATGCATTGAAAACACAGATACGTGATATTTTATGTCCGAATCATTGTTTATCTTCAGAATGCAGGTGAATGAGAGACGGAGTTCGCATCAAATGAAAAGGTGAACACATTTGAACACCAACGAATAAAGACCAAGAATTGATGCATTGGAGCCCGTCTTTATGATCAAATCTTTTGTTATAAATGACGTATCGCAAAATTGATTAAGTAATTAATAAAATGCAACGCATATGCAATAATTAAAGCCATAACTTTGATTCAGCAAAAACCTATAGACTGATTCATATTCATAACTGATGAACCCATTATTAAATATACGACATCAAAAAACTGACTTGGCATTCGCAATGATTGATTCGTAAATTTCACTTAAGAGAAACGTTTGCGCAGCCCATTTCGGCCAGTTTCATACAAATCTTAAATCTGGATTTGAGATCAAAATACCCAACCGAACTGAAAAATTATTTTTGTAATCAAAAGGTATATCATATAACTTATTCGGATGTGAGCTACTTTATTTATTTTTGATTTAAATTACATGATATAGGCCATTGAAGATTTTAGTGTTTCAAGATTTTAGAGGCAAGTTGGGGAATTATTTGCGAGTAAATGAAAAACAATAAGAAGATAATTTCACTATTTTTATTTTACAAATACAATGAAAAATAAAATAAAAAATATAACATCGTTAAAAATGCATTTTTTGGGTAGTAATTTTAATGTACTTTTTCCGTCGTAAAAATGTAATTTGTATTTATAATTTAGACCTATTAAAATGATTTTTTTCTTAATTTTTATTTTTAATTATATTTTCCTTATATTTCTATGATAATTATATTAAAATTATTTTTTATTGCTATTCATTTACTCACAAATAATTGACCAAGTTGCCTCTAAAATCATGAAACACTAAAATCTTTAATAGCCTAAATCTTATAATTTAAAGCAAAAATAAATAAAGTAGCTCACATCCGAATAAGTTATATGATATACCTTTTGATTACAAAAATAATTTTTCAGTTCGGTTGGGTATTTTGATCTCAAATCCAGATATAAGATTTGTATGAAACTGGATTTGTATGTATGGGCTGCGCAAACGTTTCTCTTAAGTGAAATTTACGAATCAATCATTGCGAATGCCAAGTCAGTTTTTTGATGTCGTACTAGATATTTAATACACCTTTTGATGACAAAAATAATTTTATAGTTTAGTTGGGTATTTTGATCTCAAATCCAAATTTAAATTTTGTATGAAGCTGGCCGAAATGGGCCGCGCATAAGTTCCTCTTAACGATATTCTGTTATTTTTTTGTAAAATGAGATAAATAGCAATTAAAATTAAAAAGGGAATTATTGCAGACACCATTGTGAAGGTCAAATATAAATAATAATATGAATATTGATGAATTACTAACGATTAAATCTCAATCTCAATATTATGTTCATATTTTTTATCCTCTGCGGGATACGAACATATTATATCATTTAAGGCCTAGAATTACTCACCACAAGATGTATGAATAATAATGATATTGATGATATTATTTGGGTCTGGTGTGTCATACGTCATTAAAGGAAAGTGAGCTTAATGGTTATATTAATACCGATTTTCTACGGACATAATAACGTATTTCCCTTAAGTTTTAAGCTTTAAAAAAGTATGTTATTTTTTTAACAAAATCTCTATTCAGTTGACGAGTTAAAAAAGTTAAATAATACATAAATTAGGTGACAAAACAAATTAAAAAATAAAATTAAAAAAACCGTAACATTTGTCACAAGAGAGAAGAACGAGTCGTTTCTACGACTCGTTCTTCTCGGCAGTGAAACGATTTGCTGGCGACTGTGTACGCTCCCTCTTACAACGTGGGTCCCTTCACTTCTACCTTTCCACAAAAAGACCCTCTACACAGCATCCCCAAAGATGACATAGGCCCTTAGGGAAATTATTTTCCTCGGTCCACCTGATACCAACGAGTGTGGAGTTAATGTAAAAAAAATAAAAAAGGGGTTTGTTATTATTTATCAATGTGGACGTATTTGATTGGCGCTATTGCATTTAGAGATTTGAAGTTATTTTAAAACCAAAAAGTTGACGTGAATATCAAAGTGACCAATTTAAAAGCCAAAAAAATGGATTCTACACAAAGACGGGTTGTTTCAAAAAATTTGATGGATTCATCAAATATTTGAAGTTAATTTTCACGTTTTGTATAAGTTCTATTCAAATTCTGTGATTATTTCAGTATTGTGAAGCAACTTTCCTATAACTACATAATAACAGAACTTGAAAAGAACTTACACAGAACGTAAAAATCAACTTCAAATATTTGATGAATCCATCAAATTTTTTGAAACAACCCATTCTAAGTATTTGAAAATCTACTGAATAAAATGCGTTTAAAATTTTACAGAAATAAATTGATTTAGGTACAGTTGAAGTGAGTATCTGTACAATCCCTTTAATAAATTAGCATTACCATAACGGGGGTCATTATAACCAGTGGCGTAGCGTGGGTGTCAGCCGCCCGGGGCGGAGGAAAATTTTGCCGCCCCCCCCCCCCCCCCCCTATATAGGTATTTCGAATTTTGCCGCCCCCTATATGGGTATTTCGAATTTTGCCGCCCCCCTTTATAGGTATTTCAAACGTAGATTTCCTTTTTTTTATAACGACCGCATTTTTTATACGACGGTTTATCACATGAATCGATTTTCTTAAAAAAAAAAATCATGTTTTAAATTGTGCTACAAATTTGTAACTGCTCTCGAAAATCGTTAATGGTATCCATGTAATAGGTTTCGCATCTCGAATTTTTACAATTTATTTAAAACACAAGGTAGGTTTCAACTTAAGATTGATTTTGCGTTAGAGAAGCAAAATAATAGTGACACATGGAACAGTCAATTTTAAAAATTTTGCAGCGTATGGCATGCAACTCCAATGTAAAACTTGACTAGGTCCACTATGAATCTGCAACTTGTTATTTAATTTATCGTTATATTCTGAACATAAAACTGGTTTTAAATAAATCTCTATGGGGTGAATTAAGACTACACTCAGTACATGAAAATGGTTTGTCTTTTTATTTTGGCAGCACATTCATATAAGTCTGCAATTAAAATTTTATCGCTGCACTTCAAATAAGAGAATGTTTTCCTTCAAAATGTGTTGGGAGATGATTCCACAACTGAAATTTTACATTCTGAATACAAAATTGGTTTAAAGTAAATCTGTACGCGGTGAATTGAAACTATACTCAGAACATGAAAATGATTTCTCTTTGATTCTGGCAGAAAACACATATTACGCAACTAGAATTTTATAACTGCACATCGAATTATTTTACTTTATTATCTTTAAATAAAATAAAAAAAATAAAAATTATAATTTATTGTGAAATTTTGCCGCCCCTTAAAAGTGCCGCCCGGGACAGCCGCCCCCCCCCCCCCCGCCACCCCGCCACCCCCCCCCCCACGCTACACCTCTGATTATAACCACTATAAACAAAGCGATTAATAAAAGCAAATAATAAATTACTAAACAGATTCGAACTGATTGAACAAAAATGTCCTTCTCATGTAGAACAAATTGATACATAGACTCCTGGTTCGAGTCTTGAAAGAGTACATGATTTTACTCGTATCAAAATATCGCATGATGGACGAGCTACATGAAAGATATAAGACCCGAGTCATTAAGAGACTAATGGAGCAATGACAGATGATTACAAGCTACACAAACCATGTTAGGCCCAAATTATAAAAATTAACTTTTGTGTTTCTTGAAGATATTACATAACAAAAACTCGAAATGTTTGAGAACGGATGTTTTATATTTACCCACGATTCACGGTAACGGTACCGTGACGGCAAACAAGGCAAAAAACATACGTTCTTTATCGCCATAATGTTGCAGCTCTTTCGTACACATTGAACGCCCTGATGTAAGACTACCGTTCAGAATTGAAACGTTGCTTGAAATGGCTTTAGCCGTGTTTAGTGACCAGATCTGAGTAGCCAGGTAATTCCCACCTTCCTCTTCCCCATCTCCTTCCCCTCACCGCTACTTTCAGCCTCACAACATACCCCAATTGGGGATGCCATATTTTCACTTGCTCCAGACGGGAGGGGTTGGCACTCTTGTGCGGTATTCATATATGTATTAAAAAAAATAATAATAAAGGTGAGACATACAAAATACGTGTGACTGTTTCCATAAAGGACAACTTTTTTGCGACGGGAATTGCATTTCATTTTCTTTGTACGTGTGAGGGAGATATATGAAATGATTGTATGTTTCCTTTGGGGGGGAGGCAGACATACGTTCACCGTCTGTCTCGTTTTCGACTGTTGTCATTTAATGTGTAAACGGCAGCATTATATGTTTAAAAACAAAAGAAAAACCGTCATTGATCACTTCTTTCCTTTGAAGGGAACAGACCTACGTACATTGTGGACCTCATCTTTTTAAAGAGCTGCAGCAATATTAAGGAACGTATGTTTATTGCCTTTTTTATGCCGTCACGTTACCGTTACCGTGAATCCTCACGGTAAATATAAAAGCATCCAATGAGAGCCTTGATTTTGACACTGTGATTAGATAGTTATTTTTTCTGAGTAATTGAGAACAATAATAAAAACCCACATTAAAACTACATGTGAAATATATGATTAATTATAAACGTGATCTGGTTTTGAGAATTCATGCTAACTTTCAATTAATTCTTTAATCACCAGGTGTTTGAGTTTACCGAAAATGAAACATTGCCTACATTAAAATGGATCAATTTCACAATAAGATCTAGAATTTGTAATGTTAAGAATCAGGTTGAAGGTTCGTATATCCGTTTGGAAGAAAAATGATAGCATACCAAGCAGACAAATGCACCAATATTCACACGATAGCAAAAGGAACGCGAGTTTGAACATCTGTATCGATTAACGAATATCATGATCCCCTGGTATCGATTCACACGGTAAGGAACAGTGCACCTATAAAACCATCAATGGATATGTCAGTTCTTACGGAATCAGCCACATATCTTAATATTATTATTATGTTAGAAATAACCATCAACAAGCATTATCTTTCTTCCATCTCGAGGGACTCCAGCATGGTGAATTCGATAACTTTACAATATCGGATCAATATGGTATTCCCGGTTGGGGTATATACTCGTAATTGGCCTGAAAGGAATGATGGGTGGAAAAGAGATGGAAAAATGATGTTGGGGAGGTATGATTTTAGGTTTCACGGCAAAAAGTATTTTTGATATTTTTTGTTTGTTTTGTTATGCAGTGTTGCGCTACCTCTTTCTTTAGCCAACGTTTCGGACAGCGTTACAGTGTCCATTATCAGGGCAGATGAGGCAGATAATCAGAGAGAGGCAGAGAGATGAGGGGCTCTAGCATGGTGAAATCGATAACTTTACAAACCGGATCGTTAGGAGTAACTTCCGACGGTTTTATATCGATATCCCTGGCACAGTTTTACTGTAGATAGCCGAACCGATATTGGTGGGGAATAAATTAGAAATTGACATACGCTGGCAACACTGGCGAATCTGTACATAAATTCACACTCAGAAACGTCAAACGCCGGTCAAATATGTAAAAATGTGAATAATTTGGCAATGTTGAAATGAAATACCAAACAAAATATGCATTAGCAGTCCGCATTTACTTTTTGACACTACACGGGAGTTAATTAATTAATCATTTCTTTAATCATATTTACGCCTCTTTGGGTATTTGGAGGGCCTTTTTAGGTAAAGGAAGAAGAGAATGTTCTGGGAAGCTGGTAGGAATCTGGGGGTAAGTGTTTCCAAGAGTGACAGATGTATGAATCCATTCATTCCACTGCGATGCAAGGCGATGGGTCGAGAGATTCCGGCTGGAGAGGTTAAAAGGTTTCCCTCAACCAGTCTCTCTGGACCCGGCCCGCCACCAGTAGGTGGTAAAATGCATTAACCGCCAAAAACCCCTACATTAAGACACCAAACGTGGCGAACCACTTGAGGTGATCTATGGCAGGGGTGTAATCCAAAAAATTCAACACCACGTATCATCAAACTGTTAGTCTTTCTTTTTTATCTTACCACCACAAGTTCCCTCTGTCTTGAGCTAATTAATGAGAGGTACAATTTAGTGGAGCCCGCAGAAATACTATAAATTCTATAGGGCACCAGCACACACATACACCTTGATTCCTGAGTTGTTAGGTAGAGTCTAGCTTGAAAATCAGTGAGAGCTTTGCGGGAGTAGTTGAAATATAGTCAATTGAATAAAACAAAGTCATCATTTTTTCAGATATGATAATGACTTGACCAAAATATATTAAAAACGTCACAATTATTTGAGAAATTTTTATCTCTGAACATCAAAACAAATTTGGCTCTGTACGTCCAATATACCGAGTGTTTAAGAAAGTGTATTAGAATGTATATCGTTTTATGCGTCAGAATATTAACCTGCATTTACAATTTTATCTGCGAGATAAACAAGTCGATAGCCCGTTGTTAGCTAACCGCGTAATTGATAGAAGTTATTATTGTTTGTTACTGAGAACAGCATCCCATTTAGCTCCCACAGATAATGGGCAGATCATGATGTGGTGAGATCCCACAGAGATCTACAAATGTACCAAGTAAAAAGAAGATCTGCGATTCCTCATCTCGCTATCAAAGGCAAGAAGATCGATGGTTCGCGCGGAAGAGCAACATATTAAAGGCTCCGCTTCATAATGGGAGGTGAACTGTTTGTTGGCTTTCGGTTGTTTGTTAGAAGATCATTCCTTAATGTGTTGCTAGATTATTGTGTTACCTATTTCATAAATCAAATACCGCAGCGGGTATTGTAAAAGCTGCAGTCAGTTGGTTGCTCAGGCGGAAACATGCAATGTTCGCTGTAAATGGACACTCGCAGATGCAACTTATAAATGTTACCGTCAACTCGAACATAATATTGCCTACCTATAAACTTAAACGATTAAAGCTCTGCACAGCTAAACTTTCATAAAATGTGTAAGGCTTTTGCCATTATTAACATTTTAACTAATTAATGTTCCTTGCGAAAATTGTTAAGAGTTATTTTGCAGCGGCCTTCTTGGCTCATTAAGGCAAAATGTTTAAATAACATGAAGGAGAAGTAAGTCATGGATGCAGCAAAAATGCTCGAATGGTGTCATTTTAAGAGGAAAAACAACAGACCGTAGTGAAATATTCTATATTTGGTTTGCAGTTTATATTTGATTTATTTTTTAATATGAATACCTCACAAGCATCCCAACTGCTTCTGTCTGGAGCCAGTGAGACTGGCATCCCCAATTGGGGTATGTTGTTAGGCTGGAGGTAGTGCATTTTGGGAGGCGATACCGCCGCCCCGGGAACCATTTGTTGGATTACCAACACCTCTGCCATAGGTCACCCCGAGTGACGTTTGGTGACTTAGCAGAGGTGCCCGGAATCCACGGGATGAGGTTTGTCAAGTCCTTGGCAGCCGATGTGTCTGCATGGCAGGCCAGATGGAGAGAGACTGGTCGAGGAAGGCTTTTAACCTACAGCCAGATTCCCTCCACCCATCGCCTTGCACGGCAGTTAAAGGGATGTATTCATACTTCCGTCACTCTTGGACACACTGACTCCCAGGTTCCTACCCACCCCTCATACCTTTATTCTTTCCAGAACTTCCTCTCCTTCCTTTCCCTTAAAATAGCTCTCACAGCATCCCCTAAGGTGACATAGGCTCTGACGGAAATAATTTTCTTCAGGGCTTCCTGAGTGAACTTAATGTAAAAAAAAGTGGAGCAGTTTAGGTGACTATTCAGATTTAGTCACCAAACACCCACTAACTAACTAACCATCATGCCGTTTCCCCAAGGGGGGAGGCAGAGAGGACGCATCACCAAACAACTGGGTCTTGGCACACACTCTTTGCCTCACTCACATTCATACATCGTCTCATATTTACTAATATTTTAGTAAGTAACTCGTCAAATAAATAAATTAATACTAACCAACTAAACATCATGCCGTTTCCGTAGGGATAGGCAGAGAGGACACACTACCAAACTCAGACTAGGTACACACTCTTTGTCTCATTCACATTTGTACATCTTTAAAAATTCTCTAGGTTAATTTTTTTTTTAAATGCGACGGAAAACTTTGGATTAATAAAATAACCTTTATCGTGCTTGGTGGCAAGATCTGAATTACCAACCTTCCTCTTTCTCACATCCTTCCCCTCCTCACTCCATTCAGCCTCACATCATACCTCAATAAAGGAGGTCATAGTCCCGTGGCTCCAGACAGAAAAGACTACTGTGAGGTATTCGATTTAAAAAGGCTATACCATTCCCTCAAAATGGGCCAGAGCCAATTCTGAACCCGTGATCTTTATTTTGTGAGCCAGAAAGCTTTCCGTCCAACCAATGAAACACGTGACAGATGCGAACGAATTCCGATGTTTTTTCTCTCGGTCTCGACACGCGTCTCGTCCGAAATGGAGAGACGTTACTTTTCATCAAGCGGCCACTTTGTACACACTTAAGAACTTTAATCATAAATACAGACCCGGAATAAAAAAATACGTTACTAAATTCGATTTTTTATAAATTTATTTTTATCTCACCTTTGAAGGAAATATCTGTTTTCTGGAGCATAAAAAGCTCACTAACCAAGGTGATCCAATAGTCCAGGAATAAATCAAAATCGGAATCCACGCCTTTTCTGGGCGGGGCTTAAAAATACTTGACAGGACTTGAGAAAAAGCTTTTGGAAAGGTATTTGACAGTTGTTTTCTACAGGTTTATTTCTTAAAAGACTGTAAAAAATATTAACTCCTTTCTTACGCAATATTTATTGTAATAGCAAGGAAATTTAAAATTTATTTTACGAAACCAAGCAACGCACAGTTTAGGGACGTCTATTCCTCACGGAAGATGGTGATGGTGTTGAAACTGATGCGAAATGGGTGTGACAAGTGCTTAGCTCTTATGTCGATGGCATAAGGTTCACATTAAAAATCCAATTTCGTCGAGTGCCGGCCATCTTGAGTGATGTCAAAAATAACAACGCGAAAATGCGTATTTCATTTTATTTTGTGAAGTTCAGGCATAAATATCACTTTTTTTGCGATTATTATTAAAATACTGAATTTGCCACTTATCATATCCAAAAAAGGGTTTATAAGTAGGAGAATTTGCACTTGAAAGTTTTTTTATAGACTTAATACTTACTTTATTTTTTCTAGGCTTATTAAAAGACTTGAGCAATGATCGATATTTTCTAAGGCCAAGATGTGTTCTATTCGCTGTATTTAATTTCAGCATCTGTAATATTTCTAAGTGATGAAATTTGTAAACCGAAATCACATGATTTTGAATGATTTTGCATTATTTCGCATGGCTTCATCTTAACTGACAATGGTGTCAAGAATTTTGCTATTTTAGTGAGTCTATTTTTAAAAAACACTTGGGTTAACCTGTGGAAGGTTGGTTGGTTACCTGGGCAGCGGCACCCATTCCCGTCTCACATTGATTTGTGTTAGGAGTAATAAAAAAATAATTTAAAATAAAAATTAGATAAATATTTTATAACCGCAAGGGAAAATTTATTCATTTCAATCACACAGTTTTCTAAGGAAGCAGGTAATAATTTAGGTTTTTTAAAATGTTAATAAATACCGTCCTGCACCGTGAAGAAGTTCATGAAAGATGAAGGAGTTGAGGAGCTAGCCGTCACGTGTCAGCAGCCATAATTAATCAAACGATTACAAGCTCGGACGAAAGAAAAAATGGATCCCTCTCTTAACCATTACACGAGAGTATTACACGATATGTAATAGTTATGGGAGAGCAAAGAGATCCATAAAGCAATACAGAATACTTAACATATTAACCCTTCAGGCTTCGGCCATATTTTGTCGGAGGGTCAAAATATTTCCGCTTTGCTATTAAATCCTAATAAATAGAATATTTCGGAATGCATACGAAATCTAAAAACTGTTTTTGAAAGGTGATAAAATACGCTTTCAAATTTTATAATTCGAAAAAAAAACATAATTTAATGAAAAACAAATACCTTTGTATAACACCACTATTTTATTAACAATATCAACATGTTTCGAAAACTATGTTTTCTTCGTCAGGATAATAAGTCAATAATTATCCTGACGAAGAAAACATAGTTTTCGAAACATGTTGATATTGTTAATAAAATAGTGGTGTTATACAAAGGTATTTGTTTTTCATTAAATTAATGATGACACCCCAAAGTAAATATGCCTATTTTGAAGAAATAAAAAACATAATATTTGAAATACAAAAATTTTGCATTAATAGAATATTTCTAAATGCATCAAAAATCTTAAAACTGTTTTTGAAAGGTACAGAATATATGAAATATAAAAAAACATTAAAAATGTTTCACCTTACGTTTTTTCTAACTAAAATTACTGAAAACGAAAAAGAAAATGCGTATTTTATTAGACAAATATATTATAAATGTTATTGTCATCTGATTTTTATACCGTTCCGTGTAAAATAAATTGAAAACAAATTTCAAAAGAATTTAATACTTTTTTTTTCAAATTGGGATCCGAAATTTTGTTTTCGTAAAGGGGTAGATAATACTTATTTTGTATTTTTTTTTAATTTGTATATAAAGCGTTGTTTTGTCTCTTTCTAATACCGTTTAAATCATATTTCTCACTATGATAGTAAGAGAGAGACAACGATATCTATGAGACCTGCATGAGTTGTTTGAAAAATGTACGAATTAGCCTGAGGGGTTAAAACAACAATTTTTACAGCAATAGAACCATTCAACACAAATTTGATAAACCAAAAACCGTATATATTGGTTTGAAAAACCGATTTAACAAATTTCAATTTTTCTTCTGATTTCTATTTCACTGATTCTTATTTTACTTTCAGAGAGAGAATGAAAATTACCACGAGTAACTCTTTTTCAGTTTACGAGAAATTCTTTTTGACATTCTAAAAATGTTGGTCCAAGAGATATCCACGTTGTTCTCGGCTCTTCAGCAATAATTCAAGCCTAGACGAGACTCAGCACTAAAGCATCTTTCTTTTTTTTTCGTTTGAATCGTTACTTTTTTAATTAAATGGGCAATTAAATATTTAAATCCTGATGGAATGATTGATAGTTCGTCGTCACATCCGGCAGTCAGATGCGAACAAACATCGTTTTAGGTGTTTGAAAAGAGAATATGCACCTAATTGAAGAACGTGTACGAGACGACTGATAAAAAGAACAGATTAATTTGAGCTTTTCGGCTTTTGAAACAGACCTCTTGAGAAGCACGTTAGATAAAACTGAAGTAAATAATCGAGAAAAATATTGAATTCTTTTGAAAATTTATTATTCAGAAAAGTTAGGTTAAATGGATTTATTTCCGTACCTGTGGTTTGATGGTGGATTAAAACGAATTAAAATCGATTTTAACGAGAAAAATGACAGTCGAGTTTAGGACACAGACGGCCTCCGTGGTCGAAGGGTAAAGCTCTCAACTAGCAATTCAAAGGTAGCGAGATTGAATCCCGGCGTGCGCAAGTAAATTTTATTTGATTGATTTGTTATATTTCACAATTTACTCATTAAAAATAATATGCTGTATATTTGAGTGGAAAATATTCTCAGTATCGCCGAAACTTGGTGGCTGAGAAATTTGAACAACATGTATTTTAACAAGCTGTTGCTATCCTCAGGCCTATCTAAATAATATCATCAAAATTATATATCATCAATATTGACTATATATCATATATCTCATCAATATCATCAATATTGACTGTCCTAAAACGGGAAATCTCCTAGTTGGACGGTCAAAGTATTTGTTTATAATGTATATGTATTTTGTTTCAATAAATAAATAAATAAAATAAAAATAAAATAAAAATAAAATGGAAGTTTTGTTTTCCCCAGTCTTCTCCTCAAAAACTGGACCGATTTTTTAAATTCTCTTTACTTTTCTATTAAAAAAAATACTCTTTGTCTGTACGTTTTGGTTTTTTTAAAAATACATTGTCTAGTTTGAATACTGAACGTCTGTTGATGGCGTTCATATCAGGTAATTTTAACGATTTTTGGAGGCTCCTAACTCCTAAAAAAAGTAACTTATCAAAAAAGTAAAACGTACCTAGAAGCTAGTGGTTGACATCTATATTACATTAAAAAATATTTACAGTACTGTCAAAATCCAGAGAGAAAATTGGGGAATACGTTTGCATGGACAAAACAATGGTAATATAATTATTTAACCACAAAGCACATGCAATTTGGATTTGAACAAGTCTCAGGGTATCAAAGTTGAGTGTCTACAAACTTCTATATCGATTTGAATGTTGATTAATTTTAATTTAGTTGTATACGATGCAGTGCATATAGTATCCAGTAGGTATAGTCCGCCGGGATTCCGCGCCCCCGGTCCGGCCACGACCGGCGACCGGTCCAAAGCGCGATCCTCTAATGATCCCCGATCGAAAGTGGACTTTGATAGATTGCTGTTCTGATTGAGAGATTGATAGATCTTTGGGACCTCCAACCGCCGATGGAGAATCGATTCAATTACAATAGTCCATAGTCTCTGTCTATAAAATCTGTAGTCCGTAGTATCTGTCTGCTGAACTTCTTCTCCGAGAGATGTTGGAAGGGTTGCTTTTGTAAAGGCCGCGTTTTTCTGGAATGCAACTGAATAAATATTTTTGTTTTTGTTGCGTTTCAATGGAATATAAAGATTGACAGTGGAGCAATCAATCTATTCAGAATTATAATGGATCAATTCTGTTTTGTTTATGTATCAATCTTACTTAGAAAGTTCTTCTTCTTTTGATGATGTGCTCTCTTATCTGAGATTGGATATTACCAGAAGGGTGATTCTGAACCTTTTGTGTTATCTTCTGTATTGGTTCAGAGTATTTCAGTGATTCTATTCCTAATTCCGTCTGTAATTAGTTTGTTACGTTCCGGTTCCGGTTTCAAAATGGTGGCCGTGTTGGATATTACAATTGTCGGCGGACCAACTGTCATGGAACCATTGTGGGCTGAAGGGAAGAAGATGGAAAAGAGAAGGTTGGAAAGTACCTGGCTGGTCAGGTATGGAGCCCAAACATGACTAAATCCATTTCAAGCAACAGTTTCGATTCTTAAAGGTCTGTGTTCTGTCTTTCACCAGGGTTATTTTTTTAGTCTTTCACCAGGTTTTCATTCATTGGTTAAATTATTAACTGAAAAAAAATTATAAAAAGAAAGGCAAAATATTCCTTACTTTTGTCAGAGTCTCAAAATTCTTTCAGTGAGAGCAATTCTGTGGTACAAAATTATATTTCAGCACATAAATAATCCTTTATATATAAATATATATGATAATATTATTTATGAGATCTGGAATAAATGATTAAAAAAAAAAAAAAATAAATAAAAAATAAACAGGCTGGAACACAACCATAATACTCGCTTTAACTTTAATGAAGGACTAATTGTACCTAAGCGTACAAATAAATATGGCCAAGAACGTTAAATTACATGATTCCCAGTTGTTTAAATATGTTACCTGCTGAAATTTAAAACTGTGCCCAAAACAAACAATTGGTGAATTTATTGAAGACTTGGCCTACTGAAAGAATTAATTTATATTAGCTTTCAATGACACATTATTCTAAAGACTTTAAAATTGTTGTTTATAACTGTTTGTTCTATAAAATTTTTAATTTTAATTTTTGTAAAAATGTAATCACTATCACTATTATCTCACCATAATAAGATTTTTAATTTTTTTTTTACATGAGCTCCACACAGGAGGCCCTGAGGAAAATAATTTCCCTCAGGGCCTATGTCATCCTTGGGGATGCTGTGTGGAGTTTTTTTTAAGGAAAAGGGGGAAAGGAGAGTTCTGGGAAGGAAAAGGGTTTAAGGGGTGGGTAGGAATCTGGGGTTCAGTGAGTCCTGGTCATCCGCCTCCAAGACCTAGACAAACCTCACCCCATGAACCCGGGCACCCCTGCTAAATCACCAAACGTAGCGAACCACTTGGGGTGACCTATGGCAGAGGTGTTGGTTATCCAATAAAGGTTCCCGGGGCGGCGGTACCAATTCCCGCCTCCCAAATTAAAGTAAATTGTAAAGAACCCGTTAGAAAAACTGCTAAAAAGTAGTTTATCGGCACTTTTTGTCTTATATTTATAAAGTATGTAAAATAAATAAATAAAACTAAAATAAAAATAAAAAACTAATAAAAAAAGGGCGATACTGAGAGCATCTACCACTCTAAATAAGTGAAATTGCGTCGCGTTAAAAATACTCCACCTGTGAATGCGATTTGTAATTTAATAACAACCGACACATTCAAAATTTTTCCGACAGAAGTTTTGTATTAAAAATTCATTAATATTTAATTCTTCGAAAAGAATTGGACGTTATCATGTAATTATTATTTCACCTGAACTCTGCTTTCAAATTTGGAACAATTAACTATGAGATCTGTTCTTTTTTTTAAATGATACAGAAAGTATGTTAAACTTTTGATTTATTTCTGACCGCTCAACCTCACTGGCTCTACTTGCGTGACTGTGGTTTTTTATCCCTGGCTTTTAAACATGGCGAGGAATTAAAAAAAATACTGGTTTAGTTTGATTTTGATATGTGAAGCATCGTGGGAAGTGAGAACAGTATTAAAAATATTTATATCAATCTCAGTAGATTGATATGAATATTTTAGAAATTAATCTACAAACCTACTTTTACGAATTTTTAATCCTATTTTGGTGTGAATACATACAAAGGTCTCCAGCTATGAGATTATCACATCCCCAATTTATTGGGGTGTGTTGTGAGGTTCAAGGGAATCAAAAGGAGAAAGATGGCGGTTGAGAAGTATTTGGCTATTCAGATCTGGTCGCAAAACATGTTTGTTTTTTACATTTGCTCCGAGCAGGGGGAAATAATTCTCTTCGGGCCTAATATCATCTTTGGGGATGTTATTAGGTGGTTATGTGGAGGATCTTTTTAGGAAAGTAAGGAGGGGAAGTTCTGGGAAGGAAAAAGATATGATGAGGTGGGTAGGAATCTGGACGTCAGTTTGTCCAGGAGTGACGGACATATGAATCCATCCCACCCACTGCAGTGCAAGGGGATGTTCCGAGAGAGTCCTGTCAAAACGTCTCTCTTCATCAACTAGTCTCTCCCGATTTAGCCTGCCACGCAGTTGGTGAGCAGACGCACCCGCTGCGAAGACCCGGGCAAACTTCATTCCTAAGACTTAAGTCATTTCAAACAACGTTTGAATTCTATCGGGCGCCGATGTAGATCACATGGTTCTACAGCTTAATATTCAGATGGCACATAAAATAAACGGATTATATCTATAGTTACAATATATAAAATCACACCTCTGTTCCTTTGTGCTACTAAGTATACATTTGCGAACATAAGCGTGAGCTGAGTTACGAATTAAGGCGCGCAACGCCGCTTGCGGTGACTTCGTTCCCTTCAAATTATTCTTGGCTCGGCTCTTGTGTTTAAACGCAGCCTTAAGAAGAACACTGTTTCCATAAGCACCAAAATTTGTCTGAAAAAGCTATGCTGATTCAGAAAAATTAACAATTTTTAGCTTGCAGCTTATTTTCCAACACGAGTTGTAGAGTTTTGAAACACCCAATTAACTATCAGTAAGACAAGACACCATCTTATTTATTACATACTAGCTTTTCCCCGCGGCTTCGCTCGCATGGTATTACGGGAAATTACTGTAGCGCTTGCACTTATCAATTATCTCCCCCCCACCCCACCCCCATCCCCTCCCGCATTCCATATATTCATTCCCTTACATTCAGTTTTCAAACATCTCGCCTACCACCTAAATTTCATAATGCTATAGCTCAAAGAAAAAAAGAATTACTTATCCAATTTTGTTCAAGCTTGTCAAAAAAAAAACGAATTCTAATATTTAAATTTTCTACAGTGGTAGCTGACCAGTAGACTGAGTGCCTACCAGCGTAGAGCCCAGAAATATATCAACATTGTTTCCATGGAAAAGATTTTTTTCTGACGCTTTTGTTAGCGACAGAAAACGTAACAAATATAGTATATTAATATTTATAATTTCATAACGCCAGAGCTTACCATCATATACAACCTGTAGTCTGCGCATATAATTTAGCTTTATATTGGTGAAAGAATTATTAAAGTCTTTATATTGTGTTATGCGTGAAAAGGTCATAAACAAACTCGAGCAGTTTCGCATTTATAATATTAGTATGGATACCTACCCTATATTGTTTAATAAGAAAAATAAAATGAAAAAAAGTGATTTTTGAATTTCGGCCTAATCAGGCCAAAAAGTGGCTGTTGAAATTCCTTTGTCGAAATTCTAACTAACCAGATAAAAAAAGTGGTTGCTGAAATTCGTCCTAACCAGGTAAAATAAGAGATTGTTGAAATTCGGCCTAATCAGGCAAAAAAAAGTGATTGTTGAAATTCGGCCTAGTGCGATAAAAAAGAAGTACTTTTGGAAGTTGCTAAAAAAGTGTTTCGGAAACGACAATTACCTTCCTTATATCAAAGAGATTTACTACCGTTAATAAAAAAAACGCTTCAATTGTTCGGAATTTTACGATTATAATTGTAATGAATTCCATTGTAAATACAGCGATTAGGCTTTTAGTAATTAACCCTTTCAGTTCCAAAATAAAATGTAGATATTATTTTGTAATTATTCTAAGAGCCAACTAATATAAGATACAAGAATGATCTTACAGGAAATAATTATTACTGTATTTAAAAAATATTATCTGAAAACAAAAAATTATCCGCCGTCCTTTCGGCATCACTGAGAGCTCTTTCAGTGCTAAGGCACCCATTATGTATACGATTTGGGTATGTTTGCCTAGATTAGGTTAGGTTACCGTTAGGTTTTAACGTTCTCCGTAGTCGAGATGTTAAGATCCAACAACAAGGTAAATACACAAAAAAATTACAAAGAGTGGTTATTAATTTGTAAAAAAACAATCACATAAAATTAATATTATTTTATTCTTCTTTTTCCCGACGAAGAAACCGCGGTTTCGAAACATGGTTTTTTTACAATTTTTTATTGTGTATTACAGACTGTGTGTCAATTTAAAATACACATGTGACACAAATAATACATAAGGTACATATTACGTCGGGTAATGTGTGGTACTTAAATGCCACTCAAAGTCTTAATATCTATCTCAATCTTAATAACAGCGCCATACCTCGAGTCATGCTATGCCGAGCCAGTATGTCTATTCTGCTATGTGGGATACATAGAAGATCGTGGTACCGTACCTGGCTTTGGTTGTTTGGCACAACAACTTACAGCATTCCAGGAGGCACGGGCTATCTATTTAATCATTTATGATTTTGTATGCCATCACTGCAAGGGCCAACTCTTGAAATTTTTATTTAATAAGTTGTATATTGACAAAAAATGATTTGCTTTCATATTAAAATGACGCCACAAATTTGTGAATATTGAAGAAGAATTTTGTTTTCTTTTTACGAGTCGGCGTTCAAAGGGTTAATTTTTTTGAGCATGAGCTTTAGTGTTTATACCTCGGGCACGCCCGCGGAAACAATCATGTATCATGCTTCATAATGACACGAAGCTTTTAAATACAGTTTAGCGGCTGACGTTTCGGATCGCTGCACGCCACGTCTTCACGACCGCATTAATTAGTTATACGTGCTCAATGGACAATGCACTTGTTGAAATTAAGAATTTAAAGAACAACAGGCTGATTGCTTGTGAATGTTTTTTTAAAACGGAGATAGTTGACTTATAATATCTACTAAATGGCTTGTTTGAATCAATCGGGTGAAAGTGATCACATTGAATTTTTGACTGACTGACTCAAGGTAGCTACTCTCAGAAAAAAAACATTCCTTGAATTGACTTTAGTCGTGTTCAGTGTCCACATCTCAATCAATGGGTACTTCCCCAAGATCCTTTTTCCATCTCTTTCCCATCCATCATACCTTTCAGGCCAACTACGGGTGTGGCCCCAACCGGGAATACCATACACATTATTACTGGTTCCGTACAGTTGGAAGGAAACAGTGGTAACCGGACAACTTAGAATGAACTAAACTCAACCCTCCTTTGAAAAGTCATTAAAAGTGACAAAAAAATGGTTAAATAGGTGGGCAACGTTAGGTTAGGTTTTGGGTTATTTTTCAAGTATTTTTTCTTAGCTTTTGATATACTTGGTCGAAGGCTTTTAATGACTTTTCAAAGAGGTGTTGGGTTGAGTTAATTCTGAGTTGGCGTAGAACTGGGAGCAGTTAAGGCTCTTGGGCGGAAATCATGCAAAAAGAGTTTTACATCGCGCTGTATCTGTTACCAAAGGACAAGTCCTTATAAAACTCGTTCTGTATCCTTTTATGTTATAGTCGGAGATAAATGGTTTAAAATATAGATAGATTTAGAAAGATATAACATCAAGCTTTCTCTTTGCAATAAAAGTTTGCTCAGCCGAGCGCTCTCGCATAAATTGAAGTAATTTTATAAAACAAACACCGCCAAACAGTTCACTTGTCCAAAGTTTGCCAAATTTTAAACAATAAAAGGAAAAAAATAAATGACAATAAAGTTATTCGAACTAAGTGTGTTTCTTTTCGTTTCATATAAAGTGGTAAATAAAGTTTACAAGAAAAACACCATCGGTAAGCAATTTTACGAGATTTCTAGTAAAACATTAGCTATCTTTGCGCAAAACATTTTTTATTGCATAATATGTCCGTTTGTAATATTAAAATCTGAAACACTCTTTCACCTGCTTTCAAAAATAGTATTTTATTTTGGGATAAGTTCAAAAACAGTGAATATTCGATAACATGTTTTTTTTGGTCTAGACCCGAGAGATTAAAACTTCTGGTCCCGTCTCCTCAGTTAGCAATCGTTAGGTGTTTCGTCACCCTGATGGCTACAATCCAGCACTTAGTGAAACTTCACTAGTACCAGTCATTTTCAGCCAATTTGTCTTCTAAATCTTGTACCAATCCTCCCTTGGATTATCACGAAGACATTGGATTTAAAAGAAATTAAACATCAAGTCAATTAAAAAAAATTAACAATTCGTAGGAAAACAAATTATTTAGTCTCTGTCAACTCCGTAGTATTTCATAAATACGTCTTTATTATGAAAAAACTTCTATCTTCCCTGTCGATGCTTGAATTAATTAAACATCTTTCATGCCGCACGGAATAACAGAGAAAACCACAACAATGTAAAAACAAACATTTTAATTGGGGACTAACCAAAATCGACAGGTTGTATTCAATTTACTAAAACAATAGAGACACGATCGAAGTTTACTAACTACTGGAAGATGTTACATAATATAACGTAAGAGAGGAGGGATGAGGAAGGAGTAGGAGGGAGGTATTAGAAAGGGTAACAATGCACCTCCGAAGCGATTGCAAGCTGATGGGAACAATTAGAATTACTGCCCAAAAGCACAATAATGCCAACAGCCACACGCACTGGTCACGAGGTCTAAGTTGGCTGTAATGGGGCCGGCCCATTGTGGGCTCAGGGCCTTTTGTGGGGCCTTCTGCCTTTGTTGGGCCGTGTTATTGTGGGCTTATTGTTGCATCGGAGGCTGTCTGGGGAAGCGAATTCGTTACGAACTGTGTGGTCGTCGGTTCGACGGTTCCACGTGTTACGGGAGAAGGAGCTTGGGAAAAATTCGATTAGTCTCAAATCGAAAATTACCAAATTCATTTTAACAAATTTGGTGTAAATTGAAGAAATATATAATAATATGGTGGTTTTAATTTAGAACAGGAGGTTGTATTGGTATTTTGTTGACTATTGGTTGTTAATATTCAATTTGTATAGATTTTGACCAACCTATTCGTGAATCGCGTGTAAAAAATACAACATTGAAAAAAAAAGCATTTCGAAAAGAATTTTATTAAAGAATTTATGAATATTTTGAGCACCATTTTAGTAAATCAAAACCTACACAATAAGAAAAAACTAGTTAGAAAAACCCAGTTATTATACAAACAGTTATAAAAACAATTATAAACACTCACTCAAATGATAAAAACAACAAGAGAGACAATAAAGAAGTTCATATTGTTCAAAATTGTTAAAATTTTTAGAGCAATAGCAGAACAAATTAAGCCATATAAATTATTGACAAAAATTTCTACTTCAGCACACTATATCTTATTATATGTATATGTAGTAGACGCATTTTGGTTAGAAGGCTTCAAATAAGCGGTTTTATCTTTAAATGTAAATGTAACAAAGCTATCAAATCGGATTTACATGAAACACAATGAAACTAGGTTAGTTTGGTTGGTTTCAGTTGATACAAATAATACTTGCAATACATAAAATATATAAGAATTAATCATAAAGACAATAATTATCAAACTCTCCATGAATGAAACTGAATTACACTGATAACATAACAATGTACTCGTTAGTTGAGGTCGATCAGTTGAACCA
This sequence comes from Glyphotaelius pellucidus, assembly GCA_936435175.1. Lineage (NCBI taxonomy): Eukaryota > Metazoa > Arthropoda > Insecta > Trichoptera > Limnephilidae > Glyphotaelius > Glyphotaelius pellucidus. Next base: position 32,581,135 of record OW386554.1, read on the forward strand.
ATACCGTATCGATTTAAGCTGACGTAAAAACCAGAGCACCCAAAGGCACTCATTTAAAAGGACATTTCAGTATTGCAGAAAATCATCTTCCATCTTGTTAGTAGCGAAACGTGACGAAAAAGACCACGTAAGTCTGCACGTGAAAATCCAGGACATTCCTTCCATATCCCGTCAAAACACAACCTTAATTGCGAGCTGTATTTAAAAGAGACCGATAATTTTGGCATTTCTTTAACGTATCGAAATAAATGAAATTCCTCTTCATTAAGTTCGATGCCCAGGGGTGATTTTTTGGACCAATTCTCGACCATGCAACCCGCGGAACGTGCGCGAGCACACTTATTGCAAAATCTTCAGCAGTTATTTTAAGACAACGCGTGAATATAATTTAAGAGTAAAGTGAACAATGATCCTCTCCTCTAGATTGATTAATTAAAATATCAGGAGAAATGCTTCCGGGTACATGGAAAAAGACAGATACTGTATTGAATTTTATGAATTTCTGACGATAGGAGGAAGTTATTAGGTCACATGAATTTCCTTACGTAATTGGCGCACTCTTTTTCTGAATGTATAAAAAGTGCAATAATTTAGAGAAGGTTATTTTGAGCTATAATTCAAAATGTTTTTTATTATTTATTTTCTTTCTACTATTTCTCTGTACTACTTACTGGTAGCAGACATGTTTATCGAATTCAATTTTTCGAAATCAATTGTTTCAATTTCAGTTTGTCGAAAGACTAATTTTTCGAACAGTAATTGGCCGAAAGACTTATTTTTAGAATTTGTTAATAAACATTTAAAATATAGATTTCACTTGTTTATGACTAACGAGATACTGTCAGACATTCCAGTTATAGGTTAGGTTAGGTTAGGTTAGATTGTACGTACGTATACACACTTATATCAATTCGAAAAATAAGTGTTTGGGCAATTGATGATCGAAAAATATGTTTTCGAAAAATTGCTTTTCGAACGATTGAATTCGAAAAATTGATTTCGAAAAATTGAAATTCGATCAATTTACCTAGACCCCTAATGTGTTTTACCTACCCTACCTACTGTGTTTTATATTTTATTTTGCCTATTATTATTTCTGTTAGCGTTGTTACTAGTAGCATCTCTATCAAGCATAATTTAATCCTTGATTTACGCATCCTGTGAACATTTTAGAGTGATGGGTCAATATCTACGCGTACACCAATGACCATTTCATTAATGTAACAATTTTAACACTCTGTATATATGTTTCTAACGCCATTCCAAGAAACAATGTTTCGATTTTAAATATATGTGTATGTGTGTGTATGTTCATATGTATGTATTTATGTATATGTCATGTATAGCTATGTGGACATATGTTTATATGTATGTATGTGTGTGTCTGTATGTACATATAGATTTTACATGTTTTTTTTTCTTTCCAAATAATCTATGTATGCGATAATAAAATGTAAAAACAAAATAAAAACTTACGTTCCACAACACATAAATACTTGTTACACTTAATCACAAACACGTTAACACCTCAGCACAGGTTCTCCTAGTGAGGTGTTCACGAAACAAACAATATTACCCACACACAGTTTTACCTTGTCAAACCTACCTTACACCCAACAAAGTAATATTAACGTTTTTTGTACTACTATATAAACCACTGTAATCATTTGTAAAATATACTCGTATATTCAAGAATAGAGATGAATAAATAAATTTTGTATGGCTAAAAAAAAGAAAAGGAGTGAGAGGAAAGAGAAGTTCTGTTAAGTAGGTAGATAATTTGTTCACACTAATCCTAATTTGACTGTTCTGAAACGGGAATCATCCTAGTTGGACAGTCAAAACATATCATAAATAATGTTTATAAATGTATTAAAGTATACTAAATACTAAATAAATGAAATGAAATTGGATATGAATATATGATTAGACCGAAGAACTATTCACCAACCATGGCTATTGGTTAGCTCCGTTTCACACACCAGCGTGAAATGGGCAATGAAAAATTAATTAAATAATTTATCGAAACTTTTACAACGGATTCTTAATTTTGACACGTCAACAGTTTCAAATAATGTTAATAACAATCATTGACGAATTACACGTCATTACACCGTCCGCATAGCGTATATGGCGGTCGGTCAACATCGCCGACACCACGCGGCGGCGCCAATAGTAATTACCGTACCCGACAGCCGTCCGTCAATCACGCGTCATCATCATGCACGGCGCGTCGCCGGCCGCTGCCGTGCGCTGTGTGAATCGGACTTTATCCCGTTTCATCGAATCATAGGGAATAAATATTAAACCGCGATGATTCCGTATTTGGTAAATTGTCATGGATTTTTAACGATGTTAATTATTGTTTGTTTGTAGAGGCGTCGTCGCCCATGGTAACGAAAATTGTAAATTTTTGCGAAAAAATTTCGGGGAATCATCGCGTCAACAAGGCGCATCCATGCGTCGATGTAAAACCAGCACATATCCGGCACCAGTACCATTTGACGGCCGGCGTGGTCTAGCGGTAAGGCTCTTGACTCGCAAGAAGGTCGCGGGATCGAATCCCGGCGTGGCAAACAAATTTTATTTGGCTGATTTGTGTTATTTCACAAATAATTCATTTAAAATAATATACAGAATATTTGCGGCACGCTCATGCAATGAGTAAAATAATCTCCCTCAGGGCCTTCTGTTTGGAGTTAATGTAAAAAAAAACAATCTTAAAAAAATAAAAACTAAATGTATGATTTTCTCAGTTTACCCGAGTTACGTAGTCCTTAAAAGGGCTTTTTGAGTCCTGACGTTTCGGACAGATCTCACTGTCCATCTTCAGGCCTTATGTCTTGAGTTTTGTCTCAAACTGATCGCTTTAGCGTATTGTTCGGCCCAGAAATCAAGACCTAATTGAGTGCTTATCAATTCTTAGGTCTTGATTTCTGGACCGAGCAGATACGCGAAAACAATCAGTTTGATTGTTTTCGCGTATCTGCTCGGTCGACACATTTTATGCCTGAGCTTCATAAAATAAAATAAAAATACACGTATTTTCAGCGCTGCTTTTTTCAACATATCAAAGCAGTTTAGCATTAAATATTGATAAAAAGCAATTACCTAACATTTTATTGCGCCTTGTAAAATCTCACACATTATTCCGCCACAGTATAAAATGCGGAACTAACATTACGGAAAATGAGAGCAAATAAAACAGATAACTGTCAAGCATGTTGTCGCTTTTTTAATTGTTCACATGTCGCATTGTCGTGCTTGTCTACCTGGTTCGCGGTAAAAACTCTAAAATAGTAATGAATGAACAACGCCTCCTGAATACCTAAATCCCTCCCCGATAAACCTACCTCTCGGGCAGTGCAGGCAGGGCAGGCAGGGCAAGCAGTGCGCAATAAAGATTAAAAGTAATTATCCTGTCCAATAAAAGGCTTCCCAATTAAGAGAACGAGTAACACAATGTAATCAATGATGAAATAGTAAAACGGGATGTGTTCAATTGGCAAGTTTTCTTAACCTTTTCGTCGCGGAAAAAAAAATCACACATGCTCCGAAGGGGTGTCACTCGGAGACCCCAATTTGTTTTGCTTATTAAAGGGTGTTAATAACATAATTTTTTGTAATTTGTTTTGGTAATAATTAGAGGGAAGTATATTCATCGTATTTCGGTAGTCATTTTCAAAATCGTTTGATTAATAAAGTCGTAATTAATATTCTAATGAATTTAGAGCATAACGGGTATTTTTCCATAGAAAACAGAGAAGGCGGGCCGATAGCCAACATAACTCCTTGTTTCCTGATCTTTGACCGGCAAGCGAATATTATAGCATTATAAAAAGAGCAAACGAAATGCGCAGTGTAAACAAACGGGATCTAGTCCTTTCCACTAACAACTTAGAAATTACTTGCTATCGCTTAGAATTGTCCCAATACTCCAAGCAGATGGGTACAGGGTAACGCCCGAACAGAGGGGAAGGGGGGCGGGCGGGACAGATTCTCCGCCGGAATTTGATAGAAATTATTTAATATTAAGAAAAGTAGTAGTGCGATATTAATTTTTTTTAATGCAGACCGATAACTAAATAGTTTTTCTACGATTACCCAAATGATTGAGTATGTGGTTTAAAAAACAACTTAGGTAGACCGTAAAACTCTCGTTAGTTTAAGTGCGTTCCCCCGGTCCGGTTCGGAAGTGTTAAATAAACTACTATCAAGTCTGGGATGCCAGAGGTCGACAAGTAACGATGTGTGAATTAGATTCTTGGATCGTGCCAAAGTCATGAGAGTGTGTATGAGAAGACGGATGATTGTGAATGAAGCACAGAGTGTGTACCAAGACTGAGTTGATTGGCAGTTCATGTTCTCTGCCTACCCCTTCAAAGATACGGCGTTATGATTATTTGGACAATTTAAGACCCGGCTTCCCGCATTTCTAACGGTTTATTACATATTTTCCTTAAAAACCGTTCAAAAACAAAAACACATCCCGTTTTAAATCTCTTCAAAAATGTTATTCTTGAAGATAATATCTATACGTCCCCCGCGCCAAAACGTCGATCATATGAATTTCCTCGATACAAAAAATCTCAAATTATGCAACGAAAATTATTATAAACACATTTTTTTCAAGTTATGTCTATGAAAATATTCCCAGTGTTTCTTTCAATGTTATTTTAGACAACCCCCGCGAGATTTTTGCTCTATTTTAATCGAGTCGTGTTTTATTAAACATTTTAACAATTTTTGCTTAAATAAGCAACATTTTAACAATTTTTGCTTATTTAAGCAAAAATTGTTAAAATATTTATTATCGTTTTTTTTCATATTAGCGCGCTCTCTTTAACATTAGTATTTATATATCTCTTCATCTTCTTTTTCAGCGGGTACACCGCGCCATAAACATTTTAACCATTATTGATTTTCTAAATGTAGTATTAAGTTTTGCTTTAATGTTTGCCCATAGAAGTTGTGATAAAGAAACTGACCAGCCAATTTTTGATTTCTTGGTGAAATGCCCAAAACCTGAAATTTAATGGTAATTGCACAAAATTGTATGTTTTTCTTAATTGTAAAGTAGATACTAAATAAGGTTTCCACTGAAAAAAAAGTTTACCTAGATCGATATACCTCGACCAATTGCTTAATTAAATCATAATGGCGTATATCTGAAATTAGCAATAATATTTGATGATTTGAATTGTTTCAAAATTAATAGAATACTTAGGATGGGTTGTTTCAAAAAACTTGACGAATTCGTCAAATATTTGACGTTAATTTTCAAGTTCTGTGTAAGTTCTATTCAAGTTCTGTGATGATTTCAGTTTTGTGAAGCAGCTGGCCTATGATGATGAAAAAACAGAACTCGAAAAGAACTTACACAGAACCTGAAAATCAACTTCAAATATTTGATGAACTCATCAATTTTTTTGAAACAACCCGTCCTTAGTATTAACCACGTTTATTGTTTAAAAAGCCAACATGTTTCGAAAGCAATGCTAACTTCATCAGGGTTTTCTTAAAATTCATATTGAGTTTGCAAATATTCTGCAAGATGATTTATTACATTTCCAAGTTAATTTCAAAAGTGACGCACTTTAGTTTGATGTTGTTTAGAGGCTTTAAAACATTGAATTTGCACAATAACTATCTTTGAAATACGCAAAAACTTTGAATTCTGTTTAAATTCTTTCATCGTTGAGCTAGATTAAAATCTCACCACACTTGTATCATCGTACATAATGAATTGTAGAGGGACACAAAAAGCGGACTGACGAAGCACGAAGAACTGAACATGGCGACGGATTGCAGACGACATATTAATATTATCAATAATATAAGAACAGAGATTTTTTGAAGTTTCTAAATACATTGTGTGAGAAACAAGCAATTACGATTATCTAAGATCGTCGAGAATTTATGTAAGTTGTAAGAATGGAAGTATTGAATTCTTCTTGTACGGGAAATGCAGCAATGATTCGAATAAATAACACACATAGAATTAAACGGGGTTATAATTCTGGCGTTTTGTGACAACGCTTTTGTAATAGGTTGGGAGGCTAGGACGGGATACAGAATTTTAACAATTCATCAAATTTCAAGATTGAAATTTGAGTTCTTTGAAAGTTCTATTGAAGTTCTGTTAATATTTCATCGCGGTCCGATTGTATCACAGAACATCGATAATCAAAAACAAAATCAAATCAAAAACTAAATCAAAAACAAAATCAAAATCGAAACCAAAAACAATATAAAAAAAAATTAAAAACAAACACAAAATAAATTAAAATAAAATATTTCATCAAGCAAAGAAGGTAAAACAGAAGAACAGATAAGTAGAAGTAGAGCTATATAGTTTGTTTAACTAAATTTGTTGTTCTTCTTTTCGATATAAATTCTACTATGGCTTGTTTATATTTCGTGAACAATGTGTTAAATATGTCAACAACATCTTTATAGTCATTTCCCAAATTTTGTATACGCGAACGGGAGAATGTAATTGTGGTTCTGTGCTGGAATTATCTGTCATAATATAGCGAGCGGTAGACGTTGCCTCAATGTTGGTTTGCGAGGTATGGAGATTTTTTAATCTATTTTTTCAGCCAAAATGGTCTCCACATGAGATATAGATTCAATAGTTCTCCACTTGTTGAACGAGTTTCCCGATACCATGTGTAGGTATTTATTGTTGTGGACGTTGACTCCTTGGAGGATGTGGATCAGTTGTCTATTTGGGCATTGAGTTGGCGAGAGACGAGACAACTTATAAGGACATTAATGAAAGGGTGAATGTAGAAAACTCTGTTAATGGAGAATACAGCGATCAAAATAAAAAGTTGTCAAAGAAGACAGACCAGCATTTAATACCATTTCTGGAGCAAGAAGGCAGAGGAAGGACGTAAACAGTAGAAGTGAGGCGAGTGTGAGATAAACCACCTATGTGAAACCGGATCATGACCATCCAAAAATAATGCATGGTCGATGTAAGCCCAATGAACTATGGAAAGAAAGGGGCGCTAATATAGTTTGGATATGTAGCTACAGCGAATGCGTGGAAAGAGGACTGTACGGATAATATATAGGAATACTAAGCAAGCGGATGGGAGAAAATATCAAGGACGACGCAGAAAGGGATTGAAAAACTTGAGTCAGGAAAAAATTAGAGATGAGAATATAGTTCAGAATTGTTTTGGAAGGGGGTACGTATAAATGGTTCATGGTACCCTTTACACACAGAGTTCGGAGCGGGACGTGCCCCGCGCCACTTCAGGCCGCCGCGCAGAAAAGTCTCACAGTGAACTGCGCTGTAAACCGTTATCTTACTTTCGGTCTTTCCTTTTTGCGCGGCGGCCTGAATTGGCGCGGGGCACGTCCCGCTCCGAACTCTGTCTGTAAAGGGTACTAATGACGGTTGCTCCCCGAAAGAAGGCCCCCCAGCACAATTGTTGTAATATATCGGAATATTAGTCATGAATATGCTGTGTTATATGGTCTCCTTTTTATGCTATCCATATTCTTCATATTGAGTTCTATCGGTTCCTAAAAGGGATTGCTAGGAGGCTAGGATTAGAACGAGGCAATTACTCATATAATGAAATCGAACAAACTCTAAACCTTGCTCCTTTAGAAGACCGTCAAGAAAAATCAGATTACATTTGTTTCTTCAAAATTATCAACTATATTATTGACTCACCTACATTATTACAACTCATCTCATTCAATATACCCTCTCGTAGACTCAGAAATAAAGAACTGCTCTTCCTCAATCAACACTCGACTAATTATGGTTATAATTCACCAATATCCAGAATGTGTAGAATGGTCAACTCACATCAAGACCTTGATTTTTTTGGCATAAGCCCAAATGATTTTTGTCGCTCACTAAACAATTGACGATATTTTATATTGCTCTACTTTTAGCTAAGTCTTGACTTGACTTGACACTTCTATTTTCTTATGTTTTATCTGTTTGTCTTTGCTTTCATATACCATCCTTTATTTTTACAAAATACATTTTCCAAAACTTCGTGTTACTTTGTTGTAAATTGGACGTAAGTCCGTTAATAAATAATAAATAAATAAATGATGAGTTGTATCATTGTTCTGTTGTTTATGCTGTGCTCGGGTCGAGTAGTGTCGGTAACGACGTGTGCCGAACATAGCCGATTAGAGACAGACAAGTCATTCTAATTACGGTAACTCGAAAGACAAAATCTAGCTAGCGAGTTGTAAGGACATGTTTCCTTTTAAACCATATTTGTATTGTGCGTAATAATAATAAACCGTCACTATGAATTAAAAAAAACCCAACGTATTTTAATCAAATAACATAGCATTGAGATAAGGTCCAGGGCTAATAACAAAGACAAATATCACTGTAAGGGATCACAGAAAGAGAGAGATTACACTTGTCTACAGTATGCAAAACACAGTACACCTACTGACACAAAACTCTACTCTCTGCCCTCTCCTGTGATGAAATGAGACGATAGTTATGTAGTTACTTACCTAGCGAACACAATATAATACGTTGTTGTAGAACCTGCCTCAAATGAAAGAATGAATATTTTTTCAATGATATAATTATGACACAATATTTTGCTCAATGAAAAATAATAACGTTGAATAATACTATGTTTAGAATACTATGATTACAGCATCCCACCGTCGGGTGATAGCAGGTCCTGTGGAATTTGACAACTTCCTGTCTGGACGGGGAAAAAACCATACAAAAATTACGTATTATAATAATATAGCAATAAGTAATTACAAATTAAAGTTTTAAAGTAGAAAATGAAACGAAAATTGGATCATCTCAAATAACAGATTTTTCTAATTTAATTGAAGGTATTTTGCGGAATCAAGTTTGTGATAAAAAAATACTTGTGTGTTACCAGAAGAAGGTGTTGTAAAAACCATTTAGCTCTGAGTTGGTGACAAAATAGGTCCGGAACGTGTGGGCTTTAAACATAATTAAAAGAGTGTAAGATACTCTTAGTATCGCAATGATGAATTGAAATGCTGCTTGCAAGCCGTGTTCAGTGACCAGATCTTTCCAAATATTTCCCTATCTCCCTCTTTCCCATTTCCTTCCCCTCTCCATAACTTTTAGCCTCACAAAATATCCTCTATCTACTCGCTAGCGTTTGCCTAAAGATCGCGGCCCACCAACAGCTGATTTCGTAACTGTCAGAACGAGTCGTAATTCTCGCTACTGGCTAGCGTGTGGCGCTAGCTGCGACCTCAAGTTTTCTACAAAATGTCGACAGAATTGCTTGGCGCGGGAGTCGTTATTTTAGCTGCTACTGTCGCTACTAAGCGAGTAGACAGTTTTGTGTGACATCATGACAATCTCACTCGCCGATTCACCCGCTTTTAAACTTACCGGATAGTAGCTTCTAAACGCTTCTTGTAATTGAAGATTAACGTAAAGGAATTTGACCATCTCAGAAGTACACAATACCATTTTTTTGCTCATTTGTCTTTTTATTGTAGGCCAGTGCAATTAGCGCAAAAAAGGGGATCGCGATCGGAATTATTCCGGTAGTCCCAATTTTTTTATATGTTGTACACACTCATCCCCTGATGTAAAATCTGAGTCTTTGACTTTGGCGCCCTTGAGCTTTCGCCGCCATTTTGAAAAAACCAGCTGAAATCGCGCCAAAATCTGGTTTTTCTCAAATATCTCGTTTCCTTTAAAATTTTTGGATAATGTAGCTTTACAAGTTTAGTAGAACATAAAATTACCTACAATTTGTATATTAATTTTTTTCTTCTATCTCTTATAATAAACGAGATATGCAGTCGTAAAAATGAATATAAGTTTTTATAAAAACAGGTAAAGCTCGACATGGTTTGGTATTTTGTGCGTATCTCTTTTCCAGTACAATCAAATGAAAAAATTACGTATTTCAATTTTGAAGAGAATAAAATTTTATAAAAGACGTAGGTATATGTTTAATTTTTTTATCTCAATTAGGTATCCAGGTTCTAATTCGAAAATTACACAAAAATTAGGTCAAAAATTGAATCAGAAGAATGGTGTTTTAATCTTGGTATACCTTGATTAATCTTTTTTTGAGTGTTGATAATATGTAAAAAAATTGGGACTACCGGAATAATTCCGATCGCGGATCGCTAATTGCACTGGCCTATTGGTGATAGTATTATATAATACTTCGAGGTATCGCGGTGGAGCTTTATTCACAGTCATTTACATGAGCATCTGAAGCTATAATTCGTAAGTTTGCGACAGTGTGTAGCAAAGAATAAAATTTGAGGAATGTACATTTGAAGGTAAAATATCTCGTTATCATTGTAATACAGCATGAGAGATCGAAGATTGTAAAGAATTCTGAAAATCTCAGGAGAGCAGGAAGTGTATATATCCAAGTCATGTGTTGACCCTGTGTGCCCAATAGCTTCCGGTGTGGACAGATAGAGCGCGTGCGTGATGATAGCACACTTCCGGTCCCCCCGCATTGCTTCCTGATAATGGTCCATTTACAAATTTACACCATCTCTGTCCAGAAACAGGTTTCTAGATGCGAGTCGCTACTGTGACAATGTATTTTTTAATGTACCCAATCAAACACATGTTTTTTTAAACGCTACGATTTATAATACGTGCAAACCTTCTCTCTAGGCTTATAGTAATTCAAAAAATATAGTACTTACCTAAATCAAAACCCACTTTAAAAAAAGGAAAGGGGAGGTATGTAAGTACAAATGTTAGAGGGAGCGCGCTAATATTAAGAAGCGACAATATTAAGCGAAAATCGTGAAAATGTTTTCTAAAACACGACTCGTTCAAAATAAAGCAAAAATCTTAAGTTTTCAAGAGAAATGTGTTACAAATCGGAAGAAATTCGGAATGGGGGGGAGGGGGGGGGCTTAAGTATCGGACTATACCATAACATAAACACATAATATGTAATTCCGATTTATCTCCTTATTGTTTGTAAGTTTGACTAACTAAATCAGGTATCTAAATGTAAGCAGCCACTTAATTCCTGACCTTCTCCTTCCCTCTTTCTATCAATCCTATATGTCCTTCCTTTACGACATTCATCAATTGGTGCCATAATTGATCACTTGCAGCGTGATACTTGCGTACAATTAAATATTTACTACCAAATTCTGTTCTAAAATAACATCTGCAAATTTAACGATGGCATCCAAAATTGGTAACCAAATCAGCAAACCGCATTAAATCAATCATCCATGATATATTAGTTTCTAATGACTGAATAAAATCATGAAATTCAAACATGCTATCCATTGTAACAGGTATTTTAGACTTCGACATCGTCCGAGGCTGCAATCAACGCAAGATATAAACCATCTTGACTATTGCCTATTGTCAGTTTTATCTACTGCAGCAAGATTAATTGAGTCTTCAAGTGCCATAGGTATCACATGTGCAGTATTATAATGACTTCACCATTCGGCATCATTACACCAACAATCATCATTTATACGTCTTTTGATAGGCTGCCGTATCATCGCATCTGTCTGCGTAATAAATCTCTTTGCCAATTTACTGATATGTAAAGAAGCCGTTTTTATATATTGCTTATGATGTTGTTTTGCATTGTCTGTTGTTACAGTCGGTTATTTTACATCGTACAGATAATCATCATTTTCCAATACATTAACATAATTTGCCAACATTTCGACAATACATTCCTCTTTTCCTGCATTTTGTCGTTCTGCTTTGAGCGTAAGCGTTTCTCAAATGTCTCCAGTTTTTGCTCTCGCTCTTCGGAACGTTTCCAACGAACCCAAAGTAAACTCTGGTCTACTTCTAATGGATAAGTGTTTAGAAGCAGATAATCTACGAATCAAATTTATTTATTTATTTTATTTATTATTAATACAAAGAAATACAATATGACAACAAAAATAAAATATTATACAGAAAAAAGAAAAGTCCCAATAAACTACTTTTAAGCATTTTGTCGATGGGTACTTTTACTTTGAAGATATAAATAAACTTATTTTATTAGACGAGAGGTCTGGGTTCGAGTCCCAGTTGCGACCATTGTCTTTTTCTGTTTTTCTGTGTCTTGTTTTCTTTCATATTTTCATTTAGATTTAAAAAGTGTTATCTTCTTCTTCAATGATAAACTTATTTTACTTTATTATGCAGTTAGAATTTTTGTGTTAGTCTCATACAAATTATTTCTTTCGGTGAACCAATTCTTCAACATAATATTTGTTTTACCATTTTTACATTTTTTAATTTCGGCAGGTAACATATTTAAGCAATTAGGTATCATGTAGTCCAGCGTTCTTTGTCCATATTTGTTTAAATGCTTAGTTACAATCAGTCCTTCATTTAACGTAAAACGAGTATTGTAAGTGTGGTCCAGCTTATTTATGTATATGGGGCTATTTATATGCTGAAAAATAATTTTATACCACAGAATTGCTATTACTGAGAGAATTTTGAGATTTTGGTAAAAGTACGGAACATTATGCCTTTGTTCATATAAATTTTTATGAGCTAATAATTTAACTAATGAATTTTGAACTGATTGAACACGATTTACATTTGTTTTACAGAAAATTCCCCAAGCTGTAATTCCATACTTTATAATAGATTCAGCTAATGATAAATAAATTATTAGAAGTGTGCATATTGGAACATAAAATTAAGAATAATGACAATATTCGAAGATGCGAAGAATCTTAATTTTAAAAAGTAAATAGGTAAATGATAATCCCATTAGTTTTAAAATTGCCAAACTTTCGATCAAAGCTTGCTGAGAAGCATTTCGACAAGGAAGTGAGCCTTCAGGATGACATAGCGCAATAAAGCAGTAATACGAGCCTTCCATACTGTTGTCAGTTGTATATTTCCGAGATTTATGGGGGCTTTCTAAGCGCGTGATAGGCAAACTGCGGTTGGTTGTTGTCTGGTGGAACTTGATTCGAGCCGGTAGCTTTAACAGGCAGATTTATGAGCTTCCACGGGATGTGTCAGCCGAGCAGGTTGCTGGTGATGGCTGCTGCATGGTGTTTGATGATCTTTGGATATTTTCAGACGGTTACATTAATTTGTAGGCGCAGAATGTTGTCCAGTCGCATAGTTGGAAAGTGTTTTGCATGGGACTCGATTTGTATAAAGTAGGAAAAAATTTGAAAGATTAGTATGACACTTAAACACGTTTTTAAAATGCTGAGCTATTTTTGACTCCTTCACCAAAGAGATACGATTCGAGAGAACATCGCGTTCACGTACTTATCCCTAGAAAGAAAGAACTACAGGTAATTAAACGGTTTGTTTTGCAATATAAAACCAAAACTTATTTTTATTTAATGCAACACAGTACTTCAAAAAAATTTATTAATTTTAAGAGTTTCGAAAATTGAATTTTGATTTAACATTCATTGTTTTGCATAATATTATTCCCAAATTTTGACATTTTGGTAGTTTCGCGAAAGTTTTTGTAATGATTAAAAAACTTTTCAGATGTATTGTCATGTGGTTGTAATAATCCAAAAACCTTCGCGGGGGTTTAAAAAAGGTATTTTGAAAGTTTATATAGCAATAGATACATACAATAACGCATAACTCATATACGTATATTTGCCTTAGCAAGCATATTTTGATTTCAATACGAATAGTGTTTATTCCTGCATTTGTTTAAAAACTATGTTTATTTGCTATGGTAAGCGAAATCGGAAAAATGAATATTAGCAAGATCTTAAATGTTATTTGAATCATTGTCGAAATTACAAGTTGTTTCTACACATTTAATTAATGTCAATTTATGGTCCTTATCTTTAGCGTTCTTCGAAAAATGAAAATAAATTAATTTGCGAACATATCTGTGTTGTGTATTTTTTTTTTGTTTAAGTAAAAAAGTTTTGGAGGGAGGCGAGAGTAAGTTTGAAGCACACTATAACTCTTCTTTTAACGTCTAAAAAAATAAGCCTGCTCAATAAGATCGCAATGATATTATAAAAATGCAAAAATCACTACGTTAAAAAAATCCAGTCGATTAATAATCGATTTGTATCAAATTGGCAGTGAATTGGCGGGCCACCAAAAGGACAATGTCTCTGGAGCCATTCCTAACTATAGATGTTATCTGTGTGATTGCTTTGTGGGTATACCGTTAATTATCGCCAAAATACAATTACAAAGGTTGTTTAATTACTCCCATTCGGCCGGTCCAGATCTTATCGGCCAACTAACTAACTACCAGAGAATGAGATGAAGGAAGCTGCGGCAATGAAGGATGTTTAAATCTGCTTTAATCTATCTCTGGGGGGTCATGTTAGAAGACGTCAGTAATCTCCTCAGAAATATAATGGCGAGATAAGTAGCTGTAACGCGGAGCGAATTTACCCGTCGGCTTCAATGAGGTTTCTAAACCGCGTCCACTTTCATAAGTTTGAAGGGTAAAACCCATAATTATTATTGCAAATTTTTTTAGATATTTTTGGTTGCCAGGAGAGACAATTTTTGAAGTGTAATGTTGAGATGTAAAAATTTGATGTTTTCAAAGAAAATTTATCTTGTCAAATTTTGGAGGCGGGTGTGGGTACCGCCGCGCCGGCAACTTAAGAGGAATATAAACGCTAGAAATTATAATTATTTGCACGAGGCAAGTAAGCGAAAAAGTGGTTTTTATTTATTTTGTGCATAATTTTATAACGGGAAAAAGTGGTCTTAGCCATAAAGGAGTATTTAAAAAAAAATGTTTCTTATAATACTTCATAGTTAAGTCATGCAAAAACATTTTTTTTTGTGGTTTACGCTTATATTTTTTGTTACGCAAATAATAATTTTATTGTAATTCCAACACAAGGAAAAGCTAGTAAAAGCTTCAATTTATCCGTATCATATTTTTTGATGTTCATAATGTAAACCGATTCGTCTTAAAGATTAATCTAAATAGGATTTCATGTATAGCTTCATCATAACACCTCTGCCACAGATCACCCCAATGTTTGATGACTTGGCAGGGGAGCCCGGGTTCATGGGGGGAGATTTGTTTAGTTTGGCGGCGGATGTGTGTGCCCACCTACAGTGCGGAGGGATAGATTCGTACGTCCGTCACTCCTGGACAGCGTTCTTTATTTTTTAAATTTTAAATAGAAAAAAAAGGAATGTGGGCCATTTTCAAAACTTTTTACATTTGCATTAAAAATTTCTCTCTCCAATGGCACCACAGCCTTTATCAAGCCTTGGCCTCCAGTAACATTCACCCCCAACTCCTCCTGTCCTCAGCGGCTGACTTCCAGTTTTTATATTACAAAAATGATGTTTATTCGAATTGTAAAATTTGAAGGTGTATCACCTTTCGAAAACAGTATTTAGTTTATGCAGAATGCAGAATATTCCATTTATTTGGATTTATTGCAAAGCGGAATTGACCTTCCGACAAAATACGCATGAGGCCTGAGGGGTTAATACTTTGTTGTTTCTCGAGGGTTTAAATTATATTGAACGCGAAACCGTATGTCTAAAACATTTGTTAATCAATGTCTGAGATTTTTATGATCATTGGTGCCATAAAGCGATGGACTAGCGATTGTTCTAATTGGAAAATAACTTTACGAAGCAGTAATATTAAATTAACGAATTGCTCGACTTTTGTGGGCTTTGTGTTGCCAGTATTTACGGTGGTGTGCCATATAACATGTTTTTATTCGCTGTTTTACTTCTGTCAAAAAAACTTCGATAATAATGGCGTTTTTATTTCAATTTTGTGTTGACGAATAAATTTTCTATTGCGAATTAAACAGAGCCATTTTTTGTTTGGCTGCCAAAACGATTTGTTTGTGCGGACGGCGTTTGCGACGTCACACCGTCCAAAATTTATAGTCACTGCAAATGATAATTTTATCATTTTGAAAGATATTCGAACTAGAAATTCCTTTCACTTCACTTTATTTCAGTAAGCATTCATTATAAAGAGAACAATAAACAAAATCGACTATTTAACATGAAGCCATGCGAAATAGTGCAAAAATCATACAAAATGTGTTTATGTTTTGAAAATTTGATCGCTAAGAACTATTAAACACGTAGAACACATCACGGCCTTACAAAATATCATCAAGTCTTTTAATAAGCCTAGAAAAAAATAAAGTATAAGGTCTATAAAAAACACTTTCAAGTGCAAATTCTCCCACTTATAAACCCCTTTTCGGATATGGTTTTATTGTATACTGTGCAGATTTTTTTTGCAAATCGCAAAAAAATTTAAATTTATGCTTTAAACTTCACAAAATAAAATAAAATATGCATTTTCGCGTTGTTATTTTTGCCATCAATCAATTCAGCTGCACTAGACAAATTTGGATTTTAAGGTGAACTTTATGCCATCGACATAAGAACTATGCACTTGTCACACCCATTTTGTATCAGTTCCGCCCCGTCTGCGGTGGAGAATAGACGTCCCTAGACCCTGCGTCGCTTGGTTCCGTGAAATCAATTTTAAATTTCCTTGTTATTAGAAAAAATAATGCATAAGAAAGGAGTTAATATTTTAAGCCTGTAAAAAAACTCTCAAATACCTTTTCTAACCTTTCCAAAAGATTTTTCTAGGTCTTGTCAAGTATTTTTAAATCTTGTGCAAAAAGAGGCGTGGTTTCCGATTTAGATTTTTCCTGAACTATTGGATCACCTCAACTGGCATCGGTTGAGACTAAACAAAACTATCTAGAATGTTGAAACTACAAATATAATATTACATACCACAAAAAACTATTTACAGTCTGAAAGCCGCGCTTAAAGTCTTGGTAATTAATTATCTTAATAACCAAGAGGAAGAGGTGGTTGCAGAAAGCAAAATAAATTTATAGTCGCGTGCTCGGGGGCAGTTTAACTGCGGTGAAGAATTAACATTGTGTTTCACATCAAAATGTTTTGATTTATTTTTCTGCAAGGGATAAAACCCTTGTATCTTGGATTGAAAAAAGAAGGTGCGAAAGCCTCACTTAGCTACCATAAAGATTTTTAAGCACGCGTTGATGTTATCACTTTTTTTATATTACCAGACTGGTTTAATATCTCAGTATCATCCTGGAGAAAGACCACCTTTCAGAATCGACGAGTTGCAAGTGGATAAAACCGTGTTTATTTAAATTTAGCTACACCCAAGAGGCTACTAGAGGAGCTACGTCATATTTGGCGATGCTATGTGGAGAGTCTGTTTGGGAATATTCCTGTCCTTTGTCCTACATTCCTACCTACCTGCATTCGTCCATACCTATATACTTCCTTCTAACTACTTGATGAAATTGCAAACCAGTGCGGTGATAACTTTCAACAAGCAAGCAGTGTTTTTTTATGATTAAGTTCTATTGTGGGTGCAAATTACCTGTTTACGTCTTTACCTAAATAGGTGATTCTTTACTTCAAATTATAACTTTTGGTGATCATACAATCTGTGCATAGTTTGGAACATTTCACGTGGACACGCTTCCTAATTTTCCACCTTCTAAGGAAGTTCCTAACAGAGTCTTTTAAGGGAAAGGAAGGAGTCAATATGTCCAATGTGTCCAGGAGTGACGGACGTATGAATCCATTCCTCCCTTTGCGAGGCGATGGATCGACAGTCTGACTGAAGAGTTCAAAGGGTCTCCCTCAACCAGTGTCTCCCGATCCAGCCCGCAAAGTAGCAGGTGGGCAAACGCATCCGCCGCTAAGTCCTGAACAAACGTCACCCCCATGAACCCGGGTACCCCTGCTAAGTCACCAAAGTAGCAAACTACTTGAGAAGACCTACAGCAGGGATGTTGGTTATCCAAAAATGGTTACCGGGGCGGCGCAATACCCATACCCCCAAATTAAAACTGATTGTGTTTGAGTGTACAAATTGTTTGGTGACCAGATCTGAATAGTTAAACAATCCTCTTCATTCTTTTTCCTTTCGTCACTATTAAAATCCATTTGTGGTTGCCGTAATCCCACTGGCCCTGGAAATTGAGATCAGGGGCGGTCCACTCCCAAGGTCAAATGGTCATTGACACCTTAAAATTTTAAGGTGAAAATTAGTTGTCGGGTCACTTGTGCGGTATTTACAATTAAAAAAGCTAATATTCATTGAGATTTTACAGTGAATAAGAATTATTTTGTCGTTATTTTAGTAATTTCAAATCAAAGCATTATTGGTAACTATTATGGTAAGAGAAAAACTCTTATTTTTTTATTTTTTATATTTAATTAAATTAAATTTGATAGTTTTATTATCAAGTTCTGCAAGTATTTTAGTTACAGCTGTTTCGGTTTACAAGACCATTTTCAAACTGTGGCTTGTAAACCGAAACAACTGTAATTAAAATACCTACTAAAATACTTGCAGAACTTGATAATAAAACTATCAAATTTAATTTTAATTAAATATTAAAAAAACAATTAAATGGAGTTCTACGAATTAAACACAAAAATAATTAATAATTAAAGAAAAACTCTTGGTAACTATTATAACTTAAAAATGTTAGGCATAAGATATTTTATATAAATTTTACAACAAAATAAAATGCACCGTATAAAAAACATAAATTTGTGAAATGTGTAAAAACAAGATAAATATTTTAAATGCACCTTCAAAACGTGTGCTGCTTTTGCTAATATATTTTATTTAGTCTGGTTTTATGAAGAAATATGTAACAAAATTACTCTCCGTTTTTAAACAATCATTAAAACGCGGATAATAAAAAATGGTGTTTTTATTCCAGCTGTGTACAACACGAAAAGCCGATAAACTAAATCTATAAAACATGTTTTTTTAAATTGCAAAACAGATGTATAATATCCAGATAAATTTTATGAACTATTTTTCCCAAACGAGGTCATAAATGTACTTCCTATGGTCTTGGTAAATTTTAATGGCGTTTTAAAACGTGTGCCGTACACATTGAATTTAATGGATACAGAACGAAAAGCGTACATTGCATTTTTTACGTGGGTATCTAAGAAAAAAAATGATACCGAAGAGTCGCAAATACCCGGAGCTAGTCCAGACCCAAACACATCGATAAAGGTTTTACCGATAATGTAGGTTACTTGTCACTATTTACGAGCACAACTGAAGGTCGTCAACAAAACAACGACGACACTGACGATATCGTTCTCAAATCCCCCGAAATGCTCACGCAAACGCAAACGTCAAATCGACTTCAAAAATACCACTAAGATGAAGCTATGCGAAACAATGCAAGATCATACAAAATCATATATTTTTGTTTTGAAAATTTGATCGTTTTGCTTCGATTAAAAACTGCGTTTAGAACATATCTTGGCCTTTAAAAATATCGGTCATTTTTACCAAGTTTTTTAATAAGCCTAGAAAAAAATTAACTATTAAAAACACTTTCAAGTGCAAACTATCCTATTTATAAACCCCTTTTCGGATATGGTTTTATTGTATAATGTGGCAAATTCAGTTTTTTTTATAATAATCACAACAAAAAAATTGGTATTTATGCCTGAACTTCACAAAATAAAATAAAATATGCATTTTCGCGTTGTTATTTTGACATCAATCGATACGGTTGGTATCCGACGAATTTGGATTTCTAAAGTGAACCTTATGTCATCAATGAAAGAACTACCATTTGTCATGCCCATTTAAGAATTCATACACGATGTCGAGTTTTTGTGCGCTGGTATACACAGTATATAGACAAGCAGAATTTTCCAAGATGAATTTGAATGAAAATATGTTTTATACTTTGTTATTCGGCGGTACATCCTCTCCGCACATCCCTTCGGGGTCACTTAGTTGTATTTTGTATAATTAGGTACAGCGTATTTACTAAACCAACTGCACATTCTATACAAGTATGCCAGGGGGCCAATTGTCGGCGGAACAACTGTCATGGAACCGCCTGGAACTACGGAAACTCAAATGGGGAAAATAAGGTGAAGAAGGAAGGGAAATGACTGGAATACATTGTCACTAAAAATAAGTTAAATAATTTTTAGCAACGTTTATTTGTTTATCATTAAACGGTGCTCTATCACCACTATCAGAGAGATTGGTGTATCTACAAGAAGATCGTATACTTTGTAACATGTACATTTTTTTAAAGTCTGTTAATGATAATAATATGATGTGCTAATCATATCTGCGTATCGCTCGATGACACGTTCTCATGGTTTATAAGCTATAATTATAACGAAGTATGAAATTGCCGCAAAATTATCATTATTTGTCCTCATGTGCGTGCTGGGACCGTTTAAATTTTTAAATAATAATAAAAGGGGAACGTTTACTTAAGCCAGTTAAAGAATCATTTTGAACGTCGCTGAAAAATTATAAACATTTCTAAAATTACAGGGTTTTGAAAAACACCGAAGCTTGACTCTTATAATAACACTAGCGCAGACTCGTGAAAAATCACGGGTTAGTTTCGTTTCTTGACAAATCGGTTCCAACTTTAAAAAATAAAAATTTCTGAATTAAGGTATGTTTTTAGGTTTTCACGGCCAAAAGTATTTTTGTTATTTATTTTTGGGGCGTTATGCCGTGTTTCGCTACCTCCTTCTTTAGCCAACGTTTTGGACAGCGTTACAGTGTCCATCATCAGCTCATCTGCCCTGATGATGGACACTGTAACGCTGTCCGAAACGTTGGCTAAAGAAGGAGGCAGCGAAACACGGCATAAACACCCGAAAAATAAATAACAAAAATTTCTAAATTAATATTACTTTCTGTTACAAAATGATACTACAGGTATCTGGGTAACTTAATACTCATCTGAATTCTTCGTGAAATAATTTCCAATTTTTTAAATCATACTGCTTAAATTCAAAGTAAATTTCGGCTCATTGAATCAGATTTTAGGCAGAATTTACGCCCAGGACAAATTATTATGTTAAAATTAATACGTTTACAGTGGTACAGTATTTTTTTAAATTTTAGTTAGAATGATTGAGTTTGAGTCCTTAAAAGATGACATGGTGATGGTTTGAACTTGTAGAGCGGACGGACGGAGAAAAGCGAATATGACGCGAAAGTTGATGGTAGAAGGAGTCAGGGACGCCCGAGACATGACACAATCCATTCATTGAATCAAATATTTGCATTGAAGCAAAATGTACACCTTTATGTAACAAAAGTTTCAGATCGCAAATTGAAAAAAAAAAATTTGAAACTTTGGTTTAATTCATTATTTTTGCATGGAACGACAAAAAAGTGAGGTTAATAATACATTGTCTAATAAAATAATAGTGTATTTTTTGTTTTCAGAAATTTTAGTTAAAAAAACGTAAGTTAGCTATTTTAAAAACTTTTTTATGTTTGCTTGCAAAAATTTAATATTTCGAAAATTATATGTTTATTTCGATTTATAAAATTTGAAAGCGTATTTATCACCTTTCACAAACAATTTAAAAAAAAATCTCGTGTTAAAGTTATGCAAGCTAAATTTAATTTAAAAGCCCACTGAATGTAAAATAAATACATTAAAAAAATCATGTAACTCAATACTTATAAAGTACATTCCCAATGCTAGGTAGTGAAGAAAATTATTCATAAAAATTCATTTTTATTGATACCCAACGCAACAAAGTCTACTCGCCATAAAAATGTCATTTTAACTTAGTGCCGCATTGACTTACACCTCAATTACCATTTCTAATGAGTAATGAACATAATAATAATGAACGGCGTAAGTTTTATACACTGGCTAGATCTGGCTATTCCCCCGGGCATAAGCACTGAGAACTGGGCGACTGGACACTAAAGTACGAGATTAGCGCCTACTGGCTATTAAATTATGCGTTCTACATGAACATCTGTGTTATGACAGCAACGGTGTCATTCGATAATGAACATTTTTAATACAGATTTTTAAACCTCAGAGACTGCGTTCAAAAATGCATTGAAAAATGAGATAGATTTGTCAACGAGCCCAAAGAATTTTTTGTCGATTCTAAAAGATATTTTGAGGGAATTGATGTAACGTACAAATTCATAAATTGTAATGTTGTTGGAAAAGAGGCAAAAATAAATTATTTATTTTAATGAAAAACAAATAACTTTGTGTAACACCACTATTTAATAAACAATTATCAACATGTTTCGAAAACTATGTTATGACGCCACAAAGTGATTTTGCGTATTTTGAAGAAATAATAAATTATTTACTTTACTTCATTGAAAAAGGCCAACAAACACTAAGAAAATATGAAAAAGACAAAGGCACAGAAAATAACATAATCTCTTGGGAATTCACTATCTGTTAGTAAACTCGCTCAGATCGTATTACTAGCTAACTGGCAGATTGTGGACAATATAAGAAAAAAGTTGAAAGGTAGTCAACTTTGCTTGTGCCTCAAGATAGCGGCCCACCGACAGCTGATTTCGTGACTGTCAGAATTAGTTTACGCGGGAGTCGTTATTCTCGCTACTGGCTAGCGTGTGGCGCTAGCTGCGAGCTCAAGTTTTTTTACAAAATGTCGACAGAATTGGTTCGCGCGAGAGTCGCTATTTTAGCTGCTACTGTCGCTACTGGGCGAGTAGACAGTTTCGTGTGTCATCATGCAATCTCACTCGCCGATTCACTATCTTTTAAACTAAACTTGTAAACTCGCTCAATATAATCAAGTCTTAAGGGCCTACGCCATCTTTAAAGATGCTGTGAGGATGGTCTTTTTAGTGAAACGATGGAGAGAAAGTTCTGGGTACAAAAAATGTACGAGGTTTGGGTAGGAGTCTAGTAGTCAATATTTCTAGGGGTGACGAACGTATGAATCCATCCACTCCGGTGCAAGGTGATAGGTGGGTTGAGAGCCGGCTGGAGAAATCTTTGATAGGTCTCCCCCAACGAGTATCTCCCGATCCGACTGATACAAACCTCACCCCATGAATCCGGGCACCTCTGATAAGTCACCAAACGTCACCAAGCGAAACGTCATGGGGTGATCTATGGTAGGGGTGTTGGTTACTACCGTTGCCTTTTTATTTTCTGTACAATCTAGTATGTTTCATCGGTATTTTATTTGAAATTTATTAAAATCATCTTCTTCGACGATTTATTAATATTACAATGACGTTTACAAAAATCTATAAGTTATCGGCTTGCACTGCACTGCACATTCAAGTTATCACTTAGAATATCGATATGTTTAACATCAATGAAGCATAATTTAGACAGACGGCAAGCTTTATTGCTGTTAGTTTAAATCTATTATCTATTTTCTCTCTTTTAAAAACGCTTTGAAATGTTAATTTTGTAATGACAAAATGAATAAATAAATTAAGTTGAATTGAATCCCTAATAAAATTGAATTATATTACTATTGTGTAATATTCTTCTTGGAACTTAGATAGAAGCAAAAAATATAACAAGAGAATCCTCGCCTTGGGCACTTTGGCAGGCGCCACGAATTAATTCACCAGCTTAAAAGGACTTATCGTATTACTACGTTTTTTCTCTTATTCTAATGGTCATTGGTAACACAATGATCACAGTTGAAATCAATCTGGACTCAACAGATTGAAATGCCATTCGAGGAATGCCGAAGAGAATTGAACGGTCTTCCGTGATAGCATGCGCGATTCCTTCACGACAGCAGACGACTGTAAAAAGGACGGTGTTTGGTTGGCTGATGATCTGGATTCGGTGTTCGACAAGACAGCCAAGACTCGAGGGAGCCATCACCTTCCTCAGTCGCTGATGGAAAAGGAAATTACCACTATCGCTGGTGACTGAGTGACCGTTGTTGTCTTTGTTTATGGTATTGAGGACATAAACGTTGATTGCTTCGGTGGCAGTTATTCTAGCCCCAGATGGTCAATTCAAGCCATGGCAAAAATCTCCGCCGTTTATTGCGTATTTTAAAAGGGTTTTTAAATTCACCATCGTGTTAATAGGGGCGACTCCTGGGAAAAGCGTGAATAAAAAACGATGTCCTCGCGGAGCTAAAAATATTCACAAGGAAGAAACAAAGCAAATTAGGGTGATTTGATGGGAAAATGGAATGATTTGTGGCCGATCATTGGCGGAAACACACATTTATGTCAAGATGTAGGTAAAATTTATAGTATTAGTTTATCAAAAAAAAAAATATATAAGTACGTTTTTTTTAATAACATAATGAGTAAAACCTCAAAATTTATTCATTGACCACAAACTTGACGTCTCTCAAACGAAAATTTGAAGAAAAAATACAGGACTCTAATCTTGCCGGAGCTCTCTTTTCTAGTTGCGACCATACCTTTTTCTGATTTTTCTGTGTAAAATACAGGACTCTAATCTTGCCGGAGCTCTGTTTTCTAGATGCAACCGTATCTTTTTCTATTTTTTCTGTGTAAAATACAGGACTCTAATCTTGCCGGAGCTCTCTTTTCTGGTTGCGACCATATCTTTTTCTGATTTTTCTGTGTAAAATACAGGACTCTAATCTTGCCGGAGCTCTGTTTTCTAGATGCGACCGTATCTTTTTCTGATTTTTCTGTGTAAAATACAGGACTCTAATCTTGCTGGAGCTCTGTTTTCTAGATGCGACCATATCTTTTTCTGATTTTTCAATTTACATTTTCGTCGAGAATTTAATTTAAAGGTGATTATTTTCGGTCGTGTCTGGTTATTCCCTATTTAAAAAAAAATACATGAATATTTACAAACTACGTCAAAGCTGATTGCAGCCTTGGGATGCCTCAACAATTGTTGTTGGCAATGCACAAATAAATAGTATAGTTGTAGAGTTAACGCACGTGGTATATTTCTGTTAAATTTATTGTCAAACATTTTTATTGTACCAGAATCATATTTTTCCCATCAAAACGCGTCAACGTTTTTGAGGAAAATCCTTGCAAATAAGCAAAGTAACGACTAATCTATGAAAAAGATTTCGTTGAAACATCAGGGTGGTCAGTTTTTTTGAGATGGCCTTAACCCATTTCATCACAGGATACCAAATTTGACTCAGCTCACATAAGTCTCATTTAAATTGTTGTAACTCCCCTACAATAATGGTGACAAATGTGATCTTGCGAAATAATACAAATTCATACAAACTCAATGTTTTTGTTTTGAAAATTTGATCGCTTAGAAGTATTATAGATCCTTCAATTAAATACTGCGAGCAGAACACATCTTGGTCTTAGAAAGCATCAATAATTTTTTCATAAGTCTTTTAATAAGCCTAGGAAAAAATAAAGTATTAAGTCTATAAAAAAAACTTTCAAATGCAAATTCTCCTACATACAAAACCCTTTTTCGGATACGGTTTTATTGTATAATGTGGCAAATTTAGTTTTTTTATAATAATCGCAAAAAAAATTGATATTTATGCCTGAACTTTTTTATAAAACGCGCTCAGTAGCCGCCCGGATTTCGGGCCGAATAAACGTGCTCTGCTCTTTTCGTTGCTTTGTTCTATAAAAATCTTCTGGCGAAATAACAAAACACCGTTGTTGGCTATTGATTGGTCAACGCTAAAGTCGCTTGCTCCGCCCAATTCCGAAAGGATCCAGGACTAGGGGATCGTCTTAACTTACCGTCTTAATCGGTATTAGAAAGAGAAAACTTTAAGCTTTATATTCAAATCTACAATTTAACCACAGAGAAATTTAAATATGCTCCTCTACGTAACCAAAATTTCTCACAACAATTTGAGAAAATTTATAAAATTTCGTATATACTATTTAATTAAATATTTTTTTACGAAACTAAAAATTTAAGGTCATAATAACGTTAATAACATATTTGCCTAAAAAAACGTGTTATCAGTTATTTTAGTCATTTTTAAGTTTGCATGCAAAAATTTTAATATTTCAAAAATAATATGTTTTATTTAGAATTACAAAATTTAAAGTGTATTTTATCACTTTTCACAACCAGTTTTTAGTTTTCACGTACGTTCAGAAATATTACATTTATTTGGATTTTTTTGCAAAGCGGAAATATTTATGCCCCCTGACAAGATATGGCCGATACCTGAGGGGTTAAAATTAGCATTAACATGAAATTCGTAATCAAAATAAATCGAATAACATATATTTATACAAAGTGGTTCAGTATTAATATCAAGTCGAAGGCGTGGTGATTATGTTCCTAATTAGTAAAGGAAATGTTAGAAATAATCGCAGTATATTATCATTAGAATACGTTCTAAAAATTCTCCAAATAGCTGAGTTGGTCGAGAACAGTATCGTCATTATCATTAGTGAATTAATCGTAATATCGGACCGAGAAAATCAATGTAGAATGTCGGATTCTGGAATTAAATATATTTTTAATGGCGTCGTTATGTCTTTCGGCGTGTGTTAACTTAACGTACCGAGCGGTGAATGTCATTTTAACATTCCGATTATTATTATGCGTCGGTGTCTAGTTTTGGACACCCACATAAGAAACTATTTATTTGTTAGTTGATGTGGCACCCGGGAGATTGGCCCAAGCGGTACAAAAAATATCCAATCTTGAATGGCTTGGATTCTAACTATTCAAAAATTAAAGATCTTTACTCATTTTCGGCGATGCGAAAGTCATTTCTCAAAATATGGCGGAACTAGCAAGTAATTCAGACTTTCTCCTAAAAAACATGCGGTGATCCGGCTTGGTAGCTGCTTCAGTGCGATCTTTGCGTCCGTTCGAGTTGAGCGCTCCTCTGTCGAATCCTGCCGCCTGCAAAGTGCCTTCAATTATGCGATTACGAACCAGGAGGCAGGCCGCCCTGTTGATTGAAGTCCGTGAGCTCGCACTTTTGATCCCAGACCGTTTTTTACAATTTGTTTACAGTTAAAATTTGTCACACGTCTCGTTTTTGAGTTCAATAACTCAGCTGTGGAACGATTTGCCGGCCTTTGTGATCCCTCCCTCCTAAAACATGGATCTCTCAAGGCCCAGGTTCACTACTTCCTTTCGACAAAAAGACCCCCCCACACACACACAGCATCCTCAAACGTGACACAGGCCCTGACGGAATTTTTTTTCCTCAGGGACTTAAAAAAAACAAAAAAAAATTTTGAACCGACAGTTAAAAAGAGTTTGTTTCTCTAATACGAAAAAATGAGAAGACCATGATAATTGTCGATTCAGCTGCTAAGAAAAATTAAAAAAATATTAATTGTATCCGAGGTGAAATTATAAATTTTGGAGAGTGTAAACACACACGAAATAAGTAAAAGATTCATCCCTGACAGCATCAATTTCCCCACACTCCCCATACTAAAAAACTAAAATAGGTATCAATTTTAATTAGGTATTGAAAATGTCGTAAACCCAGGGCCTACCTCAGTAAATCTATGAATAAATAAAATGAATTTATTTGATCGTTAAAAAGATAAGATTTTGGAAATTGCCAACGAATGGCTGATATTGGAGGAAGAGTGACATCTTTACATGCTCCATAACAGGTGCGGGGTAACTTCAAACGATTTCCACATTAGTACAAACAAAAACGTTTGAAAGGTGTAGTGACAGAGAATGTATCGTTATTGTTTCTAAATGGAGAAAGATATTTGGAGATAGTCAGATACTGACTAATAAATTTGAGGCCAAATACTTAACGCATGCTACTGAACCTACTAAGGTAAAACACATGTATTAGATGATTGTAATCTTAAACAGTTTTAAACCTTCTTTAGATTTTAACATTTCAGGATAAATTTTAAACTCTTATCTCTTTGGTGTAATGAAGACACGTTCGAATAAAAAATATTTTAGAATTTAAAGGTTTTTTTTAGAATTTAGAACAGCTGTCGATTGCTGTTGTTGATGATCATCTAGTCTTGTCTCCGGGTAGGAAAAGGGAACAACGGTACAGGATATCACAAAATCTATCAAAAAAAGTAAGACATTAATATTTATTTAAAACTTACAGATTGTTGGTGAATGGGACACACAAACAGTCAGCTGAATTATGGTGACAACTTACCTGTAAGAAAAGAAAACAACAAATAAATATATTTACTAAAAACAATATAACAATATTTAATTAGAATGGATGTTTTCTTTTCAAAAACAAAATTAATAAGAACTTCTTTCTTATATTCTTATTGATATTGTTTTCATATAAATTTTTAAATAACACTTATAATTAAAATATGCAGTTATCTTATTTTTTAAATTAGCTCCACACAGGAGGCCGTGAGGAAAACAATTCCCCTTGAGGCCTATATCATCTTTTTGGATGCTGTGTTGAGAAATTTTTAGAGAAAGGAAGGAGAGGATGGTCTGGTAAGGAAAAAAGTATGAGGGGTTGATAGGATTCTGGGGGTTAGTGTGTCCAGGAGTGACGGACGTATGAATCTACTCCTCTCGGTGCAAGGCGATAAGTCGCGATAGGTCGGCTAGAGAGGTCCAATCGGTGACTCTCGACCCGGCCCGCCACACAGCAGGTGGGTAGACGCATCCACCGCCAATACCAGGACAAAGCTCACCCCATGAACCTGGACACCCCTGCCATGTCACAAAACGTAGCGAACCACTTGGTATGCCGTATGGCGGATGTAATGGTTAGCCAATAAATGATTCCCCGGGCAGTGGTACACAAGTAAATAAGAGTTTTGTGCGATATCCAAGTTGTTTTTTACATCACATATCTATATATATTTCATAATTAAGGTAATGCTAGTGATCAGTGGATGAGTTGGCATCGCGTTTGGGTCCCACCTAGGCGTCCCGTGTTCGATTTCTCGGCTGGCTAAGTCCTCCACCGCGACACAAGCAACATTTTCAGCTTAGTGTGGTGATAGTAGGAAATTTTCAAATATTGTCGGGTTATCCGTGACACAATAACATTTTCTTTCTTTAAAAAAAATAATAAATTTCTGTAATCGATCTGCATTCAAAAATATACCGTTAATATGCTGCTAGCTCCTTCGAGCAGGTTCGTTGAACAGACTCAGCAAGCATATTCGCATAATGATATGTGGTTTTTACCTTCAGGTACGTAAAGAAAGTAGGAATGTTATGTTTTTAGGTTTTCACGGCCAAAAAGTATTTTTGTTATTGTTTTTGGGGTGTTATGCCGTGTTTCGCTACCTCCTTCTTTAGCCAACGTTTCGGACAGCGTTACAGTGTCCATCATCAGGGCAGATGAGTGAAACTCATGAGTGAAACTCATCTGCCCTGATGATGGACACTGTAACGCTGTCCGAAACGTTGGCTAAAGAAGGAGGTAGCGAAACACGGCATAACACCCCAAAAACAATAACAAAAAAAAAAAAAGTAGGAATGATTTAAATTAATACTATGATACCAATCCCTTGGAAGGAGTTCACGATCCTTAGAAATAATACCATACGACTAAAGAAGAAGGCAAAAACAAATACCGGCACATAAAAAACGACAAAAATCATTGAAATTAGTAATAGGTTCAAATTACTTAATTTACAATAATTAGTACTACTAAGATCGCATTGCTTTGGCTCGTACGGAACTGCGCACAATATTTGTAAGTGAGTTTCTACACACGATATAAACATTTATCAATATTAAAACAACCAGTTAATATAATATAATGGTAACAGTCCACAGCGAACAAATGAATTGTGTGTCGGAGAGGTGGCCAACATTCGGTTTGATTTTAGATGTAAAAACCCATCCAACATTCCGGCATTGTGTGAAACATCAACTTATAACTATAACTCTGTCTTTAAATATTACCTAGTGTTTATAAGCACACATTTCAGTTGTCAACTTCTTGTACTTATATAATTGATAAAACAATGTATACTATTAAAGCCGAACGTGTACTTTTCTTTAGTTTCTTTTAATAAAAATATATTTTTATTAAACATTTCAATAAATATGTGTATTCGTGCTGCTAAGCACCAATGGAAATCACAAAACTAATTTTTAATTCTACTGAATGAAACCTTAGAAAAGGCCAATTCAATTTATCCAAAGCACAGTTTTTTTGTATTTATGATGTAAACCAATTCATAGTAAACATTAATCTAAATCACTTTATTTTTTTTCTAAATTTGGTTCGCCATGCTGATATTTTAGAACCTTATCTTAAAAACAGGTCAACTTTTATATTTTTAATATTGGTGTACCGTAGTTATACTAGTTTTTTTTCAAATCAACCTCAAGAATTTATTTATTTATTTATTTATTTATTAAAAGAAGTTTATACAATGAACAAAAAATTGTGTTAATTCATCCGCCATGCTAGGGATGTCCCTGTGTTAATGACGCCCCCGTTCAATAAATATTGCAAACATGAAGACTTGGATGTATTTTCAAATGTAATTACCTTCAGGAGGAACTTGTACTTACATTTCCCTGATTATCTCCTCACTTAGAGCTGTAATATGTGTGTAAATGTATATTTATTTATTTATAAATAAACGCCCTTTTTCGGGGCTTTTACATATATAGCATAGAAAAAACATTTTATTGTACATAACTGAACTGCCTCAATAACAATATTTTATATTTATTCAAAGATAAATTGAAGATGTCCACTGACTTGGTATAATTGTTTCCCTCCATTAGTATTCTGGGCAAAGAGGAATACATATGGTAGTTAGTCCCAGAATTAAATCCTGACTTCTAGTATTACGAAGTGGAATTCGGAAGCTTATCAATTCAAGTAATACCGGACTATCAACTAAATCATTTAGAATTTTATATAAAAATACCAAGTCAGTGAAAATTCTTCTGTCTGACAATTTAAGCATATTCATATCGTTTAAAATTGTGGTGTAGTTTAACATAAATATGTTAAACTACAACGAATTATTATGTGAATGTATATGTACATGTATGCATGTGTATTTATATATGTGTGGGTGTGTGTGTCTGTGTGCACACGTATGAACATAGGTGCATGTGTGTACATGTACACATAAGTGTGTATGTATGTATTTTGTAATATTTGATCCTTCTTGTTTTTTGCTTGTAGGTACATGTAATAAAATTTATTATTATGTGAACGTATTAAGAATGTTAAGATGAATGGTGTACTCACCTTTAATTCAAATCGTCACTGTTACCATGTTCAATTTGTAAACTTAATATAATAATTATATGTGTTGTATTCTGTTGGCGAGCCAATAAACAAAATAAATAAATAAATATCTCCCATTTCTGATGAAGAATTCTAATCTGGAATTTTGAGCACAATATTATCATTATTATACTAAACATGTTTATATATTATATAGAGTGATAGTTAAGCCATTTTTATTTCAGCTTTTGGTTTGGCATCTCTGACCAATCGTATGCTGGTAAACCTGTCATTCCGGTACGCAGGTTGATCCGGGGTGGGGGGAGGGGGTCGGGCCGGCTTCGGTAATCTCCGGTAAACTTCGTGCTCATTTCCGAAAGGTCCGATGCCTCGAGCCCGAGATTATTATTTAATAAACTTTAAGGCTCTTGTGAATGATTTTTAAAGCGGCCTCCGAGGATATCGGAAGCCTTTCTTTATTGATTTATTTGTGAAGGATTTGTACGACGTTCGTAATAATATAGTAAGAGATGTGGATAGTCTAGTGATATGCGAAGACTTGGGATTTAACTGAAGGGTGTGTGTGAATATGTGTGTGTAAATGCGTACTATACACAAACATGGAAGCCTTTTACATAAAGGTAGGTGTACCTATAGCAGGAAGCAGGGTACAGTAGGTGTTTTGTGAAAAATATTGCTTTCGACAAAGAGCAGTGTCAATTTGGGAGGCGGGAATGGGTACCGCCGCCCCGGGAACCTTTATTGGATAACCAACAACTCTGCCATAGGTCACCCCAAGTGGTTCACTACGTTTGGTGATTTAGCAGGGTTCATGGGGTGAGGTTTGTCTAGGTCTTGGAGACGAATGACCAGGACACACTGAACCCCAGATTCCTACCCACCCCTTAAACCCCTTTCCTTTCCAGAACTCTCCTCCCTTCCTTTTCCTTAAAAAAAAACCTTCACACAGCATCCTCAAATACGACATAGGCCCTGAGGGTAATTATTTTCCTCAGGGCCTCCTGTGTGGAGCTCAAGTAAAAAAAATATGTATATTTTTAAAAACCTAGAAACTAAATTACAATATAGGAGGCGTGAATGGATACCGCCGCCCCAGGAAACATTTTTTGGATAACCAACACCTCTGCTAGGTAGGTCACCCCAAGTGGTTCGCCGGTGGGATTATGGACGCCTGGGTTCATGGGGTAAGGATTGTCCAGGTCTTGGCGGGCCGGATCGAGAGAGACTAGATGAGGGCAGTCTTTTGACCTCTCCAGCCAGAATCTCTCGAACCATCGCCTTGCACCGCTATTGGAGGGATGGATTCAAACGTCCACCACTCCTGGACACGCTGACCCCAGATTCCTACCCACCCTCATACCTATTTCCTTCCAGAACTTTCTTTCCTTCCTTTCCTTAAAAAAAAAACATCCAAACGGCCTCCCTATTAAGATGGCATAGGCCCTGAGGGATTTTTTTTCCTTAAGTAGCTAATTTAAAAAAAGGGTTAAACTTTACATGTGAGCTACTCAAAAAATTGTAAAATAATTTTTCACAAAATGTGGTTTCCATAGATCATGAATACCAAAAAATAGAAATTAAAAAATAAAAAAAAATTGAAAAACCAAAATGAAATCATTTTTTAAACATAAAATCACCAATTAATTAGTTTCATCGACAGCGCATAAAAAAAATGAAAAATTTCTAAGTTAAAGGAAACTTTTATGAAAATATTTTGGCATTCGCTTAACAAAAACAAAATACTACCTTTTCTGTCCACCTGCAAATTATCCCTGTCAACCTGTAACAATGTTTTCACCTACAGCCTACAAAAACATCATCCATATAGCGCTCACGGATCGCTCCATATAAAATTAAAATAAAGAGCTTTGAACCAAATGGCGTCGTGTTTTGAGAGTTTATTCCATTTTCAAAACGATTTGAATCGCAGATTGCTCCGGCAGGAATCCTGTTCGTATTGCCAACACTAGCTAACCTGAGAAATATGCGAGGATTTCCTAAGGAATGATTCCCATAACTCTGCACTAGGGATTGCAATTCCAATTCATTGCTGTGTTTTAATAAATCAAAGAGCGATTGATTCTAAATGGAACCGGAATTTGAATATTTTAGCAAAATTTTACAAATTTTGATGTGTTTGATTTAATTTCTGTAAGTTTGACTGCTTAGTCTTAATATTTTTACATGTAGAGGTAAAAAAAAATTATGCAGTTCACACGCGGTAGAAGTGAAACCTTCAGAAAACTAAACTAAACTAAAGTAGTTAAGAGTGAGGAGGTTACGAGACACAAAGAGGAGACCGATAGGCTACGAAGACACCGCACAAAGAGGAGACCGATCATTCTATCTCATTCTCTTGCATGCTAAATGTGTGTTTGTCTCTTTTTCTTTTTATCGATTTTTAAATCACAACTGTACTGAAGATGTTTTCACTTCAATAACTTCATCGACGGCCGGCTTAATCCAGCGGTAAGGCTCTTGACTCGCATTCCGAGTTGCGGGATCGAATCCCGGCGTGGCAAATAAATTTTATTTAATTAATTTGTGTTATTTCACAATTTATTCATTTAAAATAATAAATATCATATTTGTGGCACGTTCTAGAGTGGAGGATACTCTCAGTATCGCCCTGGTGTAAGACCACCATTCAGAATTGAAACGTTGCTTGAAATGGCTTTAACCGTGTTTGGTGACCAGATCTGAATAGCCAGGTACTTCCCACCTTCCTCCTACCCAACTCCTTCCCTTTCCCACCACCTTCAGCCTCACAACATACCCCAATTGGGGATGCCATAGTCTCAATGGCTACAGACGGAAGCAGTTGAGACTCTTGTGCGGTATTCATATTTAAAAAAAAATTTATTGTAAATAATTTGATTCTATTAATAAAGATAAAGGTATTGCAAAGGATAAAGCAGAGCGTAAAACACAAAACATGGGTTAGCATGGATAGAGTTAAAAAAAAAACAACAAAAAGATATTAAAAAGATTGTCAGAGTACAAAAAGTTCAGAACGGAAAGCTTTCAATCAATAAGCATTTCTAAAATATGAACAGTGCAAAAAGATTCATTTTGAAAATGGAAAACTTAATATGAAGACGTTGAACATAAAACTGGAACTTCTGAAAATATTATCTATTGTTTTCGAAAATTGCCGGTTCGAAATAAAAGGATTGAAAAAGTCTTGCTTTTCTCATCCTATTCTATCAGCGTTATTCCCAACACTAGGCGTTGCATACAAGACATTCTAATCTGCTTACACACGTTGTTACCATAATTCCAAGGCAATATAATCGCTTTTTAATGTTAACTCAATGCCAATATCGTTACTCTTCACCTAACATCTTGCTCGAGAAACGAATACCAGAAACCAGTGAATTAGATTAAACATCCTCCGGTGTGACTTCTATGGACTCGTCCTGCCAACACCACAAGTTATTGTTAAAATAAGTCACTCAGAATAAAACTCACTTAGAAGC
Source organism: Glyphotaelius pellucidus (assembly GCA_936435175.1). Taxonomy (NCBI): domain Eukaryota; kingdom Metazoa; phylum Arthropoda; class Insecta; order Trichoptera; family Limnephilidae; genus Glyphotaelius; species Glyphotaelius pellucidus. The sequence continues at coordinate 32,615,515 of OW386554.1, forward strand.
AATGAAGGCGTACCCTCACGGTTGGTTATTAAAATTGAATTAAGTAGTTTTTAACTGGCGCCAATCAATTTATAGGGAGTTTACGAGTATAAGAGGTGAGTAGAAAGATTGCTTCTTGTTGGTAGGATTGTCTTTTTCTATATTGCTTTTTCTATATTATAACCTGGATTGTATTTGGTCTTATTTGTCTATACCTTCATGTTTATCAATATTACCAGTAAAAACTCGGTGGTACCAACAACTTGTTTTGTCTTCATGTCTTGTCTGTTCTCTCATTGATACACTTATTTAACTGGGGCCTATCAATTTATAGAGAGTTTACGAGCGTAAGAGATGAGCAGTGTCTATACCTCCATGTTTATCAACATTACAAGTAAAAACTTCATTCTTCATGTTTTGTTTGTTTTTTCATTGATACACGTTGGTAAATGATTATGATTGTACTTAATTTCCAAAAGGATACAGAGGTTAAAATTCTTCGCCGTAATAATAAAGGCAAAAAAATTGATAACTTAGAAACACTTGAAACTAGAAAGTACCTAAATAATAACTGGTATATTGAATAACCAAATAAATTTATGTTTTAGTCCTATTCTAAACATATTTCCAGTAAACAGCTATGTTCTTCCCAGAAGTCCCTCAATTACCTCTTCGCCTTTGTTCACATTCCTCTATAACACCTAAATATTTGTATATGTATATATATCTGTCAGTATTTTGTATATTTATTTAATTTTAATATTCTCCTGGTGAAAGAAGAGTTCTTCTGAAATAAGTAGTGTGTAATAATGGTCTAAAACAAATTTATTTGTTTGTATTGTAGTTTGAGGCGAGCCACAGAGTAAATACTTTTAATAAATACGAATTATGATTGTTTTTATTTTAATAATATTGTTCTTGTATAACATGTTATGTTTGGTGGCTTGTTCAATGACGAACTCAGAATTACATCTCATGGGTTCTCTCGAGTATGTTCAACAATCATATTTTAACCTTTGTCAAAAAAGCAGATAAAACGTTTAAAACATAAAGGACAATCATATGGAACTCATTCAGTAATGTGTTTGAAGGTGGTAGGTTGATTTGTGCCCGTTTTATGACGTGTGTGGTTCGCAATTCCCAGTGCTAAAATATTTTGCTGGCTGTAAACCTCGTTCGAGCGAATTTCACGCATAGTGATTTCATCTGTGTGAAATTGGCTCAAAAATGTCACTTACAAAACGAGCCATGGCGTATGCTGATCTGGGTTGCAGTCCGAGACATCATTATTAATAACAGGGATTTAAAGGCGTCATTGTTAACTTCTTTCAGGGCTGAGTAATAAACGAGAGTTCAATTGTTCGAATTATGAGAAACTGAGTCATGAGCCATGTTAATTGTTTGAGGAGTCATCAATAGCATGATTTTTTAAACTGGAATAGCTCCGCTGGGCAGGATATGTAACAAAGATGGAAGATAGTCGACCACCAAAAAGGCTTATACTATGTCATCACCTCCATTGGACAAGACTCTAATTAATGTTCTATCAAAAATGACCATTGAATTTAAAACTATTTATTTTGCTCATTTTTATAATTTATATATCATTTGCGTGTTTTCAGAGCCAACTATATTGCATTAACAAAATCACTTGTATGACAACGTTCTAACATCACATTTTTAAAGCTTCCTGTTATTTTACTAGATTCTTTACTTTAGTTGGATAGGGTTCTAACTTCGCCTTACCATATTCTATAGGTGTCAAAAGTTGTAAAGACAAATTCTTAAAAACTATATTGTGTAAAGTATTTTCGGTTAACATATTTTTAAGAAATATATTCAATTAGAACGTGGCTCTATCTTAAATAAAGGAGACTTCAGGAAAACGTAGTTTTTTTTTTTTAAATTGTACAACAGATAAATAATCCAATTACCGTACAATTTCCTCATTTTGACAATCTTAACACCTAAGAAGATGATCATTATACAAAAAAATCTTAAGGCTATCTAAAGAAGAGTTGTACACATCTAGTGTTTTTGATATTTCGTTTAACAGTACCATTCCTCTTGTTATGCTATGCTGTGTTAGAACATCTGTTCTGCCGTATGGTATTTCGAACAAGTCGTGTCGACGACTACGACTGAAGTTTTCAGGCACGTATAAACCGTAGCATTCCAAGAGGAATGGGCTGTCAATATTGTTATGGATTATGTTAAAACTAAGAATTGCAAGATTTGCATAACGTCTAGTTTCCAAACTAAATCTATTTGTTGCCTCAAGTAACTCCATATGGTGCATGAACCTCGGATAAGTTCCGTGCATTCGCATATAGACGTACCTAAGGATTTTTTTCTGGATTTGTTCCAGCATATTAATATATTTAGTCTGGTGCGGAGTCCACACACCACTAGCATACGCTAGCTTACTTCTTACGACGCCATCAAACATGGCTATCATTGCATCTGGGTCATCAAATTGATTACATATTCTGATGACAAAAGCCAGGAGTTTGTAGCATGCTGGAGTGAGCCGTGATATGTGATCGGAAAATGTCAGTTTGGGATCAAAGACGATACTAAGATCTTTAAAGCTATTGACTCGACATAACGTTTTCCCATTAAGATGAAGCCATAGTAAATAATGCAAAATCATACAAAATCATATGTTTTTGTTTTGAAAATTTGATCGCTTAGAAATATTATAGATGCTTCAATTAAATACTGCGTGTAGAACATCTTGGCCCTTAAAAATATCGGTCATTTTTTTTATAAGTCTTTTAATAAACCTAGAAAAAAATAAAGTAATAGGTCCATAAAAAAACACTTTCAAGTGCAAATTCTCCTACTTATGAACATCTTTTCGGATATGGTTTTATTGTATATTGTAGCAAATTTAGTTTCTTTTATGATAATCGCATAATAAATTGATATTTACGCCCGATATTCGCAAAATAAAATAAAATATTAATTTTTGCGTTGTTATTTTACAATACGGCCGGCAGCCGACGAATTAGGATTTTCAAAGTGACCCTTATGTCGTTCACCGAAGGATTACTAGCTTGCCACACCCTACTTTCTTTCAGAATCGCCCCGACCGGAGCAGGGAACAGACGTGTGACTCCACGTCGCTCGGTTCCGTGAAATCAATTTTAAATTTCCTTGTTATTACAATAAACAATGTGTAAAAAAGGAGTTAATGTTTTTTTAGGCCTTTACGAAATCAACCTGTAAAAAAAATTCTCAAATAACTTTTTCAACCATTCCAAAAGCTTTTTCTCAAATATTTTTTAACTCCTCTCACAAAGGGCGTGAATTCAGATTTAGATTTTTCCCTGGACTATTGGATCCCCTTGATGGTGTACTCAAAAACTACGGGCTTCTGGGAGCGGGTATATGTCATTGTTACACATTTTTTAATATTGAATTCTTATTTGTTTTTATCTGACCATTCTGCCATAGCATCAACGTCAGAACCTTGTGCAATCAATTAGCACGTTCTAGTTGGTTGCGTGTGGTTCTAACTGAACATTTAGATATGTTGTAAAGTGGTAAGTAAAGTATTTAAATATTTTTCTTTAAAATATTGTTAGCGTCAGCGTGCGTGCTGATGCTATCGGCAGGGTTGGAGAAAGCTCCCACATATTTAATACAAATTAGTTGCTGTATCTGCCCCAAATAAAAACTAGCTCAGGTTCGGTGCAAGCAGGGTTTCTTTTAACCTCAAGGCTAGTGCTCGTGGTTCGGAACTTCACGCTTCTCCATCCCCCCAGGGCCTCTCTCGACAAGCAAAACACGGTAGGTTATCACATAAATAGTTTATTCAATTCTAGGAGACACAATAATACATAAGAGGAACGATCCTAGCTGAAAGTTAGTTTGAACGTCAGTCTCTGCTCTCTACACGCGTGGTTAGGGCTTCAAAACATTTAATTGCACACAAAGGGTAACATGGTAATTGACTCACGTTTGGTTTATGGGCCAACAGCGGCTTTACGCGCTTGTTCTCCCGGTCTCAGCAGCGTCCATGCGGACACCGGAAGTGCACAACCGGCGAAACTGAACTTGTGTCGCACATGTTCGCGCGGGACGTGGGCCCGGGAAGCTCGCTTGCTGAAGACTGATTTGAATGGCGGTGTGCGGCGCGTCTCCTGATCCGTGGGTCGCGGGAGGGGTGATGCGCCTGCGCATTACCGTCCCGCGGTGCAACAGTATTTTAGGGCTCGATTCGCTGACTGTCGAAACATGACGGTACTTAAGACTCGATTCCTTATTCTTGTAACGTAACACTTCCCCCCTCGCCGCAATAAAAGCGACGTGGCAATGGAGCTGTAGGGCTAATAAATCCTCTTACCCTTTCAGCACTTGTGCCAAAAACATTTAAGAGAAACGAGGAGAGAGAGAGAGAGAAATTCCTAGCTGGAGAATAGTTATGAACAGAACACAAAAGAGATGATACATGGTGTAACAAGGAATTGTCAATAAATGTATATAAAGGCAGTGGCATACATAAATACAGTTGCAAAGAACAAGGATCTGTTGAAGAAAGGTACAAGGGTTATGCAGTGATAGAAAAAAAAAACTCTAAAATTGTATCATTGGTCTGTGAGCTAATGTTTGCGAACGTGGTTTGCGTAGGATGTCTGGGGTGGTTGAACGTTTCACTGAAGTTACAAGGTTACTTTGTCACAGTAACCTGGCCCATTTGAGATTACACTCAAGGGACACTAGGGCCTTTAAGAAAATACGAGGAAGAGAACACATGATGAGGCTTCTAGGTGGTGTGGAGAGTTCTACCTGTCACAGAGGTCGAAAGGGTAACTGCTTCCGGATCCTGTGGGTGAGCCAGTACGAAACCATTGAAGTATTGGAGAGTGGAATCGTAATTGGTGGTTGGTACACTGGTTTTTGTATGTAGTGGGATTGTTTTGTGAACAATCGTTGGTATTGTTATTTGCGCAAGGGCACAGGAGCATCAGCACAATGGCAGTAGGGCATTTGCATTATGCAGCAGGAACATTTGCATAATGGCAGCAGAAACATTTGCACAATGGCAGCAGGAACATTTGCACAAGGGCAACAGGAACATTTGTATTATGCAGCAGGAATATTTGTATTATGCAGCAGGAATATTTGCATAATGGCAGCAGAGCATTTGCATTATGCAGCAGGAACATTTGCATAATGGCAGCAGGAACATTTGCACAAGGGCAACAGGAACATGAACCAACCTAGAGCTGGCGTGCTCGGGTTTGTTTTGAGTGTCGGTTCTTTGTGGTGATACAATTCGCAACTACACGCACGACTCACACTAGGTTATGTTAGATGCGGTCGGGTGCTTTTGGTACGCAGGGATTGAAGGCAAGGGACCTCCGTGACGGTAGCGAGGGCAGCATGAAGAGGCGCAGATGTAGATAGGGTGCAGAGCTGCTGGTTTTTTTTTTTTAAAATCCGGCAAAAATTATTATTAGAACAAAATTCTTGAAGTTTACCTGCCTAGTAGACCAATGATGAAAAAAGTTTGGAGAGAAACAAGTGTGCATGTTGAGAAAAAGTTGGATTTGTTTGGCGTGTAGAGAGAGAGACGGAGAGAGAGCTAACTAAATGTGGCTAATGCCTAATACATGTTACAAAGGTACGTATTCAAGGACAGGTTCTGTGTAACCCCTTTTGGTTTTTTTTCTTTACCAAATACATTTCCAAGAATACGTGGTTGAGGGATTGTACGTATAACAAAATTCCCCATTCGAAAGAAGTTGGTCTTCCATGACCTATGCTCACGTCTATACGGTAGCATTTTTTCTACTTTCGAAAAACAAAACATTGCGTACAAGATTAGTTATAACAAAGTGGGAAAGGAGTAGGAAGTTGAAAGGATCCGCGTATGAAGATTGTCCCATTTGACAAACGAAACGCCAAGTGCGTAACGCATATATCCCCATTCACGGATAATTTCGAGGAAGGGGGAGGGTGATAATTGGGAACATTTGAACGAAGAAAACTGCTGGGGACTCGGCTATTTCCGAAATTCGACCTCTGGGTGGAGGTGAAACAAGGTCTACAGCAGTCATCCTGGCACATTACAATAATGACAACTGGGAAAGGAGTAGGAAGTTGAAAGGATCCGCGTATGAAGATTGTCCCATTTGACAAACGAAACGCCAAGTGCGTAACGCATATATCCCCATTCACGGATAATTTCGAGGAAGGGGAGGGGTGATAGTTGGGAACATTTGAACGAAGAAAACTGCTGGGGACTCGGCTATTTCCGAAATTCGACCTCTGGGTGGAGGTGAAACAAGGTCTACAGCAGTCATCCTGGCACATTACAATAATGTTTGGTAGTGTTGGACAAAAGAATACACTGACATAAAAGTCTAATCCTCTACGTGTATTGGGCAGAAGATTAGGGGTCGTTTTATTCTCCTACTTGTTTGCGAGAAATGACAGACCCTTGCTCAAATCTCACAAACCTGGGGATTTTCTTTGTTCGTCTCCCAGACAACGAGTTAGGTGTTTTTGTGTCCATCAACTTAACTCCCACGACACGATGCCCCATAATCATGAGTGAAGCGTATGATTAGTCCTTTTGAGATAGTAGATAGTTCCTGGGTTCTTGTGACAGGAAGTCCACGGGCATATTAATGATTACAAAAAAGGGGTGTGGACTACATTGAGTAGTTCACACATAAAGGTTTGATATTATTTCGTTCGCACGATTCATGGTGAGTATTATAACGTCTTCACGTATAGCGTACAAGATTGCAAAATCAAAAGATTTGCAAGTAAGTTTTATAACGTCTTCACGGATAACAATGAACGAATTACAACTGGGTTGCCCAGTATTGAAGGGAGGTGCAAAAGACTAGGTATTTATGACATTTCTGACAAAAACCCACAGAGTAATTATAACGGGCTCCCCGTATCGCATTTAGTAGATATTCTGAGATTCCCATCTATGACGGCAGATTTTATAAGGTTCCCACCTATGATGGCAACAAAGGTTAACGTTCATATAAAGGTACCTATTCAATACAGACGGCGAGACATACTGATGTACTTAGTACAACAATACCGTAGCATAATAAATCCATATTAGCGTACGTTAAAGACTTGCACAAAGGCAAAAACATATTTGAAGATCTGGCCAAGATTTTATACTTCAACAATTAAGGGACAAAAAAAATTCTGGCGTGCTGATGGAATGTGAATTTCATCTAAGCTTACCGCAAAAGAGATCCTTTGTGGTACAACCCTTTTGGTTACGCACAGAGTATCGTATCGTGATGGTACAACTTTTGTTGTACTTACACGTACGATGGTAGCAACAATACAAGACATGCGCTTATCGTTGTTTGACAAGGAAAATTATTTACATTGGTCCGATTTGAGTGTTTAAGACCTTCTAGGTTTTACTTACTTAAACAGACTGCGATGGACACACCTTGGTGTTATGAAAATTATAATAATGGGATGGGTTGTTCACAGGGTGGTTCACTTGGAGACCTGGCTTCTTGTTGTGACCTCGTACTTTGCACGTGATAAGTCACAACAAGGCAACCCCAAAATTTCAGTTTGAGCAGTTGAGACCCAGGGTGACTCAATGTTGCTGAAATGTTGTAAAAAAATTTATCGTTAATGAAGAGGCACGTTGAAAGTTGTCCCTTTTATAACGATACTTTCCAGACTCCACATCCAGTTCTGGGGAGAGCTAGAGCAATTTGGGTTATTTATTGAGCGCCATTCTATTTTCTTAAAAAACAGAAAAAAACTTAGAACGGGTAGCAAACATCTGATACCGCCGTGGGTTTACACAGGTTTGCTTACCTAATTTAACTACATATGACATAAGGGTTAGATGCACTTTGGCGAGGACCCGATATTTAATGTACAAAAAAGATTTTTCTAACATTTAGAAAGGGGTGACGAGGTATGACATGATGATGTGAAAATATGATGCTGCGAGTTGTGACGATGCACAAAACCTTGGGCACGTAGTCTCTGACTACTTGCAGTAAGCCACAGGGAATTCCTTTCTCCGAAGTGATCAATTTCAGGTAGAGGTGTGCATGCTTAGAAAAAACGATGTTTCCAAGGTTTGACACCTGGGGCAGCAATTAGAGGCGAATGACTGATGATGACGAGATATTTATACAAACAAAAATAAAATAAAATAAAATGAAACGAAACCACAAGGGAGAATTATAATTTCTTCCATGACTTTGGCTACAGTTGACACCACTGTGCCAGAGCTAGAAAGGTTTCGTTTGAGTGTCCCAATGAGTGACAATCGTTTACGAGAGGCCGCTCATTAGTGACGAAACAAAAGGGTTGACTTCCATAGTGATCCATGTCACGGTGTAGACGAATGGTTGCTAGGAGTCACGGAATAACCGTTGGGGTTATACGGGCGTGGCAATGGAGTTTGTTTCCATGTTCCCACTTTTTACAATGTCCTTTATGTGGTAGTTACCTATGTGTTTACCAGAGATGTCGGACAATCGGTAAACCAGGTCTGAGATTTTCTTTAGAACTTTCGTCTTTACAAAACGGGGTGCCAATTTGGCAGAGAAGTACAGCGCACCTTGTGACAGAGTGTTGTTTCTCCTCCAGACGATGTCTTCTTCCTTGAACGTGATGTGCTTCCTGATGTACTTTTTGTTGTAGAAAGAAGCATATTGAATAAGGCATTTTTTGGATTTATTCCTGGGAGAAATCTTTCTACTTCTCAGGGCCTGTAGTAGTTCTTCCTTTTTTGACGTAGAAATGTGGGGGATTATACCCAGCGTGACTTGAGGGACTTCCATAGTGTATAGGGTCGTGTCAGGGTGACCTTACGTTGGGAGAAAAACGAGAACTCGACTCTTTATCCGTAATTGGAAAGAAATTTTTGCCAGGGATTGACCACTGGGGACGTATATATATTTTTTTTTTTTACAAAATGCTTCTGCGAAAAAACGCGTATTTGTAAGTGTTTGGGTTATTTGAAAATTTGGGCAGAGGTTTGCCTCTGGCCACGTGCTTTTTAGGAAAAATCCAAGCGTTTTGGAAAAAAAATTTCGAAAATTAAAAAATCGAAAAAAGGAAAAATCGAAAAAAAATTTTCAGAGTCCGAAACTGGAGAAAATTTGGGCAGCGATTTTCCTCTGGCCATGCGTTTTTAAGAAAAAATCCAAGCGTTTTGGAAAAAAAATTTCGAAAATTAAAAAATCGAAAAAAGGAAAAATCGAAAAAATTTTCAGAGTCTGAAACTGGAGAAAATTTGAGCAGCGATTTTCCTCTGGCCATGCGTTTTTAAGAAAAACTCCAAGGGTTTTGGAAAAAAAATTTCGAAAATTAAAAAATCGAAAAAAGGAAAAAATCGGAAAAATTTTCAGAGTCCGAAACTGGAGAAAATTTGAGCAGCGATTTTCCTCTGGCCATGCGTTTTTAAGAAAAAATCCAAGCGTTTTGGAAAAAAATTTCGAAAATTAAAAAATCGAAAAAAGGAAAAAATCGAAAAAATTTTCAGAGTCCGAAACTGGAGAAAATTTGAGCAGCGATTTTCCTCTGGCCATGCGTTTTTAAGAAAAAATCCAAGCGTTTTGGAAAAAAATTTCGAAAATTAAAAAATCGAAAAAAGGAAAAAATCGAAAAAATTTTCAGAGTCCGAAACTGGAGAAAATTTGAGCAGCGATTTTCCTCTGGCCATGCGTTTTTAAGAAAAACTCCAAGCGTTTTGGAAAAAAAAATTTCGAAAATTAAAAAAATCGAAAAAAGGAAAAAATCGGAAAAACTTTCAGAGTCCGAAACTGGAGAAAATTTGAGCAGCGATTTTCCTCTGGCCATGCGTTTTTAAGAAAAAATCCAAGCGTTTTGGAAAAAAAAAATTTCGAAAATTAAAAAAAATCGAAAAAAGGAAAAGTCGAAAAAATTTTCACAAGTTTTCGTGGAAGTAATTTGTTTGAGAATTCAACAATATCTTGGGGGCATGGTTTCATTACGCGGCTTCCTATAGCCTGATTTTATACAGCACCAATTTTTTGGTATTTACACGCGAATTCCCTTCGTCTTTTCGACAAGATATTACCTTCTTTGTCAATTGACAAGGTATTATAGTGTCAGATGTCAAGGAATCCACGTCAACGCGAATTTAGTATTTTTTGCATTATTCGAATGTGATTCGGCATGACCCGGTTTCAGCAGACGACAGAGTCAAAAATACTTAATTGTCAAATGACAGAAAGAATTTAAATCCACTTGTTCCCTAGGTGTCAGCAAGTGTCCGTTTAAGAGACGTACCAGCGTGCTGCAATATAGTATATTATTAAAAATATTTAGCACTTTCGAGACCAAGCGGATGATTTGTTTATCATGTACATGATTTTAATTGTTGAATAAATTCTTCTTTAATTTGTGTTTATTTCCACTATTCACTTGTATTGAAAATAGCAATTTTAATCGGCCGACACTTTGTAATCACTGTATTATTCGCAGCGACAACTTCCTAGGTTGGGCACCTTGCGTTGGAATACCGGTAATATTTTGTCGAGTGACGACTCACAAATGATAAAATCGCGCCCGTAATAATTTAAATTGTGATTCGAAATTACGTTCGCGCCGAGATTCCTGTTGGAAGTGCTAGACAATTGGGAATAAACAATACATCATAATAACATTTCAGAGTTTACAATTGTTGCTTGGGAACGAGGCCGTGGTGGAACAGAAAAAAAATTTAAATGGCCCCACGTTTAGCGCCAGTGTTAGCGTCAGCGTGCGTGCTGATGCTATCGGCAGGGTTGGAGAAAGCTCCCACATATTTAATACAAATTAGTTGCTGTATCTGCCCCAAATAAAAACTAGCTCAGGTTCGGTGCAAGCAGGGTTTCTTTTAACCTCAAGGCTAGTGCTCGTGGTTCGGAACTTCACGCTTCTCCATCCCCCCAGGGCCTCTCTCGACAAGCAAAACACGGTAGGTTATCACATAAATAGTTTATTCAATTCTAGGAGACACAATAATACATAAGAGGAACGATCCTAGCTGAAAGTTAGTTTGAACGTCAGTCTCTGCTCTCTACACGCGTGGTTAGGGCTTCAAAACATTTAATTGCACACAAAGGGTAACATGGTAATTGACTCACGTTTGGTTTATGGGCCAACAGCGGCTTTACGCGCTTGTTCTCCCGGTCTCAGCAGCGTCCATGCGGACACCGGAAGTGCACAACCGGCGAAACTGAACTTGTGTCGCACATGTTCGCGCGGGACGTGGGCCCGGGAAGCTCGCTTGCTGAAGACTGATTTGAATGGCGGTGTGCGGCGCGTCTCCTGATCCGTGGGTCGCGGGAGGGGTGATGCGCCTGCGCATTACCGTCCCGCGGTGCAACAGTATTTTAGGGCTCGATTCGCTGACTGTCGAAACATGACGGTACTTAAGACTCGATTCCTTATTCTTGTAACGTAACAATATGTTAAACTAAAATTCTTCATACAAGATTCAACCTCAAAATTAGAAATCGGTAAACAGATTAAAAGAAATTGTTTTTCCAAACTTTGACACCTCATAAACACATCAATGTAACGATTATTAGCCTGCAGGGCGAAGGAATAATTCAGGTTAAAATAGCTTCTCTGGACTAACAGAAAACTGGAAGAAGATTAGCAGGATTTTGGATCAGGATGATGCTGTTGAAATTGATTAGTTACAAGTGACTGTCTTGTCCCAAACATCATCCTTTTAAAATCCGATTAAAACCCAATTTGACTTACTATTAACAATAACGACATCAGATTGTTATCAGTAACAATTAGACGTAAATTGGTTTGAAAATGTGTATCGGGTACAATAATAATTGCACTCTCAGAGCACGAGCACGCGTAAATTGCGTAACAAGAACGAAAGGAACAGACCGACGAAATTCATAGAAATCGCTCTAATTTCCGATACGGTGAAGAATTTTTCAAAGACACGACCGTAAGCCATGGACTAAGACAATTTCGTTGCATCATCGTCACCACAATGTAATGTATCGTGATAGTGCAATCTATATTATTTTATTTCTAAATAAATTCGCTGGATTTCGTTTTACGTGGGAAAGAATTTGAGGCGGTATCATTGTACAGATGTATTGTCAAAAAAATGTTAGCTTAATCATATTTCGCAAAGCAATGTCATGGCGCACGTTTGTGTGTCAGTGAGTTCATTAGTTCAAGAAATATGGCCGAAAGAATGACCATTGGTCAACATTGATAATTTATTTTATTTTTTAAGCCCATGGGACTTTTACATTCAGTAAATAAAGCTTACATTTTTTACATAAGGGTTGATAATAAACAACAGGTTAATAAGAATAATTTCTTACATTACAGTGGTTCTTAGTTGCACGCATTTGAGGAAAATAAAATGATAACAATAATAAACAGACATTATCACAAATTATAATTTTTAAACACAGAAATCGTTCTACTCAAAATGGCAATATCATTTGTATTCACGTGAGGTTCGAAAAGGGGGGGGGAGAAGTTCGGAAAAAATCACGAAATATCACAAGGAAAGGGGGAGGGATATAATAAGATAACACGTGTATTTATTTTTCGTTGAACGCACGATTTCTAAACCTAACAGCGACGCGTGACCTCGACTCACCGTTGCCATCCAACGATTTCCCCGCCCCATTTACACATGATTTTGGGTATGGGGGGGGGGGGGGGGGGTTAGTCTAAAACCTAACCACATATCACAAGGGGGGGATGGGGTTAAAAAGTTGCTAAAAAACATCACGTGATTAATGGACGACCCCTAAGCGAGAAATTGGCGAGTTTGGCGCATAATTTGTCTGTGAATGGTGATATTGAAACAGGTCATTAAGCCTAAGTCAAGTAGGTACTCTTAAATTGACTACACTCAAGAGTTCGCAACTGAAATTGAACCATTGATTTGCGTGGAGTATTTTTGGATGTTGGTGTAGAAACATGTTTCTTGGCGTAGATACAAAAATGTTCTTAATCAAAAGGAAGAAAGGCGTAAAAAAAAACCTAGAGTTACCAGAGTCATTCGACTAGCATGGATTGGTAGTACAAAATCATTGAGTACGATCAGTCAAGCAGACAGAAAATTTGATGATCGACCTATAGAGGCTTAGATAAAAGGATTTCAGAGGGAGCCAAAGAAATCGATGCAAAGCTTTACAAGAGCATAAGCAATCAATTAAGTTATTATAGCAGATCTGCAGGTGAATAATTTAAATATTGGCTGCTAATAAGTATCGAAAGAAACTTAAAAAAACGAATAAAAGGACACAAAATATATTAACAATAAAGAGGAACATAGTAACAAATCTTTAGTGACACCGTGGCACAAAGGTAGAAATGGAGACGTGGGTCTAAGCGACGGACAGATGCGAGCCCCTTTTTTTACGATGTGAGAATTTTTTAAGCTCACAAAATGTGAATGAAAAGTACTTCTTCATATTTACATACGACGATATTTTATGGTGCATCTCTTTTGGGATGTTCTAAGCCTTACTAATAAAACCATTCAAATGATGATTTATGTACGAATATTCCTTCAAAAAAGGTCTAAATGAAAACCAGTCAATAAATACGAAATTAAAAGAATCGAAGCTGAAATTCCTGTTTTATCTTCTATGAGTACCGCATACGAATACGAACTGTTCGAAACCACTGGATCTATGGCAAATGTGAGGAAAGGTCTATGAAATGGCAATTCAGATCTGTTTAATAAAAACGGCTAAAGCCTTTTTTTTACATTAGCTCCACAAGGGGGCACTGAGAAGTAAAATCTCCTTCACGGCTCACGTCATCTTTAAGGATGCCGTGTGGAGGGTTTTTTAAGGAAAGGAAAGAGAGGAAGATCTGGGAAGGCAAAAAGGTGTGAGGTGAGTAGGAATCTGGGAGACAATGTGTCCAGGAGTGACATACGTATGAATCCATCACACCAACTGCGGTGCAAAGCAATCGGTCGAGAGAGTCCTGCTAGAGAGTTAAAAAGGATACCCTCAACCAAATCCAAATCCAAACCGCCACACAGACGCATCCGCCGCCAAGATCTAGACTATCCTCATTTGAAGCAAAGATGTTTCAGAATGTAGGTTTTCCACTAGGGCGTTTAGTGTTCATAATTTTCAGAATTTTTATTTATTATTATTTTTAACTTAATAAGTAAGACTTCAAATAAGTAAGACAGGCAATATTAGCAAAAATCAGAAAAAGAAAAGGTCACGTCTAGAATATGAACCCAGGACCTATGACTTGTCCTAGATGTGACGGTGTCTTTTTCTGATTTTCCTGTTTGAGTTTCGCTAATATTGTCTTCATTAAATAAACTTTTTAGAGCGTTTACCATTATGCATTATTTTTGTACAGTTAATAAATGTTTTGCTGAGTGTCGATTATTCCGAAATGGTTTCACTCGATTATATCCATAGCATACATACTGTCCAGTATACATAATATCCAATACAGACATACTCACACGGCTGCTTATGAAGTTCTCGATGTAGTCGTTATTCGTGTGAAAGCAGTTAAATGCGCACGATTGATAACAATAGGTGTGAAATTGGACGGAAATAATTCAAATCAACCAGCGAGGTAAGCAACCGTGGCTGCCACCCGCATTGGCTGGCTAAGAAAACAGGGGTAGACCTGTTTTTACCATTAGCAGCTTTCATAAAAAGCAATTGTTATGAACTTTTGCTAACAATAATAACGTTAATTTGTAATAATAATTGTCAAATGTTAAAATTTATCCGATACCCGATATATAAATTAGTTTGAAAATACTGTTTACTTTGTTGAAAGAACGATTAAAACCAAATCTTTCGGCTTTTGGTTCGGCTTCGCCCAGTTAGTGTTTGTGACCACTTTATAAATCCAATATGAACTGGTTCCAAAAATAGCAAAAATATTCCTCGGATCCGTTGTCATCCAGTGATAGTCACCGGGAAAAAGTAATCAAGATAGGCAATGACGTCACATGTAATATATAGCCGCTTGATAAAATTGAGTATTACCGTTAATCTTTCCATATTCGGAGGGATAACAACGCTAGTTCATTAAATCGTAATACTTATACTTCCACACCAACCTGCCGACGGAATTGGCGACATCTTGTGACGAATTTTTTAAAATTTAAAACTGAATTACAACGGTAGTTTCGTTTGAAATTCCACGTACACAGATGTTATTATTTACGTAAGGCGTGTCGTCAGACATGCAATCGAAATCGGGTTCTTAAATTCAACCACGCAGATGAAAGGCTGTTTGATGATTTAAATTTTTATTTAACTTGTTTTTTTATCAAATGGGGTTCATGAGGTGAGGTTTGTCCCGGTATTGACGGTGGATGCGTCTGCCCACCAGCTGTATGGAAGGCCGGATCGGGAGAGAATGGTTGAGGGAGTCCCTTTGACTTCTCCGGCCGTGCTCTCTTAGAACATCGCCTTTCATCGCAGTGGGAGGGATGGATTCATATGCCCGTCACTCCTGGACACAATGACCCCCGGATTCCTTCCTTTCCTAGAAAGACACTGCACACAGCATCTCCAAAGATGATGTAGGCCTGAGGGGAATTATTTTCCTAAGGGCCTCCTGTGTGGAACTAAGGTAAAAAAGTACAAGGTTGACATTCATTTTACACGTGAGAATGGGTCATTTTATGACTCGTTCTTGAGTTCAACAGCTCGGCTGTGCGTTTTTTTTCCATCTACAACACTAGGTGTTGAAGAGACTCGCATTCACACTTTCATCTCCTCAAAAATACACTCCACCCAGCGTTCCCAAAAAATGCGTCAATAAGCAGTTGAAAAGTTCGGTACACCTTCCAAATTATCTCGATTTTTGTATGATCGCCTAAGCGCCCTAAGCGCATCAACGTTTTAACTCCAAGAATTTTTCCATCAATTAACAATTGTTATTAGAGACGTCGCATGTGTCCTTCATGATAAAGAAGTAGAAGTCACTACAGAGTTATCAATGGTACAGGTACACCTTCGTTTTGGTCTCTGATCAGGTCCGGTGCCGGTGCCGTCGGTGTTCCGCCCCGCCCGGCGGTCCCCGATTAGTTCCGCCGAGCACCGTCGTGTCGGACGATTATTTATTATTTTTATTAGTCAGGTCACAAATCGACGGCTCCTCTGGATCTTGAACTAAATTTGATTTAGTGGAATCGCTCGCCCCCCGCAACTCGGGCTCGGCATCGTGTTGGAATTCCAAACCAAAATACTCTTAAGGCTGAATTATTATTTCTTATTAAAAATACCATTATGAAAAGTAAACTAATTCTAAAACTGAAATATTTATTATATCAAGAGATGAGGGAGGGGATACGAGATTTGAAACTATTCAATACCATATATGAAATGATATTCTTAAGCCAATAACACGTTGGTTGACTCGTCGTGGTGTTTTAACATCTGCCACAATTATAAACATTGCAACGCTGCACACTGTTTCAATTGAAAGACTCTAAAAATACACTTTTGAATTCTTGAAAGAATCAATGAATTGCTTATAGTAGGGCCCTGGTATGGTATACTGCAGAATTTGAGTACTTATGGCTAAGAGAATTATAGATCACTGAAATGATTTGCATCTTGTATCTTTTCGAAAGGAGTCCATTTGGAGGGCCTCACCACTTTCCCGCCCTGGTGTAGGTAACTTGTGGTTACTTCTGCAAGGCTCTCACAAGGCCTCTATTTTTTATTGAAAGAACGATTCTAAATGTGTATTTTTGAAACTAGACCTCCAAATGTCCCTGCGTACAGTGTTAGGAAGCAGTATGCGAAGAAAAGAAAGAAAAAAATAATGAAACAGGACAAAAGACAAAAAAAGACGGAAGGACATTACTAGCTACAAGCATGATATTCCAATAGAGACTCTGAAGGGTAGATCTGACCGGAGCATTAAAAGTATTTCGTATATATTTTTCTATAATGCGGAAAAATTAATTGTTCGTCATTGGAAAGAGAAATAATCATTCTATTCAATGTATATAAAATACTAACTTTTACCCGCGGCTTCGCTCGCATGGTATTAGGGGGAAATTACTGTAGCGTTTGTACTTATCAATTATCCCCCCCCCCCTCCCACTTCCTGCATTCCATACATTCATTCCCGGTACATTCAGTATTCAAACAGCTCGCGTGCCACCTGAATTTCGTAATGGCAGAGCTCAAAGAAAAAAAGAATTATCCAATTTTTTTAAGACGTTCGGAAGTTGTGCGCGTACAAATATTTTGGAAATTCATTTTTATTTAAATACATCAACATCGTTTCCACGGCAACGATTTGTTTACTGAGGTTAGCAATAACTCGCTTTTGTTAGCGACAGAAAACGTATAATAAATATAATATATTAATATTTAAAATTTCATAACGCCAGAGCTTACCATTATATACAGCCTATATTACTCGCATTATATGTAGGTTTCTAGTGGTGAAAGAATTTTAAAAATCGGTTTATTGGTTTTATGCGTGAAAGCGTAACAAACAAACACACGCAGTTTCGCATTAATATTATTTTTATAGAAGTAAAGATTAAAATTTATAATTCATAACGCCAGAGCTTACCATTACATACAGCCTGTATTAATCGCATATAAAATAGCTTTCTATTGGTGAAAGAATTTAAAAAATCGTTTTATTGTTTTATGCGTGAAAGCGTATCAAACAAACACACGCAGTTTCGCATTTATAATATTAATATAGATCAGTATAGATATAATAAATTCCGAAATTCCATGAGAAATTTCACCGTTGCGTCGCGTCGTGGGGGCTTGTAGGTAAAAATAATATAAAGACTGAAGGGAACCGTTTTGCAAAGGTTATTTTATTTACAAAATATGTCATAGTTCCTTCAATATGTTTATAAGGTCATAACATTATACATTTAAATAATTCACGAAACGTCTCAAGAGGGTGGGGGAACACAACAATCACAATGTTCAACACCACATGGTTCACGGATGTCATAAAGCGTGAATACAACTTTATATGCTTGAATTGTCTTCTCATATAAGTTATAGCAAGTTTATACGACGTTGAATATATTACAAATGAATATAGCATCTTTACAACACAATATTAAAGCAAAACTAATTGACGTCTTTCGTAGTCTGGCGGTTTAGTGCTCGATTGCAAATCCAGAGGTCGCGAGTTCGAACACTAATAAGAGGAATATAAACGCTAGAAATATTTCGATTCTCATGCCTTCAAAATTTAAAATCGAGCGTCTTATTTTGCAAGATGCAAGTAAGCGAAAAAGTGGGTTTTATTTATTTTGTGCATAATTTTATTAGAATGAAAAAAAGTTAGAACAAACAAAACCTCAAAAATAGTCTTAGCCATAAAGCGGCATTTTTTTTAAAATTGTTTCTTATATTAATTCATAGTTAAGTCATCCAAAAACATTTTTTTAGTGGTTTACGTTTATATTTTTTGTTTCGTAATTAATAATTTTATTGTGATTCTAATACATAGAAAAGATAGTAAAAGCTTCAATTTATCAGTAGCATATTTTTTGATATTCATAATGTAAACCGATTCGTCGTAAAGATTAATCTAAATATGATTTCTCGTCTAGCATCATCTTAATAAGCATTGGGTATTATTAAGCTATTGAAAGAATTCAAAATATAATCTTACTTTTATAAGTTTTAAAATGGGTATTCTAGCAATTTTCAAACGACAACACTCTTTTAAATGATGTGAATATGCTTAAATTGTCAGATAGAAGATTTTCACTGACTTGGTATTTCTATATAAAATTTTAAATGATGTAGTTGACGGTACAGAATTGCTTGTATTGTTAAGCTTTCGGATTTCACTACATAATACTAGAAGTCGGGATGTATTTCAGTGCAGACATTCTGGGACTGACTACCGTACGTATTCCTTTTTGCCCAGAATGCTAATGGAGGGAAATAATTATACAAATTCAGTGGACATCTTCAATTTATTACTAACCAAATACAAAATGTTGTTACTGAGGCAGTTCAGTTAAGTGTAATAAGTAAAAAAATCTATTCGTTAGTAAAAGCTCCTAAAAAGGGCGTTAACAAATAATAAATAAATATATATACAATGTATATTTGCGGAACGTTCCAGAGTAGATGGATACTCTCAGTATTGCACCGGTTAAAGACTACCATACAAAATTTAAAGGAGGCTTGAAATGGCCTTGTCCAATGGTACGCTTTTTGCCACAATACGGTACTATTTAAAAAACCTCGGATTGCTTTGCTGCCAATTTTGGCAAATTTTCTCTTATTTGTAAGTAATTAAGTAGAAGTGTACGTTTTTATAATATTTTTTTATAAATCCTACGAATATGTGGTAATCGACAAAATATAGGTGAATTCATTGGCTATATAGAACTATAATCAGTTTGTTTATCTTCCTATTAAAATTCGGGGGTATGATTTTTTTTAATTTGGTTGGAAAATATTCAAAATTATTACCAAAAAAACCCGGGCAATCGGAGAAAAAGTTTGAAATTGTGCTGTCGCTCCAGTGATTAGTAGCTCCAGTAGTCGTGTTTGGTGACCAGATCTGAATACTCAGGTACATCACAACCTTTCTTCCTTTATATCTTCTTCACTACTTTATTCTCTTCAGCCTAACAATACACAATACGTGATGCCATAGTGAAACCATTTCCATACTGTTGGGACTTTCGTTCGGTAATTATATTTAAAATAAAATAATAAAGGGTCACAACATCAAAAGAAAAAAAAATAAGTTGCGTGTTCCGATTACAAAAAAATAACACAAGATCAAAAACTTAAAGACTTCATGTGTTTACAATAATTAACTTAAAGGTTTAAATTGGTCTTAATCCGGATTCTAATCAGTGATCTTTCCTCCATATTTAGGGGCGGACAGGGCCGAGTTGCGTGTAATTAAACCGGCCCGAACCGCCACTTAGGGCCGGCCCACTTCTAGAATGTTATCCTCTTCTAATTCCTGCATCCCTGCTCGGTGGGTAAAGCCTACTCGTTTAAAACGCAGCCTGAACTCGTGGCGGGAACGCTTCGGAAGCTTTTCGATCCAAATAGATAATAGACAATGTTTGATTTGGGTGCTAATATTTTATAAACAATCATAAAAGCCATATAGAAATACAGAAATCTCAAATTAAAAAACATTCTAATAAATTTATTTTGACCTTTATGATCTTTTTGTACTAGAGCTGAATCGATCGACCATTTTACACGACCCGAATCACTACTACTTTCTCGAGAAGTGATCGGGTCGAGAGTACTCGCTCTTTGATCGGATATTTTTACCGTGACCTGACAACTCAGAATGAAATCAGCTCAGAACCTCCTTTGAAAAGTCATTAAAAGTGATGTAAAAAATTAATGAAAAATTCGTTAAATGGGTTACACGTTAGGTTAGGTTTGGGGCCATCAACAAATTACGTCACACCTTAAGGGTTGGGGGGAGGGGAGTAGAGAAGTGTGATATTGTGTGACAAGGGGTATGGGGGGTCATCAGCTTAACTTCACATGTAAAAATCAAAATATTTTTAATAAAAATAAAAATAAAATTTTTTAACTGCTGTTTTCATTATTTTTGGATGTAAAATTACAAAATATGTGACGTCACTCTAGGAGGGAGGGGGTCTCACAAATGTGACGATGTGTGACAGGGACGGAGGGGTAGGCGTCAAAAAATCATGAAATTCGTGTGACGTAATTTATGGATATGGGCTGTTTTTAATAGCTTTTAATGACTTTTCAAATATGTATTGAGTTGAGTTGATTCTGAGTTGGCATGGAACCATTTTGAAATGATGAAAAGATGACGTATACTAGAGATGAGATATCGATTCAGAGAGAGCAATCCGAATATCCGTAACCCGGGTACTTTCAGTTGACGTAAGTAGGTAGTAGGTAAATGATAGCATATTTTAGATTTCACGGCAAGTATCTATCGTCTCTATTTGCATGTCGCGAGATGGAGATTTGAAATTCCAGGGACAACACGTACCTCCATCACTAGTCGCTTGCTACACCGCACCAGTTCCCATTACGGGACATAGGTACTGACGATCGAATCATTTTTGAAAAAGTAACCCGATCACTCGTTGGTGGCTCGTGAGTATGCCATAATGAGCGGGTAGTTAAGGACCGGGATCAGTGAATAAAATACTTATAGCACCTTATGTTTTTTTGGCCTTTGACGTGTTTAGGCGTTTCCTACTCGTTCTACCAAAGTTTCGCATATCGTTGCAGCATCATAATCAGGGCAGATGTTCGACACGATTATTGGAGGTGATATTGTATGAGATTAAAACGGAGATGATGAACACGTCAAGGCTATCCCAAACGTTGTCCTAGGAAGAAGTTTACACCCCAAAAGTCAAATTAGGTAGGTCCCTAGTATTTTCCGTGAGAATCATAAAAAGTCTCACAAAACAAAGAATTTTAAATTGTAGAAGATTGGAAAGCGGTATGTAAGGAACCTTGTGCAGTATGTATATAACACTTTTTTTTTTAAATAATTTTAAAGGTATTTTCATCTCCAATTAAATTGATGGTTATACGGTGGTACATTTCAATTCAATTTGTGGTTAGGTTAAGGCTCGCAATTTTCATTTTTAAAAAAATTCCACATTTGTATTTAAAATGGAGCAGTCGTGTTGCAGGCAAATCCGCGGTTTCAATAATGCATCTTGCCGAGTCTTACCGCAACGGTCTTTACCGAAATTGAGAATGCCCAACACGTAGAGAAAAATAACACGCAAGAAGCGTTTTGCGGTTTTTGAAAACAATACCCGTTTAACATTACCAGCGATTCCATCATCTGTTCAGGAATGCCTTCAAAAGAGAAATCCGCCAGTCAACTTTCTATTAATGATTTAAAAAAAAAAGCATAATGGTAACGTAACAAAAATGGGGTAGATATGAATTTTGTTAAAATGTTGTGCATCGTATTAAAGTGTTTTGATTTTAAGGTTTAATTGGTTTATTTTGTTGGTAATTTTAAAGTTTAGTTTTCTCTTAGAAGGGCGGTAAAGGGATAAAAGCGGTACTAATTGGCGTTTCTATTTCGGCCCGTTAGTAAGCGTTCAAAAAAAAAGCAGACGATAGTTTGAAAGGAAGTTATGTAAATATGCACGTTAGAGGGAGTCCGCTAATGTTAAAAATTATTACAATTAAGCGAAAATTGTGAAACTATTAAACAAAATATTGCTTGAATCAAGCAGAGAAAAATCTCTCGACAAATGTCTAAAGTAGCATTTAAAGATATTCTGTGATTTCATTCATACCTTTAACATGTTAAATAACAGAAAAAACGTATTTTTAATAATTTTTGGTGCACACTTTGCGGTTTTTTTCTATCGAGCGAATTTCATGTAATTACCGTTTCGGATCGACAAAAGAATTTTCGTTATTTGTTTTTGGGTTGTTATGCGTGTTGCGCTACTTCCTTCTTTAGCCAACGTTTCGGCGTTACAATGCCCATCATCAGGGCAGATGCGTAATTACAGTTACAGTGTCCATCTGCCCTGATGATGGACACTGTAATGCTGTCCGAAACGTTGGCTAAAGAAGGAGCAACACGGCATAACACCGCAAAAACAAATAACGAAAATACTTTTGGCCGTGAAAATCTAAAAACGTATCCGGCAAAATAACGTAACTTCAAAAATAAAATATTTATTTTTGGACAATTTTATTTTAAAGACATTTTTATTTTCTCCAATATAGACTTGGTCAAGCTCAGATATAAGCCACACTAGTGGGCGACAATGAATTAGATGTTATTGTAAGATATAGTTGGCGTCATCTAGTAAAAAAAAGATTAAAAAAATATTATTTCATAAATTATCGTTTTTGTTTTTGAGTTTTCTGGCAAATACAATGAAGCTGAAGATTGAATAAAAACTCACAAAGATCAACAACATCACCATCTAAAGATATTGTTTAAACATTTATAATGTGCTCGTCGATAATGCGCACAATTAAACCTGACCAAACCTTTGTAAGAAGATCCTACCGCCTGAGAACAAATCACCACAACACGCGGTTAAACCTTTTAAATAAATATTATGTAGATAGGTATAAATTAATACAAGACTGGCCGCCACGCAAAAATAGTCTCAAATTACACGCGGTTTAGGTTACAATACTGTGTTCGGTCGCAATTATGAGGTTACGTTTTTATAATAAATTGATACGACTATCGATTCGTGTGAGGAGACCGCAAATTGGATTTGGTCAAGTTGTGGTCACTTACATTGATGAACGTTTTCCATGATCCACACGACAACTGTTTCTGGTATATGATGCGTTTCTGAGAAATATGGATCGATCAGCGATGACCAGCTGATAGATGAATTGCTGTGAATTTTTGACAGCTGACGCTGTTATGAATTTTTCAGGATTTATGTGATAATAATTTGATTATAAGTATTTAAGAGGAATATAAACGCTAGAAATATTTCGATTCTCACGCATTCAAAATTTTCAATCGAACGTCTTATTTGACGAGGAAAGTAAGCGAAAAAGTGGTTTTTATTTATTTTGTGCACAATATATAAGAACGAAAAAAATTTAGATCATACTAAACGTCACAAATAGTCTTAGCCATAAAGGGATATTTTTAAACAATTGTTTCTTATAGTTAAGTCATGAAAAAAACTTTTTTTTAGTAGTCTACGCTTATATTTTTAGTTACATAAATAATAATTTTATTGTAATTCCAATACATTCAAAAGATAGAAAAAGCTTCAATTTATCCGTAGCATATTTTTTGATGTTCATAACGTAAACCGATTTGTAATAAAGAGGAATCTAAATAGTATCCAAATAGGATTTCGCGTATAACTTCGTCTTAATAGGCAAGCAGCATTTTTCTGATACGCCCATAGGTATCTGATTTCACAATGACTTTAACAGTAATAATTGAGTTGTTTTAAATTTTAAAATAAGTTAATTCTTTCTTCTTTCCAAATAAGAATCCAATCGAGCTTGAAATTGGCTTGTTTTGAATTAAATTTAAACAAGTTTTATTAGTAGTATCGATAATGTATTTTGGAAATTTGTTCAATGCATCCACTAATCTATTTACAGGGAAGAGTTTCCTAGGATTGGATGCAAAGGGTGTTTTTTAATTTTTTGAGGGCCCACTGAGATTTTTGTTGGTGGCGAAGATTTCTTTGATGCCAGGACAACCGTAACGTCCAGATAACATTTAGAATGTCTCAAAAAGTCACCCCTTTCTCTTCTTTCTGTTAAAGTTTGTAATTTTAGTTCCTCGAGTCTGTCTTTATACTGCCGATCTTTCAAAGCTCTTGGTATTTTTGTAAATCGTCTAAGTGCTTTAAATAGTATACTCTGTAGAGATGTTTGTGATTAATATAAGAGTTTGAACGGTTTGGATGTGGTCACCACATTCTTGGACATAATGAACTGGAGTGACATCAGAAATCTTGCAGGGTTGTAAATGTAAACAAAAAGAGGTCAGGACTCTCCAAGGCATGTGGTGCTGACGATTGTGATGATGAAGCTGTTTCCTTGAAGATGATAATGTAAAAGACATGTTTATAATAAAGCTTGTCAAAAATAAGAAAAGAATTATCATTTCCACGCTAAAAGAAGGTGTTTTCTCAAGGTGCCAATTGCAAAAAGATAGTTAATTTTCTTCTGAAGTGATTTATTCTCCAGATGAAGAGGGTTCAGTTGCGAGTGAAGATGATGGGTTTGGAGGATGGGAGGTTGAGAGAGACAGGGGCAGAGTGGAGGCTGCAGCTAATAACCATTAAGGCTCGCTCGTCAGGAGAACAATGCTCAATCTGCGCGGGAGTTGATCCCGAAACCGCAGTCTGAGACACTGTGCGCTCTGCAGTGCCCGCGGAGAAGTGACATTGAAATGGTACAGCGACAGCCGATGGGGCGGTTCGGTGAGCTATTAAAAGGCTTCAGAAATAGAAACTGTAATGCAGGGGCGGGTAATAAGGAGGGGGTTTAACACCCCCCCTTCAGATTCAGTATTGTTTAGGAAAAAAGAGAATACTACTTGTAGATTGTATTCCTAGAAATACAATATTATTTGCACCATCTCTCTTATCAATGTGATTTTATAATAAGTTGGGGCAAGTAGAGGTACCAATTTTTTAAAAAGTTTTTGAAGTTTTCCTTCAAAGTCATGATCCCTTAATGTTTTCTGTATAAACAAAACTCTATAACCACTGGAGCGCTTTTTGCCACAATATGGCACTATTTAAAATATCTCTTTGAGATTGCTTTGCTGCCAATTTTAGCAAATTTTCCTGTATTTGAAAGTAATTAAGTAGAAGTAAACGATTTTATAATAATTTTTTTATAAATCCTAAGAACATGTAATAATCGACAAAAGATATAATCAGTTTGTATGTCTCCATATTAAAATTCGGAGGTATGATTTTTTTTTAATTTGGGGGAAAAATATTCATAATGATCAGCAAAAAATGTCGAGCAATCGGAGAAAAAAGTTTTAAATTGCGCTGTCGCTCTAGATGGTAGGTACGTCTGCCTTATCGTAGGTAGGTATCTATTGTTTAATTGAATTATTTTTTTTAATTTTTCTGACTTTCTCCGCAAAAGTAGAATTGTTTCTTTCGTTATTAATTAAATAGCGAAGCGTTCATAAATGAGTTTGATGATGACGTGAAAGCATCGTTTGGTGATACAAAACAAAATGCGAACAAAGCCAAAAGTACAGTCAGTTAAAATCATATTATAAAATAATAATAATATCTTGACTTGAATTGCCCTGATATCTCTCGGAGGACGGTTAAAAACCGCAGGCCAATGGGCGGTTGGTTGGTTTCCAACAAGATAATCACAAATATTGGTGGAGTCTTAATAAATTGCCTTTCAGTTGTGGGAAAGGGCGTCACGTCCCCACAAACACCAAACACCGTACACATTCAATACCTGACCGCAGTTGGGAACGGCCACGATTGAGCTGATGAAACCAACCAGACAAAATGAACAGATCTGCTCTTAAAGTTAAAAGGAAGCGCGAAACAATGAAATCGATGCGGAGATCTGCGGACATTGCTAACCGGAAAGTATCGCTTGAATATTTTAATGCTTTTTGCACAGAATGAAGGGACATGCAAAACAGAAAAAGCAGAAACAATGAATCGCTGGTTAAAGCGGATGTAAAGCACAAATAATGGGAACAGATTCAACAGATGCCTACGAGAAAAGCTATAAAGAAAGCACATCTGGAAGAAAAAAGCTGTAAAGAAAGCACATCTGTATCTGGAAAAGACTGATCAAAACGCTAGTTTAAAATAACAAAACCTAAGAAAGATTTGACGATGTTTATAAAGAAGGCCGTGTACATGGAACAAGACGAAAATTGTGTCACCAAAACAAGAAATAAGTGAAATGATTAAAGAGAGATCACTTATAGTTCATAGAAATGGCGTATTTCGTTTCCGATCCAATTAGTTTATCATTTTCTTCGAGAACCGGTAAGTGGTTCATCGACACGAAATGTTTACGTGATGGTAGCTTGATGACTGATGAGTCTCTTTACAAATTTGTAGGCTGTACGTACTTGGTGATTGATGTAAAAAGGTGTTAAATGAAAAACAATTTGGATTCGATTAAACGCCTATTTCAAGTTCCAATTTCATTACAAGTAAACTGTTTAAAATGTGGTCTAATTTTTAATCAATCTTGTTACTGATACACAGTTTTATAGGAGAGTTTCCAAATTTATACGAATGCTTCGTATTACGAAACGAATACAACTTGTACGATGATGGTTCACACTTGAAATTAATTAAAGAGCGTCGGCAGTCGGCATGAATCAAATTAACTGGATCTGGTAACACGGATTGGGTAGCAGAGGAATGAAGCCTTTTCGGTGAATTGGGAGATCAGGTCACGACTTGGAGAAGTACTGCACCTGGGATAGGAATGCAGATCTTACGAGATGAGGAAGAAACCATTGAAGATATTTATTTATAATATTAACGCTTTTCGGCTTTTACATAATAAAACATAGTATCAGGTATACCTACAACATGAAAAAGACAACTCTAGGGAGCTTGGAAATAGCAAGAAATAGTAAACAGGAATTGAGAAAAACATGTGTAGATAATAAATCAAACAATAAATACTACATACAATATGCAAAAACTGCAATAGAAAAACAATGAAAAAAATTGTTTATGTAATATTTTTGTAAATAACTTAACACAAAGATGAGGCACGTTGAAATTTTAACCCCTCATGCCAGGAAAAAACGAAAAAATGTCAACTTTAACGTAATATTTTGCAGGTTAATTTTATGCTATCTTATGTAATTTTTACTGAAACACATTCCTTGAATACTAAACTATACATAAAAATAACATTACTTGCTTTTATTTGATGAATTTATACGTTTTACGATCATTTCATCGACCGCGACCTTCGATCAATAATGAAGAAAAATTTTTGGACTTTAAAAATTTTTAAATTTGCAAAAAAAAAATTTTGGATCTTGGAACTTTTTGAATTTTCAAAAAAAAAATTTTTGGATTTTGTAAATTTTACTTGGTCGATGACCGCGACGCGAGACTTGACAGCCGCCATCTTGACAGCCGCCATCTTGACAGCCGATCGGCCTGCGCCGATGGTACGCCGGCGGACGAACGGCAAGGGAGCGGTGATCAGTAAATAATAAGTAAAATATATTTTAAGCTGAGTAGTTTACATATTACAGGAAAAATACCTCATTTGTAATGAAACATAAAATTAAATAAATCTGTGAATAACACAATAAGAAGTACTTTTGTAGGTTGATACAATTCTTTGCCCAAAATTGAAATGGTGGAAAGAAAAAAACAGAGTTTATAAATAACTTAATAAAAATACAGGTTGTAATGGTTTAAAATATCTCTATGAATCGTATGCTTAATTACTAAAACGCATTAAAACGGTAGGTACGAAATGTTAAGTAAATTTGTGGATGTAATTTAATAAATTTACCAAAGAGCTTCTTTAGTGAGTATCATGGATAAATGATTGAATTATTTTATGTTTATATTGTATCAGTGACATTCCATACATCTATCTGCGAATACATATTACACAGGTTTTGAATTCTGTGTAGTGGTATATTGAATTGGGCCCTGATCGTAGTATTGTCACAATAAAACGGTAGTATTTACAAACAAACGGTAATATTTTATGTTTTTAGGTTTTCACGGCCAAAAGTATTTTTGTTCGCTAAGGTAGCGAAACACGGCATAAAACCCCAAAAATAAATAACAAAAAAAACGGTAATATTGTCCTTGAGAGGGATTATTTCATTGGAAATTTGAAGAGTATTCCGTTTACGATCAACCAAACAAATTAAATCGATATTAGTTTACTATTTCATTAGATCTAAATGTCAAACTTTAATAATTAAATCCAGTAATGATAGTGTCAAAGTACCTACGCCCATAAGTAATATGATTCACGATACCAATTTATCAAACAGAAGTAGCAGAAGCGACAAGCACTTGCTAAGAATCGTAATAGACTTGTCATATCTGAAGCACTTAATGTGCGCACTGCTGATAATATCTGTGACTACTGGATTAAGAAAATAATAAGACTGATGCTCTCGAATGCGCGGGAGGGGCTCGATTCTCAATTGGCAAGGTGGGGACATTCAACCAATTTGACGGTTGCTAGATTGATGGCCGTAATATATTATATAATATTTTGTATGAAAACATTTTTTTTATTCAAATGATTTTATTGATTTTTATTTTGCAGTAATTCCACAGAGGAATGCCCTCAGGGCCTATATCATCTTTGAAGATGCTGTGTGGAAGGTTTTTTTGAGGAGAGGTAGTAGTAAATTTGGGTCTTGAAGAGACCCACAAGGTAGGAAGGAGGAAACCCAGAAGAACAGTAGTAAATTTGGTTCTCGAAGAGACCCACAAGGTAGGAAGGAGGAAACCCAGAAGAACAGACAAGCTGTTGAACTTAATAATAATAATAATGGTTTTTATTCCAGAATGTGGGAAGGTGAGTGCAATCCCACACATCCCATATTGAGTATAAGTACATACATTGAAAACCTAAGTATTTATAAATGATGGGACAGAATCGAAATGAAAATTGTAAAAAAAATAAAAAATAAAGCATAATAAAAAAAGAGAAGAATCATGAGATAATAAGTATTAAAAAAAAAAAGATGTAATAAAATCTTTAATTGGGTTCTTGTTGGTCCATCGGATCTGAGATTGTGGGAGCCAGTGACTTTCTCCAATATTCTTCTATGCTCGATCCTGGAGTCAGACGGGCTTCTATGATTAGAATATTTCTGGAGTGAATATTTAACGAGTTGTAGAAGCGACCCGATCCCATGTGACAAATGTCAACTGTGTTGGATGCGCGTTTGGCGTGTTTCCCGGCTATACACCAGTGCCGAGGGGATCAATGGCGCTATTTCCTCTGAGCATCTTCCATTGACCATTATTACAAGGACAGCATTTCCACCAGACGCCTGTGCTCTAAAGATTGCAATCCGTAAGTTAAGGCGGGAGAATCAATCAAACAGACCGCCCGTTTCTGCACAGAGTCGAGGGTTTTTTTCAGACCAGAGTTGGCTGCCAAATTCTACCGTGGGGCGCACTTGTTCAAGATTAGCAGTGTACTATTCAATGTACCAACGCTAGGCTATTTTTTCTACAAAGCCTTTTTTTAGGAGATCGATTGGATCTAAATGAGAAAAAAATGCAAAACTTTATCATGTCACATCTAGAAAAGTAAGTAATCTAACACTCGTTCAATTTAAAATAACGTCCCACGCTGCCAATCAAAAATAATTAATTTATCAATCAATATCTACCGGTAAGTCTCGAGCATGATTTTAATTTTAAGTCAGAACTGTTACCGTAATCCCATTTCTATGAAATGATATGCAAGACCAAAAAAAAACGTTTCGTATCCTTCTCTGCATTCTCACACTTGAATAAAACGAGCAGACTATGCGCTACGCACATCAGATGATATCTCTGGAACTGGTCCATTATTTTTGTACCAATTTGGTATCAACATGATGGACGTATAGACAATGGATCGATCCACGAAATGCTCTCTCGATACAAGTAATCGGACCAACCTGTCCGTGCCTCATAGACAAATCTACCCGCCGCGATATGTATCTGACACATGAATCTCGGAATGAAATGATCATAAATAATATTGAGCGGACGGAATGACAAGATGGTAAAATACTCTGGATAAAATAGACAAGACCCAAGATGGTGGTGATAGAACAAAAGTAATGACGGAAAACATTCCTGAGCCGGATGACGAGATACTGCTTTGTAATCTATCTTCGAGAGATAACATCTAAAGCCATTTGGATACGAACGCGATGTCAATCGTTTTCCAGTAGCATCATTATTGCAGGATCACTTTGTAACAGATACCCGATATTGATTAAACACCAGAGAACATTTCTCATGAGCTTCTCAATAGTCAATCATGTAACGGTTTGGCAAGAGACGAAGAGGGTAAAAAAAACTAATGCACCTCTTCATTGTTTTGAAAATATCATACATCATCGATAATGGCCAAAATCTTAAGATCGGAAGCAGGTCTTACAGAGAACATTTCCCATGAGCTTCTCAATAGTCAACATGCAACGGTTTGGCAAGAGACAAGAGGGTAAAAAATCTAATGCACCTCTTCATCGTTTTGAAAATATCATACATTATCGATAATGGCCAAAATCTTAAGATCGGAAGCAGGTATTACAAAATAGCCATTTTCTGGTTTGCTCTATTTAAAAACATAAGTCCATTAAGACAAATCAAAGAAAACGTTAAAAATGACAAACCAAAAGTTGCATTTGCTTGATGGGCCACCTTTTTGGATGTGGGTGACTTTGCATTACATCTAAACGCTTATCAATATCAAAATGATTTGAATCCACTAGTTGAAGGCTCGACCAATGCTGCATAATGAGCCAAGTGCCAAGTGGTCACCGCGCAACGTCTCCTCTCAGAATCTCATGGGTCCATTAGGGACAGGTGGAATAAAATTAGTAAGGCCATTAGGCTGGGCGTGGGTGCCAATCAAACCCATTTGCATAATTTTACAAGCTTACATAAGGCGACAGTTAGTGCCTCAGCAAATGGGCGAGATTAATGACACAGAGAGAAATTATTACTATCCAAGCATCTGAGGATTAGCCATTTTGCTAAATTTAACTCAGGCCATGTCGCAGTCAATTGATCAATATTAAAGTTGCTCAAATGATAAACACAAGCACAACTTGAAATTAAAATGGGCTGCATTAACGCAGAACTATTGCCCCAGATGTTATTTTTAAACAGAACAACGAAACATCATTTCATTGCCAAATTAGATAATTAACATATTCATTTCAATTTTTGTAATAACGTAAAAATGTAAGACTTTAGACTTATTATGTTTATAAAAATCAAAACTGATACACATATGTTTATTGAGGTAGAGCGTTGTAAATGGATTCAGATTTGTGAGATAAACGACAAATTGTCAACAATGAAAAAAGCTCAAAAGTAAAGCTATGAAATAAGGTTCTACGAACTGACTAGCTCCAAAACGAGGGGAACAAAATTTTAGTTAATAATAAATACGATTTTTGTGAAGAGATGAATTCACTTTCAAATTTATTTTTTTATTGTTTTTTTTTCTTATTTCATTCGTGTTATCATTTGGAAACGCGTTATTATTAGTTTCTTCAAGGAATTTCATTAAATAGGCAATCAAGCTATATTATGTAACAAAGTGACTGAAAAAGGAATAACTCTGTTTCAACGTTGAATATTTTCTAAGGACAAGGAGTTTTTTTTGCAAAACCGCGTTCACTTTTGATATAATAATCCCGAGTGTAAAAATTTCACAAACTGGGAGGCTGGAATTTCATAAACGTGAAAATAATTACTTAATCAGTAATAAATGCTTCTCACTTAAGACACTACTTGCTTCAAGAACGACAAAAGATGGAATTCAAAATGAAGTGCTCCAAAGTTGGTACATTTACACGGTATTTGCCGCCTTTAACGTCAACTATTCCCAGCTCTAGATGAAGATATTTAAGATAAATATTATGTTTGTTCTTAAGTAATGCAATCTAAAAGTAAAAATATGTTATGCGCGTAACACCGAACGAGAGCAACGTACAATAATAATATTATTACGTGAAAAGGTTGTAAAACCTTGGCCTTCCGTGGTGAAGATAACATTCTTGTGGAATACTTCTTTAAGGCTTTGCTATGAAATATCAGTGTGATTAACTCTCATAAATATGTAATTAAAACAAAGTGTGGTGGATTATATATTTATATCATTTTATATTCTCACAAGATAAAATTTGTGGGGTTTTAACCTAACTGAGTAACTGATTCGATATTTTTTCTCACATTAGCAAAGCATACAGGTAAAAACAATCATTTGAAACTTACGGAATGTTTGTTGAATGCTTCAGTTAAATTTTTATAACAACTTACCTATAACAAAAGAAAATAATAAATTAATAAACAAGTAATTTAAAATTGTAATACGAGAGTATGGCAGTTATTTTGTGATAATCGAAGCCTTTGAACACTGAACATAAAATCAATAGAAGTGTTATTTTACCGATTTGAAAGTGACATCACGTGCCAATGAGTAGAGAACTATTTAGGGAAAAAAATTCAATACATGAAAATATTTGATTAATTTCACCTGAAGTGGAATTTTATTATTATGTTTATCTACTCAAACTTCCATGGATTTATCTAGTCAATGTCTATCAAATACATAGGGTGTCGTATAAATATAATATAAAGTAAGGTGTAGTAAGGTAAGGTATCCATTGATTCTTGAAATTTTTTGGAGTAAAAATATTAACCAATTTTTTGCAAAATCAGGAGTGACTGGTTGAGGGAGATCTTTTGGCCTCTCCAGCAGGACCATTTCGGAACACCATCTTACAATGCAGTGAGAGGGATGGATTCATGCGTCCGTCACTCCTAGAGACAATAACCCCCAGATTCCTACCTCTCATACTCGTTTCCTTTCAAGAACTTTATCTCCTTATTTGTCTCAAAAGGCCTTCCATACAGCATCCCCAAAGATGCCCAGGGAAATTATTCCTTAGGGGCTCCTCTATGGAGTTAATGTAAAAAAAAACCTGGTGAGCATTTAAATTTTAATACTTCTAAAATTTCTTATTAACAAAAATAGAATTAAACATGTAACTAACCACCACGCCGTTTCCCCGCCGTTTCCACCTTTCCACTCACATTCATACATCCAATACATTAGAATTTTGTATATATACAAAAACCAAACACTTTGTATTTATTTTTCTGCATACATATTACATTTTATTACTATTTACGAAATGAGTGTAAAATTTTCCACGGCTACCGTTGGTATAATTATTTAAAATCCATGCGTAATCCTTGCGAAATGATTGAATTCGTAAACGTATTGCATTATGATAGTTTCCCATGATCGTAACACCGAACCACCAGCGAACTATGTCCGAGGTATAAAATATATAATTAAAACCTGTTTACACGTCATTATAAAATAAAGAATTTTAATTGATATTTATAAAGGTACATTTAGCATGATAACCGCGTTAAAACACATAAAAGTCTAGATTGTAACAAAATCCTAACGCGTACTTGGTAATCCAATCTTTATTTTCTATTATATGATGGAGTATTATGCAAATTTCGCAAATATAAATGTCACTTTACTTGGTATAAGTAAAGAATCTGACAAGAAAATGGAAAACCATTGATCAGATTTACTATATCTGCAATGTATAATTCACTTCCTCCACCTATCCAACTGTCCCTATCTGACAGTGTAAGATCAATTTACCTACGTGTGACATTGCAACAATAAACCAGGGAGCAATCAATCTATTAAAGGAGCCCGTGCAATGATCAACTCCTAGGGTGATCTCTCAGTGAAATTAATATTGACTCAATTAAAAATTCTGGGCACTTAACATCTGGTGTTCCCTCGGTGTGTTTAAATTCAAATTTCTTATCTGTGATTGTGCAGTGAATACAACCAGTATCCCTCCTCAAATGCCACGGGAGGAAACTCGTAAATTGCGCGAAGTTTTTACTTTGACGTAATATTTTGTGGGTTTATTTTATGCTATCGTATATAATATTTACCGAAACACATTCCTTGAACAATAAACTATGCCTAAAAACAACATTACTTGCGTTTATTTGATGAATTTATTTGTTTTACGATCTTTTTCACGAGAATGACGCCACCAAATCTGACAGCTCAAATGGCGCGAAACATCTGTCCGGAGACCATAAATAATTCCATAGAAATTATTCCGCTTCCCTGGGTGTGTTCACAGTATTTTATACCTTAAGAACAAGAATGCCCCAAGCGATTCTGACTTTGTTCTTCATACGTTTTCTTTATACATAAGGGTTAAAATCGCATTCCAAAATTATTTTTTTTACATTTTGGCTCTTGCGCCGGCGCACGACTGGCAACCTGCTGGTTAAGGCCATAAGAACAAATTCTTATCAACAAGAATGTCAGAACTCAAAGGGTACGTCAGTTCTTAACAACATCCCAATCTTTACTAACTTCACTTAGTCGTGCCAAACTGTACTTCAACGTGTGAAACTCTAAGAAAACAAACAATGAACAGTATTCACTTCCTAAATTCAATGATACATACTACGTACTATTCGAGTCCAATTTGTTACCTATTTATGTAAACATCTATAGGGGAATGTAGAGAGCACTTTGTTCAACAGTTCAACATGTGTTTAGCCACCAACGCACTTCCCAAGACAATGGAGCAGGACCAAGAAAGGAGGATTCTGTGGACCGAAGAACAAGCAGGACTTGGTATAAGAGATAATTAATTGCCAAGATAATGCAAGGCACATAATATGAAAATGCATCGATACTGATAAAATCTATTGTTTAGGAATTTCTAATTTATATAACTGCATCAAACTGTTGTTTGTGAACCGTTCAACGATCGGTATTAAGGTACTTACCTCAATACATCACGCATTTTACAAACCTTAACGCCCAGGTTTTTCGCAGAAATTCGGGTGTGAAACCATCAATGACCATTCAGCTCAATATCGTTTTTTTATTAGTTGAAAGGTTCTCGTTAAATGCCGATTCAAGCCCATTTAAGCCTTTGAACAAATTGTGAACAGCAGTAGAGGACAACTATCAATTTGTTAAGCTTGTTAGTTTTTTACAATTTTAGAGAAAGCTGAAAAGCTCCTAGGATCAGCGTTTAACGGAGACCTTTCGAATATAAAAAATAAAATGACGCTGATTGGCCATTTGATGACATTTGATTTTCTGCGAAACAACTGGTCATAACTTATTTCACAGAATTTGAACAATTTATCAATTTCCAAAGTTCATTTTCATGCGCTGTGAAAGTTCTGTTACCAATCTGTTATGGGCCAATTGATTAGAACTTCCACAGAACTTGAAAATTAACTTTGTAATTTGATGAATCGTTCGAATTGCGCGAACCAACTGTGACCCTTAATGTATTATGCATTTTATATCGGGACCTGTAATGCCTCAGACTGAAAGCACAGAAAAATAACATAATCGGTAACCGCTGTGAGTGTCAAACCCGAACCATCCGACTGCTAGCCAAAAAACGTATCCACCAGGCTATTGACCACATTGGAGGGGACCCCACCACTTTCCCACGGCGTTATAAGGAAACATATGGTTTCCTCCTTCACCGCACACGTCAAGACTCTACTTTTTTATTGAACGAAGCTACATTTATTTAATCGACTCTAGACCCTCCAATGTCCATGCATACGGGGTTATTAAGCAGTATGCAAGTACTTACATTAACATAATACAAAAAAAAGTGGCAGCCCGTGGAATAATTCTTCTGAAATTCTATATAAAATATATAAAGATATTAGTAAAAATAAAAATAAGAGGAGAGGAGAAAAATAATAATATTGAGGAAGCCTGGAATACGGGAAATAATGGAAAAAGAAAAAAATAAATAATATATAATATAACAGTAATCATGTAATGCAAGTATTTGTTCTGCTTCGCTATTGACCACAGCTCGAAAGACTAGCCCAATAAAATAAACAACCTAAGCATAGACGCATACTATGAGCAGGATAGGTAAGAATTTCGATGAACCTAGCCTAAGTAGTTTTTTTTTTATCAATTTGATACCCATATCGTGTACCTATCAACGAAAGTAATAATTTTTGAAAAAATATTTTCTTACTAGTAAATCACACGGAAAAATAGCTATTATGTTCTAAAATTAATTTATTCCCACACTCAGTATACTTCTTTTACAATATTTCGCGTTCAAAAGCCTGCACGAAGAAATTATTTGCAGAAAGCCATAAATTCGATTTTATTTACGGTCCCTTTCCAGTGTTGTTAAATGATTTTAATTAAAAAACATTTGTGCGCGGATCATAAATTCGAAATTGTAGTGTTCATGCACAACATATTACAAGACATTAAAACATTTAAATTTGCAATAAAATTTAAATGGGAAGTAAAAATGATGTTAATGATTAATAGCAGTTACACAAATCAAGCTTTTTGTTTGCTATTTGTAATGATTTTTTAAAAGAAGCTTTATGAAAAGACCTTGATGCAGTTGTTAATATTATATTTTTAAATAAATTTTAACTGTATCACGGTTTAATGATTTCATTTCTTTGAAAATCATCTGTATGCGGACTAATTCTTAATCAATGAATAATGTTTCAAACTACAGGGCACATAAATACTAGCATTGACTTCAAAAGAATACTTTCTACATTGTATCTTCACAATTTCTTTAGATTTAACGATATGGTTTTGTTCATCAGCTTTATTAAGGCGATCCATTAACCAACTGTTTTAGTAAATAATATTTATTATAATGATTATAATGAGGAATCACTCACATTGCAACATACAGAGTCGGGGAACATAAGAACATATTTCATTTTTAAATCAGATTCTAGAAGGATCGAATATTTTCTACAAAAAAAATATTATCTGATTTTGAAAGATTTTTATTTTATCTAAAAAATGTTTATTTTTATTATTTTAATGTTATACCGTTGGTCGTTAGCAAATTTGTTAAATTTTCACTTAGTGTAATTTTCAAAATCATTCAGTAATTTGAAAATACTTCAGTTTGTTTATTTATTTACGGTCTTACAAAATAGTATATTTCAGATTTTTTAAATACTTATTTTGCGTTATATGTTACTTATTATACGTTATTGAAAAATTATAAATATTTAAGATTAAAAAAAAAAACAATTATAAATAGTACATGTTTTTGTCATAACGACTTTGAGCATTTTTGTGCTAACTTGATGGTAGGTATATATTAAAGCAAATTTTTTAATGAAACGGAAACTTTATTGAGTTATAGAATGCATCAATCTTTCTCATCGGAACCGCCCTGTCTAGTTGCAAGAGTACAAGACAACTTTCGACGAAATTTGAAACCGCGCTATTAAATCATCCGTACTCGTACTAAGTGACTACTAGAAATAATGTAGAAAATGGTAAATCAATATGATGTTTTGCAGGTTTTAAATTGCTTAAGAAGACGCAGAATTTAGATTTCCTCAGGATTGTTTTATATAAATAGATTTCATAAACTGATTGAAGATCGATTCGCCATCCGATATTCATTGTATAAATTGTTGTCCAAAGCACAACACGTTGCGGTCGCTACTTCCTCCGGACGACTCCTGGACATTGGACAGTACTGGGCACTGGACACAGGACACTGGGCACGTCCGCCTACCTAGAGATGGAATAATCCCGGTGGGAAGGCAGGTACCGAGGCGTCTCAGAGGAATGTAGATATGTGCAGTACGCGTTGCAGTTTGCAGTGTACCTACAAAGTGCAACTGCAATGTGCAGTGTTCCCTGTCGTGCGGCGCATCTTCCATGTTTAGTTCGGCACGTCGACGTCCGGTAAGCACAGGAACGAATCCGGTAATTGAAAATTGTACAAAAATGCTGAATATTAAAAATAAACTTCATTTGCAACTCTTAAACTGATCTAGAGAGATATATTACTTTTATGAAAAACAAATACCTTTGTATTACACCACTATTTTATTAACAATATCAACATGTTTCGAAAACTATGTTTTCTTCGTCAGGATAATAAGTCAAAAACCCCAAAGTAAATATGCCTATTTTGAAGAAATAAGATATATTACTATTGCGACTGCACTTTTCGACTATCGCATCCCAAGTGAATGTAATGTATACCTAGTAAATACCAAATTTTAATACCCACAAATCGTCGCTATAGACAAGTTAACGGTCCGAAAAGCGGCATGCCTTCCCGCCCACGCTTTTCTCTGTCGTACTTATGTTTTATGCATCGTTCTCTTTCGCTTTCGGTCATTGTAGTCAGTAAAGTGACTGTACCTGCGCAAGAATGGATCGTATCAAGTTCAGGTCAGCATTTAAGTTTGGCGCGTACTGTACGTATCTCGGGTTTTCTTTGCAATATTAGAAATTCTTTTTTATAAAAACAATTATTCAAAAATAAAACCGTTGCGTAATAAGTTAAAGTATTAAAATCAATGGGAATTAAAGAATTGAAAGAAAATTATGACTTAAGGCTGTTATTAAAAGAAAAAAATAAATATTTTTGAAATTACAGGGAGAAATTTTATAAGGCAGTGCTAACGAAGTCAAGTCAGATATTGGCAATGGTCAAGATTGTATAACTGTGTATGTTTGAAATGTGTCAGCAAATAAAGCTATTTTCTGGAATTTTTCATTTTTTTGGCACCACGGATTAAAATATTCTTGGGTTAAATCGAATACCAGGCAGCGGAAGGGCCAAGTCCGGCCCACGGCACCATGGGACGTGGGGGAATGGCACTCGGCCAGCACCTTTGCAAGTCAATTGGCACCAATACCAAGAATCGGAAAGACCTTCGTCGCGTGTAGATTGGACGGGATAAAAAGAGGTGCCAGCGGGGCCTAGTTTAGGGTGCCAGAGAAACCGGCGAGGGAAGAAAAAGAAATCAATCCAATCAAAGAAGAAGTAGCGTAGACATTGCTGACAACAAATAAAAACACATGACAACTTCGCACGTGGAAAACTGTCCCGGGAAAGTCTTTAAAAAACAATATCATTTGCGACTCTGGACACCTTGATCGCAATCAAATCAGCCCTATTTTAATTCACACATTTCTGAAAATTTAAGTTTTGCACTATAAGTCTTTGATGTGGCGTACGAAAGGGAAACTGAGAGTATCTGCCACGCTGAAATTGAAGTAGATATTCCATAGGAGGTAGCAATGGGAGATGAGATGAAATGTTTTGCAACGTTACTGCTAGAGTCCGATCAATATCGGAGAAGACGACTCGACAATTGGACACGTATCAGTCTCACATTGTATTGGATCTGGATATTAACTGGCTGCAATAAGATGGTGATTTCAAGATGCATTTCGAGCAGGAAGCTGCTTTTGAGAAACATTATTTAGATATTCGTTTGTCTGCGGTTTAACGATAATAAAAGAAAGACGATTTAATTATAGAGACATTTATTGACACTGTTTACAAGTTCAAGGTTATGGGTCAAGTGATGCGATAGAACTACCAACTGTCAGCTTGTGATAACTGACGTTTTTCTCAGTACAAACATAACAGAGATGTTTATGATACTAATATTTTTAATCAAAAATGTGTTTCTTGCGATTTCAATATTATGTCTATTTAAGCCCTATTACTTTTTATGTTACTGTGATGATGGTTGTATGCAATATTAATACTCTTTTAAGATGAAGTCATGCGAAATAATGCAAAATCATACAAAATTATGTGTTATGGTTTTATAGATGAAGTATTATAGATGTTTCAATTAAATACTTTTTTTATTTATTTATCTAAATACAGTGTGTTTACATTGGGTTTTTCGATGCCTGACTCACTAGGATATACCTGTGTCGATATACTGCGAGTAGAACACATCTTGGCCTTAGAAAATATCGATAATTTTTTTTTTTTGGATTTCGTAAGATTCGAACCGCGTTTGCTGGTTGTGTGTCTCTCTGGCCGCTTGGATTTGTAAGGTGCCTTAACCGCTGCGCCACGAAAGGCTCGCGTCGAGGCGCGAATTTACTGCATTATATTAAAAGGAGTACTCATCTAAATTTCAAATCACTAACAGGGCTTTGGAAGTTTCACTTCAAAAATACGTTCAACAATATATGGAAACTAATGCATTCAATGTTTATTGACGTTATTTTATTTGATCTCATCTAATCTAACCTAATCTAACATTTTATAACTTAAAGCTCATTTTTAATTTCTTTATTTGATTGATTTGTCTGTTTATTTTCCTATCTTTCATTGCAGAATAATCGGAGTGGTAGATTCTATCAGTGTTGACCTGGTGAAAGACGACAAATCAGAATTGAAACGTTACTTGAATTATTGGCATCAGCCAAATTAGGTAACCAGATCCGAACTCTTCTGAAAATACCCCAATTGAGGTTGCCGAAGACGTCCTGGATCCTGTTGACTATTACAATATTTACAATAAAAAAGCAAATCAAAAAATATTTCCGTAATTTTTCCCAGGAATAAAAGCAACCTGTTCGATTCGCACCGATTTCCGTTATAAGATAGAATAAGTGCATTACCAACAATTTGTCTACAGCTTCGTTTCACGTTACCTTGCTGGTAGGTTGCAAGTTGGACATTATAAAATCCACTTTACTAGGCTAGTCCGAGGATCGTGGTCGCGATACTATCGAAGTGTTCAACACCTCGAAATAAAATCACAAATCGACTCCGTAATTCGTTTCAGGAGACAATATAAACGGCCTCACAGTAGGAATACACACTGGATACAAACTGGGAATTGAACGTGAACAGTTTTGCAATGCGAAGTAATTCAAAATCGTATGTTTTTGGTTTGAAAATTTGATCGCTTTGAAATTTTAAAATTGTTTTAACCTTTGATATAATCGTAATAATTTTTTTTGATAAGCCTAGAAAATTGTTTTTCAGCCTCATCGCTATCTGCATAAAGAGTTAGTGATTTCGTCCGATTCGAGGTACTTTTAATTATTAAATTATTATCGATGACCCATAACGTACGACGAGTATTTACCTGTACAGCATATATATATATGTAAGAACCTTTTCTTTCAAGCGAAGAAACAGCTCAGAATTTCAATAATAAGAAAAAAATTGTATATTTTTTCTAACCGCTTTCATAAAAAAGTCTGTTTTCATAAAAATCTCA
Source organism: Glyphotaelius pellucidus (assembly GCA_936435175.1). Classification (NCBI taxonomy): domain Eukaryota; kingdom Metazoa; phylum Arthropoda; class Insecta; order Trichoptera; family Limnephilidae; genus Glyphotaelius; species Glyphotaelius pellucidus. The sequence goes on from OW386554.1 coordinate 32,656,766, forward strand.
ATATTTAAACATCATTTACAGCTTTACTACAACTAGTGAATCTTAAAGAATTATGCTGTGGGCATGTTTGTTTGCCCGAAATAAGCTAATTTATCCTAAAGCTCTATTATAAATTCTTTATCTGAACAGATTTATCTCTAGAACTCTATTTATCTGTACTTATGTACAGATAAATAGAGTTTACAAGCTACTAGCCGGTAAATTTAAAAGCGGGTGAATCGGCGTGTGAGATTGTCTTGATGACACACAAAACTGTCTTCTCGCTCAGTAGCGACAGTAGCTGCTAAAATAACGACTCTCGCGCGAACCAATTCGGTCGAAATTTTGTAAAAAACTTGAGCTCGCAGCTAGCGCCACACGCTAGCCAATAACGGCTCGGGCGAACCAATTCTGACGGACAAAATCAGCTGTTGGCGGGCGGCCTTCTTTAGGCAAATACTAGAGAGTAAAGTTGACCACCTTTCAACTTTTTTCGTAGATTGTCCACAGTCTGCTAGTTAGCAAGTAATACGATGACCCTGAGCGAGTTTAAACAGATAGTGAATTTCCCAGGTAGTAGCTTGTAAACTCGCTCAATCGTCATCTAGGCTTCAGACACAATAAAATTGTCGTCTAGTTGGATTGAAAAAATTATTCACCCTATTTGCTCTTTACAAACTTGCGTAAAGTTTCGTTTAGTTTTTGAGAAATGTTGATAAAAATATAGGTTAAATGTGATTAAGTTGTTTTGTAAAACGTTCTCTGACGCAACATTATATTAGAACAACACTGAAATTGTTAACCGGAAAAAGTTCCAATAGATATAATAAATTAGAAAAATAATAAACTTGTGTTTTATGTTACAGTAAATAAGTGGCGAGCTCGTACACAACAATGACATTTCTTTTCCATTTACTTCCAGGAAAGCCGAACGATAATCTTACGAGATTTGAAAATCGCAAGAAAGTCTGCGGTCTCCGTAACACTTGGCGTGAAATCAAATTGACTTTCTAGGCGTTAAGTTTGTCAGTCGATACGTGACTGCGTAAGAAATTGTCCCATTATTCCTTTGATAGACTGCCAAACAACTCAAAATACTGTGAGAACGACATTAAATGTTATATGTTTAGTTCGATTTAGTGTCGTCGGCCAAAGGAAAACGGATTTTAATTAAAACGGCAATTAAACGCAATGAATAATGTTGAATGGGAAGAGGTCATGATTTATGATTCCCCTTTGAGTACAAAAAAGATTAGTTTTAAGTGTTTTTGGAATTTCACTTCTTTCAGTCAGGTCAGGTGTGGTTTCGCATAACCTTTCGGAGACTATAAAGAAATTTTGAAATCTAAATCGAAAGAAATAGCACAATGTAATTTTTACAAAGAGAAAATCCGGAAAATGCTTTTCAATATCCATATTCAAGTATAAGAGTCCTTTAATATAGAGGATATTTCTCTCCTGAAGGGAACAATCTTCGTGTTGGGGCCAGCTGTGAAATTTCCAGGCATTTTGATGAATGACAAAAGAGGTTTTAAAAATCGACATTTTAATAAAAAAAAATGCTGTTGACAATTTTGTGATGTCCAAAATCACCGTCGAAGTCCATAAAGTATTAAAATATTTCTATTTTACACATCACTAGTAATTTTCAACCAAATGGGAAATCTTTTTAGGATTTAATTACGGGAATTGGTCGTATATTTATTTGTCATGGGGCAAGGCTCTCGACTCTGGACTAGCAATCCGGAGGACGCGAGTTTAAATCGCGCCTTACGCAAAAAAATGAATTATTTGTGTTATTTCGCAATCTTATTCATTTCAAATAATACGTAGCATATTTGCGGCACGTTCCAGAGTGGAAGACACTCTCAGTATCGCCCTGGAGTAGTAACCAATATTAAGAATTGAAACGTTGGCGTTGCTTGAAATGGTGACCGGGTAACTCCGAATGAATTCAACTCAACAGCTCCTTTGAAAATTCTTTAAACGTTATGAAAAAAATTTATTAAAAAAAAATAGTTAAATAGGCTTTGTAACGTTAGGTTATGGGCTATTTTTCAATAATTTTCTCAAAGCTTTTAATGACTTTTCAAAGAGGTGTTGAGTTGATTTGTTTCTGAGTTGGCGTGAAACCGCTTGAAATAGCTTTAGCCGTGTTTGGTGACCAAATATAAATAGCCGGGTACTTCCTCACCTTCTTCCTCCTCGTCTCCTCCCTACTACCTTCATCCTCACAAAGTACTTCAATTGGGGATGCCATAATCCCACTGACTCCAAATGGGAACAGTTGGGATTCTTGTAAGGTATTCACATAAAAAAAACAGTAAGTTAAGATTCCGGATTAACAGCTCGATACATGAAAAAAAAATCTATGTATTGCGACAAGTTTAGTGTCGCACCCGGAACCGCCTGACTCAAATGCACTCCTTTGTAATGATGTCATGGTTATCGTGAAATCCTTTGATCAAAACCCCATTAAGTTTGGGATCAGTTTTCGCTGAATGTCGATAGTAATTCGAGTATCTGCGGCTTATTTTAATCGAGCGAAAAGACCCGGCATCAGATAATAAATGTACAAACTACGAACAACCGCACATAATCATAATTATTTACCGGCTTTAAAAATGCAATAACCATTACAAGTTCTACTTTACTAGCAAATGGAAAACATTGCGAAAGTCGTGCGAGAGTCGTGTTTTCGATAAAGCACGCACGTTAACCCGTGAAAACCTCAGCAAAAATGCTGAAAACAATATTTCAACTTGCAAAAGAATTAATACGTCGTTAAAATGCATTCGTCATAGATTTAATGATCCACAACTTTATTGAATGGAAAGGTTTTCATGAAAAAACATAATATTGAAATTGCTCAGCAGGTATCGTCCTAGTAAGCGACCTTCTTTCAGAATCGAGACGGTGCTTTTAATGTTTAGTCTAAATAAAATGTTGAAAGAACTAATTGACTTACAGCGAAACAGACGCTTGGCTGGCAAAAATGCTGAAAATAATATTTCAACCTGCAAAAGAATTAATGCAAGTACATCGTTAAAATGCATTCGTCATAGATTTTATGATGAATTGCACAGCTTTATTGAATGGAAAGGTTTTCATGAAAAACATAATATTTAATATACTCAGTAGGTATCGTCCTAGTAAGAGACCATCTTTCAGAATCGAAACGGTGCTTTTAATGTTTAATCTAAATAAAATGTTGAAGGAACTAATTGGCTTACAGTGAAACAGAGGCTTGGCTGGCAAAAATGCTGAAAATAATATTTCAACTTGCAAAAGAATTAATGCAACTACATCGTTAAAGTGCATTAGTCGTAGATTTTCTGATGCACAACTTTGTAGAATTGAAAGCTTCAAGAATTCATTAAAAAAGATAATACTGATGTTGCTCAGCAGGTATCGTCCTAGTAAGAGACAATTTTTCACAATTCAGTGCTTTTGATGTTGAATCTAAATAAAATGTTGAAGGAACTAATTGGCTTTCAGTGAAACAGAGGCTGTCCTTGAACACGATGATTTTTATATATAGAATAATTAAAAATCTTTGACCAAAATACCTTCCAAATAAAATTATATACAACACGGATATTCACAAACATAATGCAAGGATGTGCAATGAAATCAGGCTAATAAAAAAGGACAAAGCGGATACGCAACATATTTTTAATACAAAGAAATGAAGTTTTAAATACGGTGCCGGAAACCTCTACGCCATAGATTCAAATTGCCATTCAACAAGAGAGTTTGTATGTTGTAATTAATAAGTTATTTGTAAACTTTGATGTTCAAATTACTTGAATAAATTTAATAAATAAAAATTTATATCTTACCGGGCGTTCTGAGAAAACGCATTTTTCCAGATTATACAAAACATTTTTTTCTAATCGGTCCAGTTTTGAAAGAGAAAAATGGGGAATAAAAAACCCCGATAATTTATCGTGTTATCAGCCTGAACTTATCCATTCGCTCAGAATTCGGGGGGTAACAGCGATAGTGGCAATGTCTGTAAAAGCCAGTTTGGTAAAACACCTAGCATTCAAATTTCTTGGCGACCGTATTGGTCTGGAACGGTGCGACATTTGTGTGAAATCACATTTACTAATATTTTGAATAAATTAAATTATTTTTCACGACCATAAGGACTGAAATGGTTGAAATTCGCGCAAGTGGGAGAAAACTGCATAAAATTTTAGTATGCAATGCAGGAGAGATAAACCGTATGCCGAATCATTTTACTTGATCTGAAAATTGTTTTTACCGCTTTCGCGGTGCGTTTTAGAGCATAAACGATCACACGATTGGTCGAGCAGATCCGGTTATCCGTGGCGTAGACGTTAATCGCCGCTTCGGGTTCGGTGGTGGTGACAGTGATGGCGATTTTATTGTCACTTGGGCTTGGGTCAATATTATATGCTGACATCAAACTGCAGACGAGCAGAGAAGCTGCTGCTGGTGGGCGATAGCGAATAGTTCTTCATGTTAACTCGGGCTTCTACAAATGATGATGCACAAGTGTCCCAACTGCCCAATTCCAATTGGCTTACTGCTTTGCTAAGATAAACCATTTTTTTGAGAATAGGAAAGGAAAAAGAAAGAGTTGACTTCATTTATTATAATTTGAAGAATTGGAACCGTTGTTCTAGCTATCAATATATGTGGACCCGTGAAAGAGAGGGAACAGTGGCGCTTCCGGCATAACAAAGAACTGTACGACATATATCAGGCACCTAACATCTCAGCCCACATGCGACTCCTCAGGTTGAGATGGGCAGGACATGTACAGAGAATGCCGAATACACGCGTCCCAAAAAGAATTTTGACTGGACACCCAGGTGGAAAGAAAAAAGTGGGAAGATCCAGACTAAGGTGGGAAGACGAGGTAAAAGAGGATGCAGCACAGCTTCTCCAGGCAACAAACTGGAAGTCAGCCGCTGAGGACGCTGAGCCGCTGATGTTGCGGGAGGCCACAACGATATGGGCCGTAGCGCAATCGAAGAGAGAGAGAGAGAGAGAGAGTTTTAGGTATCTTTCGAATATTAGGATATACGAGTGTATTATTTGTGAAGTTGTTTATAAGTGATGAGGGAAGGATATGAAAACTACATGCAAAATGTATGGCTATTCAGTTCTGGTTACTAAGCGTAGCTAAAGTTTGTTAAATGCAACGTTTCAATTCTGAATGGCAATTAACATTACCGTAGTCTGGGGGTAAGGCTCTTAACTTGCAATACGTGAGCAAATAAATTTTATTTGATTAATTAAAAATAATACAGTATATTTGCGACACGTTCGAAAGTGCGAAAGTGCGAAAGTGCGTTGCGACGCGTTCGAAAGTGCTTAGTATCGCCCTGGTGTAAGAACACCATTCAATGTTGCTTAAAATGGCTTTAGTCATTTATTTAGCGCAGTTTTGTGTTATTTCACTTCAAGTGCGCTGATGAATTCAAGATCTGTGAGAATCCTACTCAAGTTCTGTGAAACTACCGGCCCATGATGAAATAATAACAGTTTTTGATTGCTATTTATTACTTACTCATATAGAACTTGAATTTCAACTTCTAAATTTGATGAATCTTCTAATTCTATGAAAGAATCCGTTAGTAACATAGCTAACACAAATAAATTGTAACATTTGATTTTAACGCTTATAAAAAATATACATTTAATAATCACCCAAAGTAAATGTTAAAATAATGAAATAAAGCAAGTGTGTTAAATTACAATTGAGCTAGTTTATTAAATTCATCGGTTTCATTTTGAGGTTTGATGGCTCACGAGTTCTTCGCAGCCTCCCGACATCTCAACTCCCGGTTCGACATCTCTGCTCTCAGTTGTGGCTTGTTTATGGGGAGGATGAGATGAAGAAAGATACGAAAGGGGAACATGGGAAACGTCCAAGAACGAACAGCCTCCCGTCCCAGCTGATAAATGATATATTTTTACGAGATAAATAAGATGAATCAATGCAGGATACCGTTCCACGTGATGGATGCTGTTATAGAGTCGGCTTGGTGGTCATATATTTAAAGTTATTATGCGCTCTTACGAAGATCAAATGTATATATCTTTAATGAGGAGAATGGATCTTGTAATCGGAAATAACTTAGAGAACGGAATATTTATTTGAGGACTCAAACAAGAATTCCGATTTATTATTGCAATTATTCAATGCATTGGCGTTCGGATGAGCAAATAATTTGAAAGTTTTCTTGGGTGAAATGAACAATTCGGCTTAGGTATTTTGTGATAAAATACCTTTCATTTGATATTCTAATGGGTTTCAATTCATTTAATTCAAATTTATAAAGTGTGAAATGAACTTTACAGCTTACTTTGCGTTAAAATACATTTCATTCGAATTTTGAATGTGTGAAATGAACTCTACGGGTAACTTTGTGACAAAATGCATTTCATTCGAATTTAGAATACGTCAAATGAATGCTACGGTTAACTTTGTGACTAAATGCATTTCATTCGAATTTAGAATGTGTGAAATGAACTACGGCTAACTTTGTGACTAAATGCATTTCATTCGAATTTAGAATGTTTGAAATGAACTACGGCTAACTTTGTAACAAAACGCATTTCATTCGAATTTAGAATATATGAAATGAATTCGGCTTTCTTTGAGTAAAAACGCCTTCAATTCAATTTTTCAATAAGTCAATGAAAAATGAATTTACTTCAAAATTAGAGAGTAAACGCTTATTTTATACATTTTGTTGACAATTTTTTGAGATCCAATTTACGACAATAGTTATTTTGAAAAGTTACATCTTATCTTAGAATGGTTCATTTAGTGTACACATATTAACCATTAAGCCGCCGCTACCCAAATTTCTACCGATTTCTTACATATCTATCTCCCTTAAAAATTTGAAGTTTTTAAGTTCCTAAAAAAATATGTTATTTTTTAATATAATATCTAGACGTGTTCTACGTCGAAACGAAAATTATATTAAATTCTCTCGATAGAGAAAAAAGCGCAAAGTAAGCTCCGAAAATTCTTATAAACACCTTTATTTTGTGTATATAAAGAATTTATATTTACGAAAAAATTCACAATGTTTCTTTAAAAGCTATTTTAGATGTTCTCCACGAGATTTTTGCTCTATTTTAAACGAGTCGTGTTTTATTAAACATTTTTACAATTTTCGCTGCAATTTTATCGTTTTAAATATTAGCGCGCTCTCTCCAATACTCGTAATTACGTATCTCTCTATCTTCTTCTTTTTGATGGGGGGTAAGGCGCCTTAATATCACAAATCAAATAAAATGCGTAAATAAAATCTCCATAGAAATTCAAAGTAATATTCTTCCACGAGATGCGACATTATGGTCCGGTCATACCTACTCCGCTACACCGTGGCCATGAGAGATGACCCACCTAACCCCGGAGCAGCTGTTAATAGTTAACTGTTAACTGCGACGTCAAATATCACACGGCCTTTTAATTAGCTACGAAGCGTCGATGGGCTCGGGCCACTAGTTATGTGACTGACTCGTCTATGTCTCTGGTACTAATTTTCATAAATCATATTTTCTACCGTTTTGGCGAACATAAAATAAATAGCTTTGTGTGTAATGTGATGGCATTCTAACGAACTACAACATACCTACTTCCCTTGAACAATTTAAATATATACGTTATTTTTTAAGAAAATCTCCATACATTTGCCGAGTTGGAGAAGTAATTATGTGAGATACTTTCGATAGGCAACTTTTTAACCCCCTCCCTCCCACTGGTGATATGTGGTGAGGTTTTAGACTACCCCCCCCCCCCCCATACCCAAAATCACGTGTTTTTAGTACAAAACTTATTGAAATTTTCAGAATATTGTTTTAAGGCAAAGGATACGCGGCAACGATTTACGCACGTATTCGGCGTCAAAATCACAGACTTGCTGGCGACTGGTGAGCCGAGCGGTTGTCGCAACGCGCGGGGAAATCGTAGCCTGGCAACGGTGAGTCAAGGCCACGCGCCGCTGTTTGGTTTATAAATTGTGCGTTCAACGAAAAATAAATACACTTGATATTTCATTATATCCCCACCCCCCCCCCTCCTTGTGATATTGCGTGATTTTTTCCGAACTCCTCTCCCCCCTTTTCGAGCCTCACGTGATTAATGAACGAACCCTTAACATTCTTATTTACATATTATAGTAATTTTCTTATTTTTTATTGCTTTTTACGGATTCTTAATTAACTATTTTTAGCATTAGTTCCAACAATAGCACAGCAGGCCCCGAGGAAAACAAATTTCCTGTGTTATATTTGAGGATTCTGGGTGGAGGGTCTTTTTAGGGAGAGGAAGTTCTGGGAAGGATAAAGGTATAAGGGGTGGCTAGTAATGTGGTGGTCGGATGTCCAGGAGTGACGGACGTACGAATCCATCCCTTCCACTGCGGTACAAGGCGAAGGGTTGAGAGAGTCCGGCTGGAGAGGTCAAAAGGTCTCCCTCAACTAGTCTCTCCCAATCCGACCCGGAAAAATCTTACCCCATGAATCCGGGCACCCCTGCCAAGTCACCAAACATTGCGAGCTACTTGGGAAGACCTAGGGCAGAGGTATTGGCTATCAGCAATACCCGCTGCACAAATTTATATAATATTAAAAATATTATATAATAATTTAATTACGTACCATGATTACAACGGTTAAAATAACGAAAAAAACCATAAATTGAATTCGGGTACGATACAAAAAAGAAAATGGAGTTTAGGAATGCATCGAATTTTACAATATTATCCGTTCATACCATTTGCTTATAGCATATGTTAAAATCTTATATGTGCATATATTATTAAAAGCATACTTGCATAACTCCATAGAATCATATGCACGCAATAATTAAACAAAGATAAATATACGCTCTCGAAGTTGTCACGATGAATTATTTACCGAATGAGAAGTGGACTTAAAATAAACTTCGGTACAGCTTGACACGGATAACTTTGCAGGCGTCCGGAAGATTAACTAATATTTTTGGCTGTTCGACTGTAAGGAAAATTTTCATTTGGGTTTCTTCAAACTTAAATAATGTACTTGTTTTATGATATAAAGCGATGTAAATGGAAAAAGTATCAAAAGTGATACACTATTTAAAGCTTATCAAGGTTTTTGGTATCTATGGACTTTGAAAACATATAAAAATAAGTATTTAAGGACGATTTACCACCAGTTGAAGTTATATTGTTATCTATCCAAAAAAAAACATTTTGTTTTTATTGCTTGACGTGTAATGTATTTTAAATATGTTTTATAGACTACTAGCGAGTTCCCGGCATGCATTGCAATACCACTTAATAAAGAAATTGTTTCCCCCTGCATGTCTTTTCTCATTCGTCTCGTTCCCCTTCCGCCTCTCTTTTTCCGCCCGTGTCTCATCCCCTCACGTTCCCCCTCCCCGTCTTCCCTCACTCCCATCCCGCTTCCACCATCCCGCGAATTCCCCTTGCGCATTCCATGCATTCATTCCCGGTACATTCAGTTTTGAAATAGCTTGCCTGCCATCTGTTGCATTTTTTTTATAAAATTTCATAATGTAGAACTCACCAGTATATTATAAAAAACCTTTGGGGGTTTGCGCACAACAACTCACCAAAATTACATCAAAATCAGGTGAATGGTTTAGGGACCGCATAAGGTACAAAGTAGAAAACATTATTTTTTATTTAGATAATGCCAAGTTTTCTCTGGTACGTTGAGAGGCTGTTTAGGAAATTGGCAGGGGAAGGAGATGGAACAGAGGAAGGTCGGTTTAATTAATTAAATAAATAATTTCCCTCAAGGCCTATGTCATCTGAGATGCTGTGTGGAGGGTCTTTTTGAGGATAGGAAGGAATGATAATTGGTCTTGAAGATACCCATGTTATAGAAAGTAGGAAACACAGAGACCGGCAAATCGTGCCACAGCCGAGCTGTTGAACACAAGAGCGAGTTGAAGAAGCGACACATGTGACAAATGTCAACTGTGTACATATGTTGGGCACGTGTTTGGCGTGTCTCCCGACCATGCGCCGGTGCCGAAGGGATCAATGACGCTAGTTCCTCAGAGCATCTTCTATTGGAATACCGGTAGAACAGGGATAGCAATCCCACCCGACGCCTGCGCTCTAAAGATAGCAATCCGTTCGTTAAGTTAGGAGAATCTATCAAACGGACCGCTCGTTTCTGCACAGAGTCGAGGGTATTTTCCAAGTATTTTGGAGCTCCAGACCAGAGGTGGCTGCCAAATTCAACCGTGGGACGCAATGAGAGAGTTTCCAACATTCTTGCATCCCCAATTTCTATGACGCCATCGTTGCTACGAAAGTTAAGGTTGTGAAGCTGTATTTTCCGACGACACGAAGTTAATTCAAACAGAAATGCGTAGAATCTACCTGCGTCGTGTATTCGGAATATTATTATTTTAGAATGTTGTTCTCTTGCCGGGCAAATAGCAAATAGCTAGGCCCAGTAAGTAAACATTTGCCAAGGGGAAACTCGGCTGCATTCCGTCTTTTACCGCATCGTCGGCAATTAAACGTAAATCAGGCTGGTCAGATCCATCAGGCCCGACTAATAGATGTCACAAGCCTTCACGGAGCATCCTGGAAGGCATTCTGCCAGTGGCGTAGTTGGTGATTGGCCGAAACTTGGGGCACGACTGCACACAATGCGTATGTGCCACTGAACACTTTTATGATCTGATTTTTCTTTTTTACATTGCTCAACACTTGACCCTGAGAAAAAAAACACTCAGGGCCTAGGATAATAGTAATATATCGGAATATTAGTTATGATAAGTTCCAGCATTGTTTCTATTGTCTTTGCTGATTGGGAAGCGGGGATGGGTACCGCCACCCCGGGAATCTTTATTGGATAACCAACCTCTGCTATAGGTCACCCCAAGTGGTTCGCTACGTTTGGTGATGTAGTAGGGGTGCCCGGGTTCATGGGGTGAGGTTTGTCTAGGTCTTGGAAGCGGATGACCAGGACACAGATTCCTACCAACCCCTTAAACCCTTTTCCTTCCCAAAACTCTCCTCTTCTCCTTTTCCTTAAAATAACCCTCCACACAGCATGCCCGTAGATGACATAGGCCCTGAGGGAAATTATTTTCCTCAGGGCCTCCTGTGTGGAGCTCAGTTAAAAAAACGAGTATGCTTTAGACCACACGACTGCAGTAAAACTTCTTTATGCTTCGTTCGCCTCGCCCGATCACACTTTTCGTAACGCTCTCGTCACGCATTCATCAGCTTACTCCTCAAGTCAAGCGTTCGTAAAGAAGTTTTACTTCAAAAAAATGCTATGCTCGGGTCACATGGTGTCGGTTACGACGTGTGCCGAACATAGCCAATCAGAGAGAGGCATGTCATTCCTTTTGCGAGAGCTCGTCAGACAAAATCTAGGTAGTGCGTGTCCTCTTAAACCATATATCTATTGTACGTAATAAAATCAAACAGTCACTGTAATTTCAAAGAACCTAATTAGTCAATTCTTTTAATTAAACAGCATATTGCTGAGCACCCGGTACTTATACTAAAAACAATATCTCTGTAAAGGATAACAGATAAAGAGAAATTACTTAGGTCTTTGTAACAGGACACCTAGTGCCTACCCAGCAAATCGCTAGTTACGCCACTGCCGCCAGTCCTGGAGCCTTTAGAAAAGCCTACATAGCGGAAATAGTTCCTTTCCTTTTACATCGAATCCTTCAATGGTGCTCTGAGTGATGCTGCGGATGATGTTGTACTGGTAATTAAGATGTCCGTGGTATTGATTTTAAAATTATTATTTTCGAAGAGAACACATTTTAAACTGGAATTATATTTAATCGAAGGAAGTTGATTGATGGGTGTAATTATAAATCATAACGAAGGAAACGTTTGACATAGTAATGATAACACATTATACCTACCTAAGTAATTAGATGCGATGATCTACTTTTATAAGTGCTTTGAACGGTATTAATAAATTACTAAAGTATTCAACATGGATACTTAGAAAGTCCCCACATCATCTTGATTTTTCCAACATATGTTGTCATAGTTGTTCTTACACTACTTTCTTCGTTCATTCGCTTTACATGCCCAAACCATATGATATCATTTTGTTAATCTTACTCATTACGCTCACATCAGCCTTGCATTCTTTGCGGATCTCCACATTTTTCACACGATCATACACGGTTTTACCACATGTACGCCTCAGGGATCTCATTTCAACAGCATTCAGTCTACTTTCAACCTTCCTCTGCCAGTTCCATGCCTTACTGCCATACATCAGGATAGGTACCAGGACTCTATTGTGGACTGCTAGTTTCGCTTCTTTTGACAGTTTTTATTAGCGCCAACGGCATTCAGAAAGGCTATTCCCTAAAATTTGTGATAAGAGATCGTTCTCCCGCGAGAAGTGCTGCCAGATTTGTGTGATTTTCTACGGCTGTTATTTGCTTTTTCTATCGGCCGATGTCAAAATTTCAGCTGTGAGCTGTCACGTACTTTAGTTTGGGTCGTTTTAAACACGAATTCCTGCAAGTATGCACGTTTATTTATTCATTTAACAGCTGTAGAAAATCACACAAATCTGACAGCACTTCTCGTGGGAGAACGATCTCTTATCACAAATTTTAGGGAATAGCCTTTCAGTCTTCCATAAATGGAGTTACCGGCATTTACCCTTCTTTCGATATCTCTTTCAGCCTTCCCATCTCTCGTAAACACACTACCCAGATACACTAACTCATCCACCTGCTCCAAGTCTTCATCATTCACAACTATATTGCACACTGCTTTTGTAATCTCTCTTTCAAATACCATGACTTTAGACTTACTTACATTCATCTTCATACATGCTTCGTTCATCCTAGACACGAGAGACTGTAGATCTTCCATAATATAATGCAAAATTTTACAATATAGAAATATTTAACAACACCCTTCAGAAATACCGAATAGAAGTAACGCGTACGATCGAAAATAAATACAAGAGTGTGGAACGTACAGGGAGCATCTCCTATCCTTATCCTATTTTCCTCCTCCTCCTCTCCTCCTCACCTAAAATTAATTTTAATTTATTATAAAACTCATCTCCAAGTAACTCTAACATAGGAGACCTTTTTTGCTTGACTTTATCTAACTTGTATATTATGTTTCTCTATATTTTTATGTACCTAAAAGCTGTTTGTCTCTTACAAATAAATTATAATAATATAACTGCACCGCATCATTAGCATTCAATAGGCAACATATTTTCAGATTACTCAATTTCGCGCCCAATCCCACTTCTTTCATATAATGTATAACAAAATATTATGAGGAACGTGAGAAAATATTGAAATATTGCAACATCAGGAATCGACTCCCATCAAACTGCCTTCTCTGCTATTCAAAGTGTTATAGGTTCGTACTCATCCGCGTTTCTTTAATATACCCCAATAACTTCCAACAATGTGGGGCTTATGTCTGAAATAGTACTAATAAATACCAATTATGATATTGTTCGTAACGTCAGATTAATTGCGAAGCGCTCGCACGATCTGCTCTGGTATCGTGCTGGCCGCAGCCGATCATCGTGGCGTACAGTCAAACTGCCAGGGAATCTGCCTGGTGGACTGTACGCCAGTAATTTGATAAGCAAATGGACTAATTGCTTTCATTGTTATGAACTAGAGACTCAAAGATGTGTGTGACGTCTGCAACAGACTCGAAATAGGGTGTATTCAGATTCACAATGAAAAATTCCTTACAGAAATTGACTGTTTTTTCTTTCAAAAAGTCATAATGTATGTTTTTTTTTGGTTCCATGCCAACTGAGAATGAAGTCAACTCAACATCTCCTTGAAAAGTCATTGAAAGCTATGAAAAAAAAATAATTATAAATTAGCCGATAACCGTAACCTATTTAACCTAATTTTTATATGCATATATTTTTTATCACTCTAAATGACTTATTTGAGATGGTTCTGAGTTGGTTTCATTCCGAGTTGTCCGGTCACCGTTTTTTACATTAACTCCACACAGGAGGCCCTGAGGAAAATAATTTCCCTCAGTCTCACTCTCCTATTTCATTTTTGAAGATTCAATGTGGAGAGTCTTTTTGAAGAGAGGAAGGAGTGTAGGAAGGAGGAAACACAGAGGCCGGCAAATCGCTTCACAGCCGATTTGTTCAGCTCACGAACGACCAAAAAGCGACCCGTTCTCATGTGATAAATTTAAATCGTGTACATATGTTGGGCGCGCGTTTGACATTTTTTCCCGGCTATGCACTGGTGCCGAGGGGATCAATGTCGCTAATTCCTCGGAGCATCTCCTATTGAAACACCGGTATAACAATGACAGCATTCTCACCCAACGCCTGTGCTCTAAGATGGTAGAATCAAGCAAACGGACCACCCATTTATGCACAGAATCGAGGGTTTTTTTCAGGTAAATGGGGCTCCAGACCAGAGATGGTTGCCAGAGGTGTATTACAGTACAAGAATTCCACGTGTTACGCAAATATTTTTTTATCACCCTTTAGATATCGCTCTTTAGATATCGATATCACCCTTTAGATATCGTGCCCATGTGCAAGCTTTTTTTGCCCCACCCTTGTTCCAGCCCTGATCTCCTAGTGTGAGAAGTTAGTAGTGTCAATTAAAATTATTAACGGTTTTCGTCTAAGCATTATTGGATAAACTTTCGTGGGAAAAAAGACGACGTCAAAGTTTAATAAAGATTTTTTTTATTATTTTCACCTATCGTTAAAACTCCGTATCAACAATTAATGAATATTTGGTGATTAGTTTGATAACGTTCAATTGTAAGAAAAAAAATTAAGACTTAAATTCAAAGTTTATTTTTACTATAACTTATGTATTTTTATTATAAAGTGAAACAGTTTCGGTTTTCAGCCACGATAATACGTACCAATCATTTCATCCAATTTCAGAGAAAATTTCTGCGTCTAGACAACGAGCTGAGTTTCAGCTTGATCGGATGTCGGGAAGTCGATTAATTTCCACTTCAAAGATTTGCCATTCATTCACTCTAGAAAACAATATCGAAATTCAAATAGATGTGTTTAATAATATGATTTGGGTGTATATCAAGGCAATCATCAGACCAGCCGTGACCAACTGATAGATAAAATAGGTAGGTACCAGGCGTATATATACATACTGTGGATGCGGCGCTTCCCTTCCGTTTGAGGCATATAATAAATAAAATAATAATTGTTACTTATTTATTCAGCATTTAAAAAAAGCTTTGAGCTTATTTTTTTCTAGCCGCAAACAGCAATAAATACTGCAATTTAACAAAAAAATGCGACGCGTGGACCGGGCCGAAATACATAATAACAACACCATTCTCGATGCTGGTGTGTCGAATGTCGCGTAAACGCACCAATACCAGCAACAGTGGATTCTCTGTTCCATTCCACATCCACGATGTTAGAAAAGGTTTGATTTTTGCGCATGAGCGTTTAGTTCTGCCTGACAAGTTTTGCCTGAAGCAGTATACGCATTCGATGGGAGCATCCAACGCGCAGAAAACTACTTTATGCTCGTAGGCATAGTGTACAGAATAGCGTAACAAAGCGCGTGGATTAATTCGGCAGACACGTTTTAAAGATGCGCAACCAGTTTGACAATTTGGGTTGAAAAACAGATTTTAGTCAGTAATCGCATTTTGTTCGTGGGCTAGTTTGTAGGTATTTATATTTGATATTAGGTACGTACCTATATACTTCAGCATCCCTAATACAAAAAGTCACCGACCGCCACTGGTAGGTACCCTAGGTAATGGTAGAAAAAAGATGCTTAGTGGAACATTTAAAACCTTAAGAATCCGGTTTAAGCTACCTGAATATAATATAAAATAGCGTTGTAAAATAGAAGCAGTAAACAGTAAACAGTAAGCAATTTAAAGATATATTCAGAATTATTCCACCGATGTAAAATAAATTACATATAAATATGCGGAATTCCATTCAGTCGCAGTTGGATTGTAGGCTGCGTTTTATCTAGTGTTCATTTTTACCCCTAAATGTGAGAAATCGCCGCAGTGTTCCGCAAAGACTTGTGCGCTAAAACGTCGACGAAAATAATAGATTTTATCCCTTAGCCACATTCTTCACAAGAATTACTTTTGCAAATCAGACAGATATTGCAGTCAGGCTGATATAATCCTTGTGGCGATTTGCATAGAGGTCAAATTAGAATATACGTTTAGGTTTTAATGGAGGTTACTAGCTGTAAAAATAATTTAACTTTTTTTAAATATATATCGTACTTAAGGACCAGAGGAGTAATTCTGCATCTTTTAGTGTTTTGCGACAAGGTAACGCGTGTTAAATCGGCCGTACACGACTCATTTTGACAGTTTTCATATCGCGCTAACGAGCTAAATACTGCGCTTGCGTTAAGACACCAACTCTTAAAAGTAGTTACCTTAACGCCAGAGGTAACGCGTCTGGCGTTAAGATAACGTCATTTAATAATAACAGTTAATATAGTCTGTTATCGCGTACAAACATCAAAATCATAAGTAAGTAGTTATAATAAATAATAAAGAGTAAATTTAAGTATGTTATTACTTAAGTACGTTATTACTCCATTAACACACAATAGATATAGACAAGCTATTGTAAAGCCATAAAAAATCACAGAAATTTGACAGCCGATAACGCACGACGGACGCCTTTCGAACCCGGAGATATTTTGCCTTTTGAATTAAATTGTTTCGTAACGCTGACTTTAGGACATTTCTCTCTTGGGTGAGATATTTTACAGGATATTTCTCTCTTGGGTGAGATATTTTACAGGACGTTTCTCTCTTGGGTGAGATATTTTACGAGACATTACTCTCTTGGGTGAGATATTTTACAGAACATTACTCTCTTGGGTGAGATATTTTACAGGACGTTTCTCTCTTGGGTGAGATATTTTACAGGACATTTCTCTCTTGGGTGAGATATTTTACAGGACGTTTCTCTCTTGGGTGAGATATTTTACGAGACATTACTCTCTTGGGTGAGATATTTTACAGAACATTACTCTCTTGGGTGAGATATTTTACAGGACGTTTCTCTCTTGGGTGAGACATTTTAAGGGACATTTCTCTCTTGGGTGAAAAATAGAATCGCATACCAAGCTTCTGAATTAATTTATTTCGTAGTTTACGTTCTGACGTCCTAGAGTATAAGCATTTTACATCTCATTAGTAGTATAATTTCAAAATCATTGCGATGATCTTTGTTAGAAACGACAAAAGCCATCCACTCTCTTTCTCAAATCCGCGTTTTCTTATCGCAGGCCGTGTGGGACTACCGTCCTTATTAAAAAGTGGCCTAAAGGTCATTCTCGTTTGCGCATTCTGAGAGGATGCACTCTTCTCGGAACGAATTGTATATCTAATTTTGATCTAGTTGTTTACATAATGTGACCGATTTACATGCTGGGGATGGTGCGTGCACCGGGAGGGGGTGGGGGGGGGGAGGATGGGACAGAAACTGCATCTTAAAGCCAATATCGGGACATCGCCGGTTCTAAGCGGGGAATTGCAAATGGTCCCCTCGATTCAACTGCAAAACTGCATACGTACACGTAAAAAAAGGAAGACGGCACTTGTAGATCAAATCTTAACACATGCTTTAAAAGAGTGATGATTCTGACGTTGACGATTACATCAATTCTTTTGCCGTGCATTTTTAGTGTTGCCAAGTCGATCTTTAATTTCATTCATTCAATGGGTACCGCCACCCCGGGAAACATTATTGGATAACCAACATCCCTGCCATAGGTCACCCGAAGTAGTTCGCTACATTTGGTGACTTAGCAGGGGTGCCCGGGTTCCGGTGGCGGTCCGTGAGTTTTGAGTGAGCTAGAGTGCTAAGATTGAAAAATACGACGTTACTGATGTTGCAGCTGAAAAAGAATTTTTTTTTTTTTCAAAATTTTGAAATTTTGTAAGAAGATTTTCAGGATGTACTGAAATGTGGATGCGCCGCGTCCACATTTTAAAAGTTGAAATTTTTGAAAAAAAATTAAATTCGTTTTCAGCTACAACACAATCCATAACGCCTTATTTTCAATCTTGGCACTCTAGCGCACTGAAAGTTCACAGACCGCCACTGCCGGGTTCATAGGGTGAGGTTTATCTAAGTCTTGGTGGCGGGTGCGTTTGCCACTGGGACTGGTTGAGGGAAATATTTCGACTTTCTCAGCCGGATTCTCTCGACCCTTGCCTCGACTCGAGCCTTGTACCGCAGTGGGAAGAATATATTCATATGTCCGTCGCTCCTGGGAACACTAACCCCCAGATTTCTATCCACTCCTCATACCTTTTTCCTTCCTCTACCCCTCATATCTTCCTCTCCTTCCTTTCCCTAAAAAGACCCTTCACACAGTCTGGGGGTTAAAAACCGGATCCTTCGAATTTTCGTGTAAACTGGAGGGGGGGGGGGGGGGTGGCCAGAGAAATTATTTTAGTTTCCAAGGAGGGAGGGAACAAGTTAGGGAAAAATCAAGTTTTCAATACGATAATACCCGATTCCCAAAGAAAATACTCTGAATTTGTCGAATTTCGTCCACGAGTTTTGTATAAAAAAAGGGAGCTAGATTATCTAAAAACCGAGCTACGAAGCTGAACCATGTTTTTTGAAGCTGACGGCCCCGTTTTGGAGCAAAATCTAGGTCTGAAGGAGCTAAGTTGGCAACGCTGCCATTTTTCCTGCATTTCGAACTGAAATGATTTGAACGTACTTCTTAAGAACCATTAACCAGCGGCCGAGAATTTGAATTTCGTCGAACGATGATCTTGCGATCGTACCCTTGAAACCGTACAGGGCGGTTCCGACGACAAAGATTAATTATTCTCCAAACCAGCATTTTAACATTAATTACTCAATATCGATTTTATTTCATTCCAAATTTGCTGTGATAACTATCCACATTAAAAAATGCTCAAACTCGTGATGATAAAAATATTAAAATTATGTACTTTTTGTAATTATTTTTTTTACTACAAGCATTTATAATTTTGCAATAATATTTAAGCAAAATAAGAATGTAATTTTTGTTAAATATATTAGTTTGGATGGCAGTAAATAAATAGACAAACTGAAGTATTTTCGTCACAAAATAAGGGTGCAGATCTTTTTTTTAATGATTTTATTTGAGCTAAATTTAAAATCCTGGAAAGTAGCTCATAATTTAATTTACAATTTTTTGTGGAAAAGAGTCAGTATGTTTAAAATTTGATTTAAAAGTGACATATTTCCGGTTTTGTCTGGTTATTCTCTCTTAACAATGATCTATTTCTGCTGGGGTAATGCAATGAAATTATTACACTGTTTACCTTAAAAATACACTACAAATGAACCACTTTCGTATTCCGATGATATAATTGTAACCATAAGGATGCCGGCGGGCTTTTTAAGCGTGTTTTTAAGGCTAGGATCGTTGCACCCAGCATTATGCATTTTGCCACCCACCTCATCGCGGCGAGCAGAAGGGGTCACAGATAGCGGTAAAAGTTGTGACAAGTCACCTTAGCTGTTCGCCGTTCCTCTCTCCCTGGTAGAAAAATTCCCGCGAAAGTAGAAGTGCAAGGCGCATGGCGCAAGGTGGAAGGCGCGTGGGCGCCCGACCGACACCTGCCTCGGCCCCCGAGCGACCCGCGTCGCGTGCGTTGCGTTGTGAGGACACTAAATACAGAATACACGCTCAATTTGCATGTTTTCAATTATTATTGCTGTTTCCTACTGCTGTTGAAACACTTTCTCCTTGTGAAACTGATAATAAACTACTAACTTGTTCGATATCTCATGTTTTGCTAGGCAATTCAATAAACCTGTCAAATATATGGATAATCATTTTGACCGTACATTTTCATAACAGTCGTAGTTTTAGTTTCATTTAGTTTCGTATTGTAAGAGTGAGGAAACTCAGAGGCTAGCAAATCAGTTATAACCTTATACAACTCGTTGGTCAGAAGCAAATTGGAATATGGGAGTATTATCTGGAATCCACACTATTTAAAATATTCAAAAGCCATTGAATCAGATTTTATCATTTGAACTTAGATTAAATGCCTTAATCGTATCTGACGAGGAACGACTCCAACAATTTCATTTTACAACCCTGGAAAAAAGAAGACAATTTGCTGACTTAATACGTTTTTACAAAATTATTCATGTTAAGCTTTGAACCACTCATTGTCTGAGCAATATTAATATAAAAGTTCCTAATAGACGCAATTTAAGGAGTCATAATACATTCCATCTTGAATTATTTAATAACAATATTGCATACTTCAATCCACTGTCTCGAATGTGTCGTCTATATAATACCATTGAATGTGACCATGTAGATATTTATGCAAACAGTCTCACATATTTCAAAAGGCAAATTAACAATCTTCTACCATGATTTATCATGGAGAACAATTATGTGACTGCTCTATTATCATTTTATTTTCATTATCTTTCTTTTCTTTCTCTGCATTTATGTTTTATGTATGACACTACTATGTTACATATTTCCTTTTTTAGTAACAAGTAAACACTGATTATGCATGCTGTGAGCATTTATAATTGGAGTGTTAATACCTATGCACATCCCAATGGCAATTTTATTTTTATAACTATAATCATTGTTAACACTCTGTAAATGTTTCAAACAATAAATAAATAAAATCCTTGAACTCAAGAACAAGTCTTAGAAATGACCCGTTCTCACGTGACAAATGTCAACCGTGTAAAAATGTTTGGCGCGCATTTGACGTGTTTTTCGACAGTGCACCGGTGCCGAAGGTGTCAATGACGCTAGTTCCTCGCAGCATCTTCCATAGAGAACAAGGACAGCATTCTCACATGATGATTCTAAAGAGTGAAAAATTATATGATCAAAAAATAATCACGTGTTTGAGCTTTTTTAATTGCTTACTTAAAAATGTTGGTACGGAAAATAATCAATCTTTCTCATCGGAACCGCCCTGTCCAGTTGCATCTTTGAACGAAATTTGAATTCTCAGCCGCTATCAACAAACAAATAATCAAATGTATTACGCTAAATTATTAAATAAAATCTATCTACCGAGTTTTTCTGCTTTATTGCGTAGTTAATTTATTTTTTATCGTGCTTGTCGCATAGGTGTCAATGAGTTATAATTAATTCTTCAAATTTATTACCCCACGTCTTACCCTAAGTCGTGGGGTAATAAATCCCTCCTGCGCGGTGTAATGTTCAGATTGACATGTCACAACGACAGCTTGTCACCATCGGGCTGACTGTCACGAAGGTCTGCCTTCTGCCTGATGAAGTGATGAGGGGTTATGGATAATAAAGGGGGCTCCATTAATGCCCTTTATGGCTGTTTCATGGAGATTGATTGGTCGGACATAATGTGAGCTGGTGACTGCGCCAACTGTCCTCGTTTTACTTGTCACCCAGGGCGGAAAGACGTCAAATTATTGTTTGCGTCTGCTGCACTTGGAAGTTATACAAATTGTGAACAATATAGTTAATTTAATGACATTTTTTAACACGTGCAGAAATGATGCAGGTAAAATTTATAAAATTTTGCTTCCCTTCTATTAATGTAAAGGAAGAGAAACGATAATATAAAATAATTGGTATATTATTGTTTTTATATCAATTATTATTATGTTACATGATTGATGTAAGAGCCTTAAGCCGCCGCTACCCGAATTTCTACCGATTTATTTCATATCTCCATTGAACATTTGAAGTTTTAAAGCTCTTAAAAAAATATATGTTATTTTTGAAGATAATATCTAGATACGTTCCACGCCGAAACGCAAATTATATGAAATCAAATTAAAAAAAATTATTTTACAAGTTATATTTGTGAAAAAATTCACAATGTTTCTTTAAATGATACTTAAGATACCTTCTATGAGATTTTTGCTCTATTTTAAACGAGTCAAGTTTTATTAAGCATTTTCAGAATTCGCTTCAATTTTATCATTGAAAATATTAGCGCGCTCTGTCCAACATTCGTATTGTCATATCTCTCCATCTTCTTCTTTTTGAGCCGGGAAGCGTCGTCTTAAGGGCGTAGATAAATAAATACATAATGTAAATTGTAAACCAAATTTGTTTAGTCCCGATCGAGTGATTTTCTAACAATATGAATTGATTTCTAACTATTTCATAATACTTTGCTAAAGCTACGAAGTAGTTTTGCATTATTAAATACGTTCGTACCGAAGGCCACCGTGGTCTAGAGGTAAGGCTCTTGACTTGCAATCCGAAGGTCGCGGGAACGAATCGCGGCGTGGGAAAATAAACTGTATTTGAATAATTTGTGTTATTTCACAATTAATTCATTAAAAATAATATTTAGAATATTTGCGGCATGTTTTAGGGTGAAAGATACTCTCAGTATTGCCCTGGTGTAAGACCATCATTAAGAATTAAAATGTTGCTTGAAATGGCTTTAGCCGTGTTTGGTGACCAGATTTGAATAGACAAGTTCTTCACTATCTTCCTCTCGCCCATCTCCTTTCATTTCTCACTACCTTCACTACAGACATATCCTAATTGGAGATTTAAATAGTTTCACTGGGTGCAGACGGGAGCAGCTGGGTCTCTTGTGAGGTATTGACATAAAAAACTTGTTTTTACGTGAATACTGCCCAGAGTTCCAAGTACTCCCATCCGTCTAGAGACAATGAGACTGTGGAATCCCCAATTGGAGTATGTTATGAGGCTTATGGTAGAGAGGAGGGGAAGTAGATCGGAAAGAAGAAGGTTGGAGTGTTTTGGTTTTTTGTGGTCACCAAACACAACCATGAGCCATTTCAAGCAAAGTTTCAATTCTGGATGGTGTTCTAACACCAGAGCGATATCGAGAGTATCTTCCACTCAAACAACAATAATACAACTTAAAACAACAATAATAACTAGGTTTACAAATAAGATCTAGTAAATAGAAGAAGCTGAACAAATACCTGACACAGAAAACATAAATATATGTTTATAATATGTACGTCGTAAACCATGCGGCTTAGAGTGACCCAAAATGATCGTGCTAATCTCATTAACCCAGAAGCAACAAAGTGGAGACATCCACTGATTAGCATGAATACATCATCACGATCATCGTCGTGTTCATAATAATTGGTCCTTCCGACCAAATTAGTCTTTCTACACCTGCAGCATAGTCCCCATACCTTTGAAGGCATATAAAAATGGATGTTTCACCATACTTGAGTCATGAAGCCGTGCGAAATAATGCAAAATCATAAAAAGTCATGTGTTTTTGGTTTGAAAATTTGGTCGCTTAGAAATATTATATCTTGGCCTTGGTCTCGAAGAAAATAAAATGTCTGGTCTATAAAAAATACTTTCAAGTGCAAAATCTCCTACTAATGAACCGCTTTTTGGATAAAGTTTTATTGTATAATATGGCAAAAGTTATTTAGAAAATCTTAGGAAAGCGTTTTAATATTTCTGATAGTATTTCACAAAAAAAAAAACAAAATATTGCATTTCGCGCTGTTTTTTCGGCACGAATCAAAATGGGCGTCATTTGACCAATTTCGAATTGAGAATTAAGCCTTATGGCATCCAAATAAAGACTATGTGCATTTTGTATCTGTTGACGCCACATTACGGTGGCGAACCGACGTCCTTAGACTCCACGTTGCTTGGTTCCGTGAAATCGATTTTTAATTTCCTTGTTATTATAATAAAGTTGTTATTACGGTTATAAACGAGTTAATGTTTTTTGAAATCAACCTGTAAAAAACATCTCAAATACCTTCTCCAACCTTTCCAAAAACGTCTTCCTAAGTCTTATCAAATATTTATAAATTCCTCCCAAAAAGAGGCGGAGATTCCAATTTCAAATTATTCAAGGACTAGTGGATCACCTTAAGAACAAACGACCAAATTCACGAAGTAACGCAAAATGTACGAGTCGTACGAAGTTTCAAGTTATAAATCGCCACAAAAATGCAACTCAGCTACTTTAACAGAAGTACATTTTTCTATCTACTGTAAGGTTCTATTAATTTCCAATTTATTTTCCTGTCCTAAATATGACTCGATGTAGTACACGGAACAATATATCTCAGTCCAAGACTACCCAGCTTTTGAATCGGCATTTTGCTCTACATGGGTATTTGTTTATTTTCATGAAACTCTCACAGTAATGGCTTAATAACAATGCTCCACAGTCCTTCAAACCAAACAACTCCATCCATGCCACTCATGGCCATGAATCACCCGTTGATTGTGCGTTACTTAGCCGGAACGAGGCTCGTGATCCTTACTTCCAGAGCGGAGTTGAGTGTCTAGCCCGCGGGTTTCATGTCTCCGCACGCGCTCGTTACCCGCGACCGCATACACCTGGACCGGGGCCGGGGTACTACGCTGGTCGGCATGCGGTATGCTGTGGCACCTTAAGGCGATGACTGCAGACCTCAGATGTTCAGCCTTCGGAGCTTCTGGACACAACCAAATCTTTAATGGCCCTATCAACTTTATATTAAATACTAGCCGCGAAATTCACGAGCAAATGTGACAATTTTTTTTTAAGTAAAACTTCTTTACGCACGTTGACTTGGGAAGTAAGCTGGTGAATGCGTGATGAAAGCGTTACGAAAAGTGTAATTGGGCGAGGCGAACGGAAATTGAGAGAGAGATATAAGTTAGTGAAGATAGAAAGAAAGAGAGAGTAACGTTTCGGATATTACTGTAGGGACAAGAGAGAGAGGTGCGAGCACACATTTTCTTTCTCTCTTTCTCTCATAGCCAGTTACGTGTCGTATATCTAAGACACAGTGCAGGCCTATTGCCTGTATCACACTGTAGGAGCAAGAGAGAGCAGTGAAGTATTACTTTAGTCGTGAGGTCTAAAGCACACTCTTATTTTTTCTTTCATTGAACTGTAAATCGTAACAAATGGAAAATGCAAACGTCAAAAGGAAATCATTGAAGACGCAGAAAACACTAATAATCTAAACGAAATATGAAAGAGAAAAGATAATGAAAAATAAAAAGATAAAGGTTGCAACCGGGACTCGAATTCAGAACCTCTCCCCTTACGGAGACGAACGCCTCATCCAATAAGGCCACTGCCACCTCTTAATTACAATAATAAAAAAAAAAAATGTAAGATAATATTGTAAATTCTGAAATTTTAAATACGAGATCGACAAATATGACGGTTTGGTATGAGAGGTGGCAGTGGCCTAATTGGATAAGGCTTTTGTCCCGGTAAGACGAGAGGTTCTGAATTCGAGTCCCGGTTGCGACCGTTATCTTTTAATTTTTCTGTGACACGTTTTCTTTCATATTTTGGTATCTTCTTCTTCAATGAAATATTACGTTGATGGAAATAACCTTCAAAAGTTATAAAAAGAGAGTTGCTCCAATAAAAATTGAAAATATGATAAATCTTAAGGATATCTACGTTATATCGTAGCGTAATGCGGATGTGCTCAAAACTAGAGTAAAAATAATAAATAACACATTGATAGAACCCGTTAATCAAGTGATAGCTATAAACACCAGATAACCAGGATCCCAGAAGGCAAGAAATCGCCAACGCGGAGTCAACAACCGGATTGTTTGTGGAACCACTCTTGAATTCAATAACACAGAGACATTATCCCTAAGCTCATTGATCAAACCTCACAATGCAGCGGGGGGAACGTACGAGCTGGGCGAGCACAAGCAGGCCATGGTTTTGTAATTCAATCTGAGACGGTGGGCGTTTGTCAGTCGCGCGCTAGACCGCCGCGTTCGACAGAATTTCTGACAGGTGGACTTATGTAAATCGCCTCCGCTCAACAGGACATACTAAAGTATTGCGGGTTGTATACAGTCAATACAGTGTACACTGAGCCCAAGACCCATCCTGACAGGCGGGAGGCGAGAGCTCTTGTTAAGGCCGAACCCCGTACAACCAAGACGGACACATGTATGGACATTGTGTAACGCTCCAAACGAATAAACAAACATTTTGATGTACGCGGCAGGTTTTGTGTTGTATTCACCTTTTCTTACAACTCACCAAAATCTTTTGTAAAATGTGTATCCTGCGATTGTTGAAGACATTTATTTGCTTTTTAGTTTTGTTATGGTATCAAAAAGATGCGAAGTATTTGCAAGCTGTAGTATGAATTACACTTTTTCTTACGTGCTCACCAAAATCTTTTTTTGAATGCGTTTCCTGCGATTGTCGAAGACTTTTATTTTGTTTTGTCATGGGTCATGGTATTACAATTATTATTCAATGTGAAGAATCACTAGAAAGTGAGTAAAATAGGTTCTTTTCAATCTTTGACAGATTAATAAACCTGTTGAATAATTCAATAAAGTGTTTCAGATCATTTACAAGATTGTATAAAACTTCCAATAAGCACCGATTAATAATGTATTACTTTATTAAATTTGTAATTATAATTCCATAAGTTTGTCCGGAAACCTGTCGGCAGTGTCCACAAACTTGAGATCAATTCATTTGAGAAATGCAAAAGATGATAATCGAATTTTCGAAGAAATTCAACGCGAAAAAAGAGGTTATATTCCAGTAAATGTTGTTGGATCGGATGACACTGCCGTCTGCAATGTGAAGAAAGACCGGTCCGGCGACATATTCACTTTTCACCGGACAATTCAAGCCAAATAATATGTGACGTGAATATCACTTGCTGTATCGTTGGCCTGTCATTTTTTTCACATTGGCCGAGACAATTTTTGGTTTGCGATGCAATTCAAGGAAATATGAAGACTGCTCAAAATTCTTCAAACATTGTAGTAAGTATTTATAATTAAAATAAATATCACCAGAAGAACGCTTTAAAACACCTGAAGACAACTTATATTAAACGAGATTCAAGAATGATACACATATTTACAAATAGTGGTTTGTCAAAAGATTCAGGCTTATAAAAATGAAGAAAAGCATCGGAAAGACATAGAAGAAACAAATATTCCTCTTTAGACTGTCGGTAAGACCTACCAGTGTTTGCAACACTGCTCTGGATGACTTTCTGAAAAGATGACTTTGGAGTAGGTATTCCATTCTAACCATTAATTGATCAAATCAGCTTAACCCATCATTATTTGTTTGTACTTACGCATTCCACCTGACCACGCTTCGGTCTTCCGCACTTGTGCCTTATTCCCACGACTTTAATTTATTCAGAAGCCCCGACAATAATGATCCAGTTTGATTTTTATTACAACTGTCACCCTCGAGCTATGGCTACCGACGCGTCGTGAACACCGAACAGAGGAGTGTATTCATTATTCACCGATGATTAGCCAACATTAGACGCTTTATTCGGGAGCAGATTGCCCGGTGGGCCAGAGCATAATGTACCCGGTGCCTGCTTGTGACGAAAGTCTTAATCCGTTAGCGAGAACAGGTTTAATCTACCTGCGGAAGAAATTGGATCCAGTCTCTTTGTTTTGACAGCTCGATCATGACGCTTCGGCGAGCTAATTCCTTTGAGTCGCTTCATCGATGTTGCCTTGTTCGGCTCCGATGAGAACCGCTTTAATTAAAATGTAAAATGCGGGGATAATTAGGCGCGGTGTCCCTGCGCTTCCTGGAACTCTGTTGTTCTGGCCTTGCCAAATTCCTTGATACCAACATCGATGTAAAAAATTCCGATCTTATTGTAAAGAAAAGGTAAAGTATTTTATGAAGTTACCAATTTCGAGGTAAACATACCTAATAAGGAAATTAAAGAAAAACCGGGAATTGGCAGTTGAGGAAGTAATCAGTACAAGTTCTTGTTGTGAGAAGATTGTACGGAACAGACAACCAAAATATACATCGTGCGGAGTCTGAAAATTTGTTAAATTATATCACTTAAAATTATTATTCATAAGTACCTATTAATAAGACACTACTAGATAGTAGATTTAAGAAAAGCAAGAACTGTCATATGTGATAATATATCAAGCATTACTGGAGCATTTACTTTCTTAGAATAGGCAAACTGCCTATCTATATGGGAACTAATATCGGCCTGAAAAGATATAAGAAATATTTTCAGTTATTTTATTATATAGCTCAACCAGAACCCATTGATTTCAGAAAGGTATAGGTTAAATAAATATGTTAGGTTAAATTTTACCACGGCGTGAGTTCGTAACTTCTGAGAAGAAACAAATAATGTTACCGAGTTTAAACAAATGTAATAGAGAAACTCACCGTCCATCTGAATGAAAAGTTCAGCCTCAGGCTAGCATTGTCCGGATCCGCCATGGTGAAGCTGCTCCCACCAAGCACAGAGCTGTGGTTCTTGCCGAAGGAGCACCCTCCCGAGGTCACGTTGGTCTGGTACTCCTTGAGGCAGAGTCGGAACAGCGTGCTGCAGGGGGCGGAGCACCCGCCCTTGCCGGAGCCCGGGGGTGGCGCGGGGACGCCGCAGCAGTCCCCGTTGGCGAGGGCCGAGTGCGGATTGGACATTTCGAGGATCTGCAGCTCGAAGAAACCGGAAGATTGCGCGCACTGAAAATTAAAATAACAAATTCAGTATAAATAAATTAATTTAGCTTTAAGAAAGTGGATAATAAAAAATAACAAAATAATAAGAAAAACAAAACAGAACAATGAAGAAAAATATCAAAAAATCTCACGCAACCTAAGCCACAGTTTTCTTTTATATGGTTACCGTTTTCAAGTAGGTATCAACCATTAAATCGATCTTTGATACAAAATCACACGCATCTTTCTGAGAAACTGGCATTAAAAAAAATAATAAAAGTCTTATTAAATAAATTCTGAAATAAACTTTTATTATTATTAATACTTAGAAAGGAGAATGCATGCGAAAAACTCGACAGCATAACATGCAAATGTAAAATTCGGTGTGCCTCAAGGATGTATTCTGGGTCCATTTCTGTTCTTATTCTATATGTAACATAGGCAGCTTGTGATGTGAAATCATAAGATTGGCAGATGGGAGTGTTCTAATAATTAATAGGAATAATTAAAAGAATAGCTTCGTTTGTACTTTGCATGATGTAATAAAATAGCATGTGTTGCCAGGGCCTTCTGTTTTAATGTAGGTAAAACCAAGCAATATTGGACACCAAAGATCTTATTTCCCGTAGTCAGTTTAACTATGACATCCTTATTTTATGCGTTTAGGGAAGGGAGAGGGAGGACGGAGGTTGAGAAGTAACTGGCAATGCAGTTCTGATAGCTAAACACACAATTATCTATAATGAAATTTATATAAGTTTTTCAAACAGACCACGATTCTTATCACGGAAGGGAGTTATCCGATAGCGCTACCTGTGACCAAACAAAACCCTGAACTAAAAAATACCAATCTTAAAATAGCAAAAAAAACATACTTTATAGAAAATTGACTGTTGAAGATAAAGGAATAGAAAACGAACTTCAAATTTTCAACTATGTTTTTGTAGCAAGTCAACAACCGACTACAAACAATAGGGTTAGAACAAAAACAACGACGACAAACGATGGTAATGATCATTGTAATCAAGCTACTTCACGTTAATCGCTGGATAAATAAAAGTTCTGTCGCGTGCAGGCAGCGTGCGTTGCGGGACTTAAGTAGAACTGGAAATGCCAGGGACCAGGTAGGAAGGCTCTACTCGGGGTAGGCTCTGCTCTGAGGCGGCTTTCCTCATTGCCTTTCCGTGGGCGGCAATCTACGGTACACTTGTTGCGGGGGACACAACACATATTGCCGTGTACGGCGGCCTTATCACAGATGTATGCTCGACACAATCATTAACTTTACTGCTAATAATTGCATACGGTCAATGTCTCGTGGGGATTTTGAGAAATCTGTTGCGATTTTCTGGAAACTTAATGGAAGTAAGAAACATATTTGCGTTGTAAAGTGATTTACTTTACGAGTGTACCTATGTTATAAATCGTCATGTTGTTCATTTGTAGGCAGATATTAAAACACGACACAAATCTCTGCCCTGGCCTATGCCTAAGACAACTATGACTATTTTTTAACTTCAATTTAACGAAGCCTATGGACTTACGTTATATTATTTATTACACCGATTATCATGGGATGAGGTTTGTCTAGGTCTTGGGGGCGGATGACAGGACACACTGAACCCCAGATTCCTATCCACCCCTTAAACCCCTTTCCTTCCCAGAACTCTCCTCCCCTTCCTTTCCTAAAAAAAAACCCTTCACACAGCATCCCCAAAGACGACATAGTCCCTGAGAGAAATTATTTTCCTCATGGCCTCCTGTGTGGAGCTCACGTGAAAAAAAAAAATTCCGATGATATTTGACTTGTCCTGCAGCATTTTGTATTTTAATCAATGGTTTATGCTTTTTGGGAAGGTTTTAACCTTTCTTCTACCTTTTACATACTCAGACGCTCTTGTATTCGTCTTTCTTTTCAATGAGATTACAGCAAACCGCAAATGAGTTAACACTTATTGGAAAAGATCAGAAAAAAACTCTTCATAATATTATCGCTAAAAATTATTGTCGCTGATCAAAACGAGGCAACAGATTGTGTATTGAAATTTTTACCACCGTCCTAACTCCATTTACGTCACACTGCGCAATGTTGACTAAGGAAGAATACATTGATTCAACTCATTGTGCAGCACACACTATTTACATCTTACATTGTTGGTGACAAAACAAGAGATTGTATTTGCTTCAGTTAATATGCATTTGTAATTCGATGCTCGACTCTCGGCATCCCAGAATGCCGTTCCCCTCGATTTGAAATGCTCAAGATTGGCTAACGCGACCATGGAAATGACTCCACATGGCAGTCAATGTTTTATAAATTGATATATTATTAGGGACCAAGTTTCGAAGATATAAAAGATTTCGTTAAAAATTAGTCGGACAGGACTCATAGAGAACAGCCATTTGTTCAAAACTCAAAGCCAGAAAGAGAATCATATATACTCCGATAACAAGATGATGACCACCAAGCGCTACTCCGGAGTGAGCGCTGGTCCCGAGCTTGCACTATCCTCCTCTCATCCAGGAATAAAAAAAAATTAATTTCTATAGTACAAATTGAAAGGTTTATCATTGTTTGTAGGTATAGTTACAAATAATAATTCAAACTTCATGCGTTCAGACAGTTAGAGCATTTTTTATAAAAATATCATTCTCACCCTCCCCATTTCTTAAAACTTTCCGAAATTAGAGTTAATTTTTAACTAATCTAGCATTCGATAAGTTTGTAGATTTTCACGGCCAAAAGTATTTTCGTTCTTTGTTTTTGGGGTGTTATGCCGTGTTGCGCTACCTCCATCTTTAGCCAACGTTTTGGACAGCGTTACAGGGTCCATCATCAGGGGAGATGTGTAATTGTGTACAGTTATTGGTGAAATGTGTGCTTATGTACTTGGAAGCAAAACCGTGTTGCCAGCTCTACTCCACTACGAGCTGGTATTACAGTATACTTTAGAATAGTTGTAGATTTAGATGTAGAGACAAGTGAAATTGATGATGGACACTGTAACGCTGTCCGAAACGTTGGCTAAAGAAGGAGGTAGCGCAACACGGCATAACACCCCAAAAACAAATAACGAAAATAATCTAGCATTTTTTGCATCGATGGCACACCTAATGACAAGTGTACATGTTCCATTATTAATGCATTACTTGGTCGCTTATACCAGGTTATCCACAGGTACACAAGGGTACAGGTGTGCTCGAGAGACAAAAAGCAGAACCTGCGCGAGTGTGCGTCGACAGCGGGCTTTTGTTTGCCAACGACCGGCACTCGAACCTGTATCTTCAGTAGTCTAGTCCACTTTATCATCGCTGTTTATTCTATGCTGGCTTCGAACACTAGAGATAAGCAAATGTTTTTGTTGTTGATGGGTATAAAAATACGGGTTAGAACTTATTTGTACGTTTCTGTTTGCTTTGTTGTTGAGTGATTTAGAAAGTAAAATAGTTCTCAGAATGATTTTAGATCAAAGTTAGACAAACCTGTTTAGCTGGGTCTGTTTTGCAGGTATTGTGATACTGGTTTCTCACTAGCAGGTATAAATCTCCGAAAGTCGCGG